>RSEF01000001.1:149123956-149139536 GCA_003993805.1 Himantopus leucocephalus | reverse complement strand
GCGCTGGTGAGAGCCCACCTGGAGTACTGTGTCCAGCTCTGTAGCCCTCAACACATGAAAGACATCGACCTGTTGGAGCAGGTCCAGAGGAGGGCCACGAGGTTGATCAGAGGGCTGGAGCACCTCTCCTACGAGGACAGGCTGAGACAGTTGGGGTTGTTCAGCCTGGAGAAAAGAAGGCTCCAGGCAGACCTTATTGCAGCCTTTCAATACTTAAAGGGGGNAAAAGAAGGCTCCAGGGAGACCTTATTGCAGCCTTTCAATACTTAAAGGGGGTTTATAAGAAAGATGGGGACAGACTTTTTAGTAGGCCTTGTTGTGATAGGACAAGGTGTAATTATTTTAAACTAAAAGAGGGCATATTCAGGCTAGATATAAGGAAAAAATTTTTTACAATGAGGGTGGTGAGACACTGGAACAAGTTGCCCAAGGAATTTGTAGATGCCCCATCCCTGGAACTGTTTAAGGCCAGGCTGGATGGGGCTTTGAGCAACCTGGTCTGGTGGGAGGTGTCCCTGCCCATGGCAGGGGGGTTGGAACTAGATGATCTTTAAGGTCCCTTCCAACTCTAGCCATCCTATGATTCTATGAGAAGTATCTAAAGGGCGGGTGTCAAGAGGATGAGGCCAGACTCTTCAGTGGTGCCCAGCGACAGGACAAGGGGCTATGGGCACAAACTGGAATACAGAAAATTCCATTTCAACATAAGGAAAAACTTATTTACTTCGAGGGTGACAGAGCACTGGAACAGGCTGCCCAGAGAGTTTGTGGAATCTCCTTCTCTGGAAGTATTCAAAACTCGTCTGGATGCATTCCTGTCCAACCTGCTCTAGGTGAACCTGCTTTGGCAGGAGGGTTGGACTAGATGGTCCCTTCCAACTCGTACCATTCTGTGATTCTGTAATTAAAAAGGAAAGAAAAAAACCCTGGCATTCAGGGTACAATTTTCAGAAGTAATTATTTTGGTCCAGTCAAAACGTTACCTTTTTTCCTAACATATGAGGATGAAAAAAGACAACAGATTTCCCCGTGGCATCTTTCCATGCTTCTACTGTAACAATTAAGTTAACATGTCACAGCTGCTATACATCCTAATGAGGGAAAACAGTAAGGATTCTAACCCAATTTATCCAAGAACAACAGATCTGAGATACTTGTTTCTATAACCCTAGAAGCAAAGTCATTATTATGGCTGAGGTGTGTGACTGGTACTTACATCTTAGACCTTTTCTCTGTACCTACAAGCAGTTCACACAATTTAATTTTCTTGTTTTTCATTCCAGCATCTATAATGATTTTTTTTTTTCATATGACTGCTAACCTGGTAGCAAACAATTAATATGCATCATAAAGGCAGATGTATATATGTCTAAGGCACCACCAAGTAAGGAGGTAAAAGTGGAACCAGAAATTAGTCAATGAAATAAAAAAGGGTCTCAGGTTGCCAGAACTGTTTCTGGTAAGTGATAATAGTTTGAATTTTTAGACTTTCGGACTAATAGCTTTGGCTTTTGAGAAAAAGAATCTATCTCCCAAATAGTTTAAACCTAAGTGGAAACAGAAAATTTTGGCTCAGTCTTGGTCACAAATTCTAAAATGATCATTCAACCTAATCCAGACTTCAGGAAGAACAAGAACTGTGATGCCAAATTTCTGTTTCTAGCCTAAATTGTTATATGTGGAAAATGTGTCTAGAAGAACTAACCTGCCTGAGGTTAAAATGTTTTCCCTGATTTACAATGTTTGGTTAAAAATGTAGTTAGGCCACTGACAAGCAACGCAGGGTGTAATTTAATTTGAAAAGAAATTACTCTAATGCTGTAAAACTCACTGAAATAAGTCAGATTCATAAACGGTAAAGAGAAATGCTGACAAACCATAACTATCACAGTGCTAGACAGTAAAATGGCATTAAATAATGTGCATATTTTGTGATCTATTCTTTTTATAATTGACAGTAGAAACATGTATACTTTGCAAAGTCTAATCATGGCAATCACTGCCAGATCAGCAAAGGTTTATATATAACTTCATCTGCATAAAGCAACTGCAGTGGGCGTCACCCCATCTAAAATTAATGAATTTACAGATTGAGACCAATATTCAAACACCTGTGTTTAGGTGTCTACCCTACCCTCTGGGTGCAACTGAGGTGTTACAGCGAGTTGAACTCAGTATCTAGAACTACTTTTCATCAGCTGAATAGCTCTTTAGACCCAGGGAGAGGGAAAGTTCAGTTGCCTGAACAGGCCTTTTGTGGTGGTAAATGTTTTCTCTGTTTAGACATTTTCAATTATTCTACACGGCTGCAGCTGCTGCTATGAAAAGTCACAGATCGGACCTGCCAGCCCAGAGCGAAGAATGCCTCGGGTGCCCCAGGGCATCTCATGTGGCACTAGCTGCCAAAGTGTCCGTAACTGAACCTCACCTTTTGTTTACTGTGGTTACTAGAGGCTCAATTCAGTTGCCTAAATAAGGGTGGCCTGAGAATAGGCCGTTTCAGAGGACTCAAGATGTCAGAAAAATCTACTCAGGTGTGGCAAATACGGGTCAGGCCTTATGGGAGACCCACGCTATGATGGACAGGCAGCCGGCAGGCAGACAAAATATCTTATCTAGGCATCTTAAAAGGCACTAGGAGCTAAGTTGGGGCAACTGAATGGAACTGTTGATTTTCACTGATTGTAACAGGAACACAAGTGTCTGACTCTGGAACTGAATTTCTGGCTAAGTCCTGTGTTTAAGCTGGTTTTCTCAACTCCTTCCATAGTCAGCAGAAAGAGAAGCTTCCAGAGTCCCTGGTCTTAGATGTTTACTTCAGCACGGAATAAACCTTTCTGCAGAAAAACATCACCCACTCTGTGCTGATTAGAGAGGGAACCTATATGAAAAGCTTGCAGGAAAACAACAAAGGAGAGATGAGAAAAATGCCGTCTATATTGTGTATTACTATTTCATCACATCAGCCTCTTCCCTTTGTATTGGTTCGGATAAGATCTACTGAGTTCAAAGGAAAGTCTTTAATTTTTAATGAGAACAAATGTAGGTCCAAAGAGACTTCAATTCACTGAACTTAAAAGGAGTCCTGTGTAATAATATGCCAGGTTGTTCTGCTTTTATAGCCCACCTGTTTTAAGATAAATGCTTGGTGGGCTTGGTTTGCAATACATTGAACTTCTGGAATATTATAACAGAACCACATTTTGGTGCCAAATCCTTTTGCCTTTACATTCTTATGCAGGTTACTGGAAATTAATCTGCAAGTTGTGTTCCTCTGCAGTCTCTTCCTGTCATTATGAGAAAATCTCTGCAGGGAGATGTAAATTCTCCTGCATGAGCAGGTCCAGAAGCCACCCAGAGGTCCAGAGGCAGAATCCTACCATTGTTTTTTTGCTATAAAATATAATAATCTATTACTATATTATAAACTATAAACTATATTATAAACTATAATAATCTATTTTTAAAGAAGGATGGTTCTACCCTTTAAAGCAATTTCAGGACAGGAACTGTTTTGCCACCTTCTGAAAATTGTTGCGGGGGGTGTTGCTCTTTTTGGTTTTTGGCTTTTTTAAACAAAGACACCCAAGCTAGTTTTGTGACTGCTACTGAACCTTACTTTGATTACGTGCTTCCCTTAGAAGTAAGAATCATAGCAGAAAAGTGAAAGGGTCATCTTTATTTCATGGGGTTTTTTTTTTACATAAGAAATCAAAGGCAAAAGCTGCTTGCTGCAGAAGATATCGTCTCCCTAAGACATAGATTTAAAAAAAATTGTTCCAGCTCTCTGGTATTTGAGCAGTTGGACAGTTTAGACAGAGTAGTGTGTCTTTAATTCCCTGAGATATATAGTTTCTAGGTGCCAGAAAGCAAATAAAAAAAATCAGCATGTATTGCTGTACTAAATTAATTTAAATTGCTGTGCTAAATTAATTTTGCTCTGTACTCCAGATTAGGTTTCTATGGATTTTACCATAAAAATACTGAATTCATCTGTATCTTAGTACTAGTCCAGACTCATCCTGACTCAGTTGTGAAGTATTTTGATGTCAGGAAGATTGCACGCTGTTTGACTAAATATGTTCTCAAAACAGCAGTTCTTCAAGTGATTAACTGTGCTATGGTCGTACTAGGTAAGAAGCACACGTGGTTGAGATCAGTTACATACATTTTTAATGCTGTTTATCAGAAAGGGGTATGACATCAGTGCACAGGGCAAAGGCTTTCAGTGGTGTTTAATAAGATCAGTGCTACAATTTACTGTGAAATTGAAACAGAGTTTTGTGCTGAGGGCATAATGAATGTGAGAATAAGATCGTGGTTTGCTAAAATATGAGCTTGTGGGAATGAAATGTAAAGGAAATTAGTAGTAGGATCTGGCTGAAAATAGGCATCTTAGCTTTAGCTTTTAGGAAAAGGAGAATACCTAATTTTGATACAGAGCAGATTCATGATTCAGCTAAAACTTCAGACCACAAATCTCCTTTTGACCCATTCGGATATGACAAAGGACTTCACTGGGGTGAGACAGCAGCTGAAATCAAAACTTCGTTATCATTTACTTTCCCACAATGATCACCTAGTAATGAGAGAAAGTGCCCTTGCTGGCTGCACCATGTGCCAGAAGGACAAGGCAAGCCCCCTCTGTGACTGTCCTCCAGGGGAGGACTCATGGCAGCAGAACATCTCACCCTGAGGAGAAGCTGGTGAGAAGCCTTTCAGCTCAGTTATGGTATTCCTCTCTGCAGCACATTTCGCAGCTGAGCAAGAACGTGATAACATCTAATGGGCATCCAATGGCCCGATGGACGAAGCCAACAGCAGCGTGTTTGTACTCAGTCATACCCCCTCCCCTCTATGAGATGCTCCTCTCTTGGCTCACTTCTGAAAACTGTTTGATCTTCTAACGTGGAAACAGAAACCAAACTACAATGTGTGATGCGCAGGGGGGGAAAGCCGCAGTGTGCCAATTTGTCAGACTGCTGTGTGCTACCCCAGCTTTTACCCCAGAGAGGGTGANGTTCTGAAAACTGTTTGATGTTCTGATGTGGAAACAGAAACCAAACTACAATGTGCAATGCGCCGGGGAGAAAGCTGCAGTGTGCCAATTTGCCAGACTGCTGTGTGCTACCCCAGCTTTTACCCCAGAGAGGGTGATTTCATTCCTGTTATAAAAATATCCTCTAAATTGTTTTTAAACTCATACTTTTGAAAACATTGCTGTTACGTAATTCTTTACATTTTGCAAAATATCCGAAACCGTGTTAGTGCCCCAAATGCTACATTTTTGTCCCTGAAGGTTTGATTTCCAATGCTTGCAGAAGTAAAGCCCCACCTCCACGCCCCACGCATTTCAGTTCTATCCCTTCGTTTTTCACTTGCCAATGCATACAAATGAAGACCTAGGTAAACCTTTTCAGGATGCTAATGGCGAACTCTCTGGTTCCCACGACAGTGCTAGCAGGGTGCAAGGCTACCAGGAGAAAAGGAGGAAATTAGGCTGTCGCTCTGGGAAAGCAATGCCTACTGATACAAGGAGTAGTCTAATCTCAGTAGCCTTTCTAAACAGTTTACATGAAAAAAACCAACAAACAGAGGGAAGGAAGGAAGAAAAGGATTTCTGTTGTAAATTGACAGGAATGGCTGTATTGGGTTTCCGCTGATGAAATCTCTTCACAGCAAAGGGTTAGAAGGAATAAAGGAGGCTTTATGCCTTATACGGGTGAGAGAAAACAAGATATAATGATGAAGCTGGATACGTAAGCAGGATTCTCAAAACTTATGTGAATATTCAGGGATTTACACTTTATGTTTCTGGATAAGCAGCACATCCACCAGTTTCTTTTTTTAGGTAATTTGGGTGGAATTTTTCCTGTACATGGCTTGGCCATTTATGAGTGTCCAAAACAGAGATTATACACTATAGTCAGAGATGATAGTAACTCACTAAGCTGTTTTAAATGCAAATTAAAAAGTATTGAAAGCTGTCTGGATTCTGGACAACCATACCACCAGTATGCTAGAAAGGGCAAGTTATTTTAACATAGGCCATACAAATCACATTTATATATGCAATCTAAATGTTTGGTCTTTACTGCTTTAGCAGTGTGCAAAACAGAATGCATTTGAGAAATCCCTGGAATAAAGGAAAATATATTTAGTGCTGACAGACTGCACAGAAGAGAGCTAAACTTCTAGATGACCTTTAGGACATGAGATTAATATTCAATGGGGAGATGGTAAAAACTTGAAGTTTTAAAAAATACAAATGTAAAATTCCCTACATCATTCTGCAACCATGCACTTCAGAGATACATTAAAAGGTCAATATTGGAACACTGGCACTTATGGAAATACTGGGTCAATGAAGAAGTGAATCTGATTTGCTGAACTGGATAACTAGTAACACACAAAACCTAAGAGCTTAATTCTTGAATATTATTTCCTAAAGCAGTGAGAATGCCAAAGAAAGTATGAGGAGAAAACTTAAAGCTTTCAGTCAGGAGCATAGTGACCCAGGGTATGTTAATTAGATGTTCCGCCCTCGGGAACATGCAGGACCTGTAGTTTTCCTGAGTTCAGCTGTACAGTTTCTTGAATGGGTAGACTGTGATCTCTATCAGGGAGCCAATCAGTTTAATATAGTTTCTGGCAGATTTTTAGAGTTTGATTAGTTGGGGTTTTTTAGTATATAACAGCTGCACAAAGACTTCTACTAGAGCATGAGGCAGGATTTCCTCCAGACACTACTATGATCCACACTTTGTACTACGAAACCTATTAGCCTGTATGTAAAAGCTTAATATAGCAAATCTGGTGTCTTGCTTCATGATAACAAAGGCATTGCATGAAATAAATGCGTTAAAATTGGTAAAAGACAATTACCTAGAAGCATTCTAAAGGTTTGAATGCCATCTTTGTCTCTTACCCTCAGTCAACCACCTCACATCCTTAAATATGCAATTTCAGTCAGTACTTGCTCATCCTTTACTAATCAGAGTTCAGACTGAGTTTAACCAGACAAGTTAATTTTAAAATTTAAGTTTTACATTCCTTATAACTCCAAGGTTTTATGTGGGAACTTCAAAAGCTAATTTTACATTTTCCAGAAAATTTCCATGATCTAGGCATCCTTCTTGCATATCAGACATATTTCACTTGTCGGAAATGCTTTCTCTAGGCTGCTACCCTGCATAACCAAACTGATCCCCTGCGTCTCAGAACTCATTGCTGCCCAGTCTTTTTGGGGGTTCTGGACATGACAAGAATCGACCAATAACTTGTTTAGAAACCCTCCTTTGGAGAACAAATTTCCTCAGGTTTTGCCAGCCATCCTAAAGACATATTTAACACGAGAAAAGTGTAACATAAATTATTTTATAATAATTGGAAGGATTAAAAAGTAATTATTATGTTTAAAGACAGATGCACAGACATAGGTAAAAACCATGCTTGTTGACTTTGGACTTTGGTAAGCTCTGTAAGGGTTTCCTACTGCTATTTCAGCTAAAAAGCTGTTGGCTGTCAGTGGGGATGCTTTTCTTCTAAACAGGAGAATTCAGAGAGGCAAAAGTCCTCTCATATATTCCGTTTCACACAGTGTGATCCATTACTAAGGAATTCTTCCCAGCTGGTGGTGCTTATGATTAATAAGCTTTATCAAGGTGTCAGTTTTACCACATCTTGCAACTGCTGGCTGACCATCAGAGTCTAACTTCTCTTCTGCATTGAGATATTGCTAAAATTTGCTGGGTCAAAGCCAAGCAGAGATCTTGCCTGTAAACACAGCTATTTACTGAAAATAGATAAAATGTCTTGCTGATGACCTAGTACTTCTGAGCACTACTCACAATTTTCAGAGAACTACTGCCTTTCTAGCAGTAAGTTGAGTACTAACTTGTCTCTATTATTTTGCAATAAAAAAATTGACGCTTCTATTCTTTCCAAGACTCTTTATGCTTGTCACACCTATGTATTAATACAACCCTAAGTGTCTTTATTAATCATCACCTTTCAAATACCCATTATCTTTGGAACTCTGTTAAGGTCAGGAATAGCTTTTTGCAAGGAGTTTCAAATATGAGTTTAGAAGTACGTTGAAGTGTATAGAAAAGTGCCTAATACATTTTGATGAATTATTTACTATTTATTGCAGTAATTAACTCAGACAAGTGGAAGAGACAATCTGCAAATGCAGAAATTACGATAAATAGGCCGTACAGCAAATAAGAAGTACTAATTCAAACCCTCTGAATCACAATGTGATGCAGACATGAAATAAAGCAGAGCCAATGTATAGGAAGGAACAGATGGAATTCCTGCATCACAGAACAAATCACCATAGGAACATCTGGAAATTATCAGGAAAAAACAAACAAACAAAGAGGTCCCCTTAAACCCTAGAGCTTGCTACTCACAAGCCGTTGGTTTAAAGAAGCTGGAAAAGAGAGGTACAGCAGGTATTGTGAACAGAAATTAGTATAATTAAAAAAAGAAAGGATACGACAATATTTGATACTTGCTATATTTTGGATGGGATATAGTGTCCTTAAAGGGAGGCTGAGCAGTGTCAAGATGACACTGTACCTCCAAGGCATACGTGAACATGGCAAAAGACTGGTGTTTGCAAGGGTTAACTGAACATATTCTAACGCATTAAAACACATACAGCAGACAAGGCAGTGCAGAGTTCAAAAAGGGTGGAACTGTTCTAGTTGGGTACCTGGGCATCGTAAGGGTCTGTACCCAACAAACTAAATCCATGTAGATGTGAGTGCGTCTAATCCACACGCAGTGCAGGAAACACCCCCGCTCCTGCACAGGTGCTTTACAGGGGCAGGGCGCTGTGCCGGCCGAGGAATGTCCTCTGCCAGTCCTCTGCTTCGAGGCTTTGCTCCTCAACTGGGCTGTGCCTTCTATGGCGCTGCTTCTACGCACAGCTAGTCAAAGCCAGCTGATCCACAAAGACCTGTTCTGTAAACAAAATCCCAGTTGCAGTTAGATTGGAAGAGAATATTCTGTTTTCTTAGTGACAAGTCAAAGCGCCGCTTCACTCAGTGCATAGATTTCTCTGGAAAGCTCTTCTGGAGTATCTTGCTTGACCCATGCACCGAAGAGAGATTCTAGGTCCTCACTCCACATTTCAGATGACGGTCTGAAAGCCAAGCATCTGGCATATAGACATATCTTATACAACTTGTATATGCTTTAAGTCTTTACTGATATTGGCTCTACATCATCTGTGGCTCTGATACAAAGATTTTCTGAATGGTCCTGGAATGCACACAAAAGATGCTTTTTTTTTTTTTTTCTTTAGTTGCATGTTATATTATTTTGGAATTCTGGGTGTGTTTAGGATCTGCCCCTGCCTAGACCAAAGATGCTAAAGAAATGAATCCAACCCAAGATATTTTACATGAGCAAAGAAAGTTAGCTTTGGGTAACAACTTTTTAAAAAATATTATCGTAGTCAAGATGGGGAAAATGTAGTTCTTATTTATATGGTCATGTCAAATAAAACCAATTAGGTCTCAGTTAGTCCTTTATTTCTTTTGCAAATTTATAGTTCCCATATGTGAGATTTGTCAGTCTTATGAGAATGGCCTAACTAGCCCTAACTACCTCTGGTTTAACTTGAATTTAAATGCTCTTATGTGCCTATTTTTATAGAAATAAAATCTCTTCGGGTTAGCTTATTATTTTTCTAACTTGACATTTTTATATGTGTAACATTTTAGACCATATACTTCAGATTTCTTTTTCTAATTCAGCTTTAGTAAAGTGGAATTTAGCTTCAGTAAAGTGGCAAGAGTTACTCTATAAAACTTTGCTGAAGGAAGAAAAAGTCTAAGGAAAATATTATCAGAAGCAAAGAAATGTGAAAAGTTTCAGATATGAACCACAGCCTGGGCCATAGATTGTTCTCCTTAGCAAAATGTTGTTGTAATAGGAATGGTGGCAATGACATTTTAGATTATACCAATATTGTAAATGAAGAGAATTGATTTCAGTTTCCTTTCTAGGTTTATTGTGATGCTCACGGTTATACATCTGCCAGTGATGCATTGCCATATAATGAAGATAGTAAAAATGCAATGAAGAGTACTATCCTATCTATAGCAGTTTATTTATAAAGCATGTTTATTAGCACTGAACGTTGACACATGTCATACAACCATGGTAAAAGGAATATGTGTTTTTGCTTTCTCTATGAGATTGTTGTTCAGAACCATTAGCTGTCTGGAGCAGCTAGGGTAGCTATCCATAGTTACTATCGAAAGTAAAGGCTATATAAGCTCATATTACACAGAGACAGCTCTTTTACAGAAGAATAGAATAGCATATTTGGGTCTATAATGTTATATGCTTTTACTTACACACTAGTGGTTTTCTTATCATCTTAAAAGCTTTATTTGCCATAATGAGAAATGGGACTGGGATTAGACAATTTTACAACAGTATTTTAAGAATTTCCTCAAAAAACATCTTCCAAACACTCTATCCCAGGGGGAGTTTGGAGATCCAATGCTTCCAGATAGTCCACAAGAACTGTTTGCTCCTGCTCTTATTAGGTATTCCCAACAGGAAATGACCTTTCAAAGGAAGAAATGAAAAAATTATTTATACAAGTTCAGTGAAGCAGACTTAAAAATTCTGAGAAACTGCCCTAGAAATTGTTTGTAAACAGGGTCTAAGCCCTTCCCAACTTGAGCTGATAGATGTGTGCAGCACTGAGGTGCTAGTAACACCTTCACCATTGAAACAGGCAGAAGATAAGCAAATAAATAGGAAGAGCTGTTTGTATTTTTTAACCTCAAAATCTGTATTCATAGACTCATTCACTGTGAACAGTTTTTATTATGTCTTGATACGATCTTTCTACTTGCCAAACATACATAAATTCTTTCAAGATTTCTGGGAGGTAATGGAAATTTGGTCTGAAAAGTAGGAAAAAAACTAACTAAACCAGCCGTTGAAAATGTCTGTAAATGATCTGCCGTACATCTAGCTGCATGAGGTAGAGGCATTTAAATTCTGAGAAAGTTTTTTCTGTGTTACGCATTTCATATTCAGTGTTGGAAGTTTTTCTGTTCTTTTATTTTTCTCCAGACTGCAGTTAGTAATGCTTTAAGAAATAGTATGAAATTAGAAAATAAAACCATTATCATTACGTGTTCCTTCAGCTAACTGTCAATAAAAGTTCTCACACAATTCTCCCAAATCTTTCTCCCGCTCCCCCAGAAAGTATTGGGCTTGTTAAAACATATTTTTCACTGCAGCATAATACTGTTAAAAATACATCTGATTCCATTCTTTCAGCTTGAAATGACTTTCATTCCATTTGTGGGACATGTTGAAACAGTCTTTTTCAGATGAAGATTCGTGGTGCCATTTGCCATCCTTACAGTGGAGAAAGCAAAGTTGTTTCTGACTAAAGGAGACCATGTTACAATAGAAGAGAAATACACATCATGTTTTTTCCCCAAATTTTCTCTTTCAGCTTATCCACAGAGCATTTTGCTGAATAGGGGGAATCCTGCTTTAGCTCCTTTTAATTCCCAGTTGTATAAATCTATCAAAAGTGAAGCATTCCTTAGTGCAATGAAGTAGAATACTTATTTTTATGCTTTTTCTTGATTCTAAATGTCAGAATTATTTTCTGTTCAACTGAGCAGAGGAAGGCATAAAAAGTAAGACTTACCACTGCCTGGTGGGCAAGACACTTTTATCAGCCTGCTTCATGGGCTAATGACTGCTTATAACAAATGCCTAGCTGTAATGGGTGACATTTGCCTCTGAATAACGAAGGAGCTGGGGCACTCTGGTGACACACTGAGGTTCAGATCCCAATTTCAAATCAGGCAGAGAACCCTTGTTCCCAGATTGTCAGGAAAGTGGATGTATGTGAAGGTGAAAATCCCCAGGGCTGCCATTACCCCCCTGAGTTTGAGAAAGCAATGACCTGCCTTAAGCTTCAGGTGAAGGTGCCTGGCAGCAGACCTGAGCACACAGAGGTGTCCACAGGACACCCCCCTTCCCGGGGGTATTTTTCACTGCCTGCCTGCTTCCCAGAGGGTAGGGCCACTGGGTGCCACACTCTCTCCACGCACTGAAGAGGCAGCAGGTCACCTGTATGGAAGCTACTGATGCTACTAGGTAGAAGAGAGCCTGACAGTACGGTGGGGCAGTCCCGATGCACTCAAATCTGGCACAAGCTAATCTTTTGGAGAATAGTTCAAGCACTGTTTTTTGTCGTGTATTTCTGAAATATTTCCCCGGACACTGCTCTGCAACCTCCCCAGCTCAGGACTGGCATTTGTGCCTGCGTAAGCACGCTGCTCTTAGAACACATCCAGACTTTATGTTTTCGTTTATTCCCTCTGGGAAGCTGCTTGGAGAGGGACAACACTCAGATGAGAGTTGAGCTCTCTCTTCTGAGAGAGCTGAGTAGGTGCAGAGCAGCACAATATTGACGATAAAGAACTGACTGTGTCCATTACCATAAGGCAAATTTCCTTCCTATTTCTCTCCTGAGTCTCACCATTTTAAAGGACATCCAAGTCATGCAATACCAAAAAATTCACATATTGTTTACCTGATTTTCACCATTATTCTTGGGCACCTGGTTATATACAGTGATACACTCCAACTCAAGGCCTTCAAGCCTTTGAAGCCTTTGTGTTTTGTTGATTTTTTTTCATTACAGGCTGAAGGTTATATTTCTGTTGCTCCTGGGTTTAAAATGAAAGAAAACACAAGCTCGTCTTTGCCCAGATGAGGACAACATTTTAACTCTGGCAGGCCAACTGGCACCCATTTGAAATGAAAACCATCTCTGTCACTTCTCAATAGCCACCAAATAAAAAACTTAATACTTTAACCTTTTATACAGGAAAACCACATGCATATTCCCGCTACCAATCTGTTTGAACAGAAACTTCTTACTTGCTCCACTGCTGTCACTTAGGAGAGAAGCCGCTGGTCAGACACAACAGTATCCTTCTAATCACTTCAAGGACCATTGGAGAATGACTGTACTGCTTTATTGAATACCCTCCTGGAGAGCAAAAGCCCCTCCTGAGAAGCAGGGAGCAGATCATATGCTCTTCTTTCATGTCCATGGAGACAATTTAGTTAAATTACAAAAGGGTTTGTCTCTGACTGGCTCCTTTGCCCATACTCCAGCCCAGAAGACAAATGCCCTGCACACTACCTGAGCACTGTGCCCAAGCTCATAGACATTGTCACTAAGCATAAGCTACTTTCTGGCCTTGGCAGAACCAGTACAAGGAGAGATGCCACCAGCATAAGGAGAGATGCTACAAGGAGAAAAGTATGCATATATTGACATGACAAATACGTTTTTGAATAAAGGCAAACTCTAAACACAAAACCACAAGCATACAGACAGATGTCTCTATTGATGTAATGGTTAAGTAGAGGCAAATTTATGAGATGTTAAGTAATGACACATTTTTTTGTTGAAGAAAAAAATAGCGGCAGTAAATGACAAATTATTGTCTGGAATAAGACCCAAGTTCCCAGCTAAAGGTGCTGAGTGGATTCCGTGAAATGCAAACCAAAAGAAGAATACAAACTGTCCGACCCAATTAACAGAGCCTCCTACTGCCTGTGTTTAATGTCAAAAAATTATGAGACATCCACAGGGAGACAGCTGTTAGACGCTCAGAGATACTGTTACTGACCTCAGTAGGAAAGGTTAACGTGAACCACGAATCTGAATATCATCAGCATGCTTATGATAATGAAAGCCATATGACACAATCAATGCTTCAAGGAGATTTAAATTTAATGAAAGATCTGAAAGGCTCAGGACAGAGCTCCGAGGTTCACTGACACTCACAGAGCTTATGACTGCGAAAAGCTTGATCAGCACGTGGCATTGAAAGGGTGGTTATAGGGTAAGACCCAAATCTCTTCCCAACCCATGCATCTTCTTGGACAACAACAGTTGAAGCGATGCCAAAGGCAGCTGCTCAGCTGAGCAAACCTGAAGAAAATCTGCAGAATGTCACTCAAGATCCTTGTTTCCCCACAACAACTGGCCTAAAAACACAAATTCACCTGGTTATGCTCCATACAAATGTTCAGTTTGAGACAATGTATGCTAAAGGATGTGTGGAAGGAAAGACCATAAAAACAAGTGCAAGTTTTAATGAACTACTGGAGATGCTAAAGGCTTTATTCTAGTCATAATGAGAGCTTCATATCAGGCTAAGAATGTGAAAAACTAGAGTCTGGTGTGAATCCAGAATGACTCACTGAAATAATAAAAATGAGAATTTTAAACATGGTTTCCTTCCCTGACAGTTCAAACTCTTAAATTAGGCCCATTACAGCATGGATAAATAATCTTTCCCCATTTTAACAATTAATTCCCTAGCTGTTGGTCCCCTTACCTGACCAAAGCATATATTATGTTACTGGCAGAGAATAAATGTATCGACATACTAGTTCTGGTTTGAACTCTGAGGTGGACTCCCAATAGGGAGACTTAAAGTATGTTTAATTATATGTAAAGATTCACGTAATTTAAGCCATGCATTGTTATATTGCATTCCTAAATATTCAGAAGGTCAATAAACTTTTTCTTCTGTTGAGACATATTTCTATTACTGCACTGTTCACCTCTGTCACTAAGATTTTTTAAAGGCTCTGAGGTCATCTGAAAGCTGGGCTGAGCTATACAATTTAAAATGGGGTATATAGGGAACAGTCATTCACAGACAAGGAAATGACTAATTCAACTGGACTTTAACTTCAGTTTAGTGGTATCTCTCAGAGATATTATTTCCTGCCAATGACTTTTAACAATGCAGAAGTGCTGTAAGAAATTTGCTTCAGAAACACAATTTCAGTCTCTCTGAGAGGATACAGACTTCTCTGGAAATTTCAGAATCCTGAAACAGAAAAAAATAATTCTGCACAAAGAGTCCTTGGATATACTATTCAGTAATTAACACCCATCCTGTTTTGGAAAACATGACAGACAATTGCCAATTCTGTGTTTGACTTGCTGTATATATTTTGCAAGGAGAAACTCCATATGTAAAATTTTTGTAGCACGGTGTGACTGTGCATCTGTTTCCTTTGTTCTCTTGCTAATTAAGTTTTTTCCCCCCAAAACAACTCAGAAAACACATATGAGATATTTTTCTTATTTGTGTAAAACAGTAAGGATTCTTTCAGGAAAAGTCTTAAAATAAAAAAAAAAGGTTCACAGAATTTTAATATAACCTGAAATTCCTAGAAAGTTTTCAGGAATATTTCAGTGGTGTCTGGATTGATAACACTTACTGGCTCATCATTACACTACTTGTATACCATTATAGCACATAACACAAAACAAGCAACTATTGGTCCTGGTGACTTTCTAGCCTAGTCCCACTCACAAAGTCTAGTGCACTTATTGGCAGAGCAAGTCATCTCTTGTTACATTTTTTCCTTCTGGTCTTTAAGCTCTTGTTCTACTCCATCTGAAAATGGTAGCTCTCATTTCACTGGAAGTTATTTAACACATAAGAAGGACATAGACCTGTTGGAGCGGGTCCAGAGGAGG
>RSEF01000001.1:149106380-149123856 GCA_003993805.1 Himantopus leucocephalus | reverse complement strand
GTCCCTTCCAACCTAAACCATTCTATGATTCTATGAAATATTTTGATTGGAAAATATTTATTTTCAATTCTTTTGTGTGTGCAAATTCTCTTGGCTTATTTTCTTTTTTGTCATTCTAAAACTACAAGGTAGTCCCACAGTTTGGCTTTCCTTAGATGTACGCTGGCCCAACTTCAATAGGAATGGTGGTGAGGGCTCCTCTGCTCTCCAGGATCTGGTGGATAGGGTGCTCTCCTGGTGTGCCAAGCTGGCCAGCTGCTCCACTGGAGGACACCTGTAATTCCAGAGCCCTCTGTTTGCTCTCTAAGTCACACAATCACTACTCTAGTGGCCCAAATGAAGGAAATTATTTCAGGCACTAAACCCCATTTTCCCAGAATGCCTACTACAGAGGTAGTTCCCTAAGCAAATACAGACACTGATGCTAGGACAGCCAGGCATGAAACTCTGGCCTGTCTTTGGCACCACAGCGCTGGCAGTGGCAAACTCTGATCCAAAAGCCTAATGTGTCCCCATACAGGGTCTAGAACTCTTCAGGCTGCTAAATGAGCTTGGCAAATTTGGCTTCTGGGCTTTCAGGCATTGTGGCCACACCTGTCACATCGCCATAGGCCCTGTGCTGAATGCCTGATGTACTGGATGCTTTCTCATGTGCACAGGCGCAGGTGTGTGTGCATGTGCATGCATGTGCTTGCATTTATTTAATCATTTATTTATATGTAAAAGTATCTTCAATATAACTACATTATTAACCTGTTCTTTATACATTATGTATAGGCAGAGAAGCAAGGACAAGACTATAAGCAATACTTCAACAGGTTAGCTTGAGTCCATTTCTCTGTAAGCATGCATAAAATATGTGATGGTGTGCTATAGAGACTTGGGAATTTTTATGGAGAGTGGTTTGTCAGGTGACCTGAATGGAGACTGAGCAAACTATGAAGAAGTCGTGCAGCCAGCAGAGGCAGCCAACAGGCGCAGCACTTGGTGCAGCAGTTCGTGCAGAACTGTGCACAAGAGGGGGACAGAAACTCTGTACACATGCTTGGCAATGGTGGTGACATGCCACAAGGCATGGTCTCCAGCACCCACTGGAGCAACTCCCCCTGGCACAGCAGAGGCCTTGACCCCGAGTGAGCTCCCCCAGGAGGGTGCAGGTCCAGGACACTGAGGGTGTCCGGTGCCTCCCTCTGTGGGCCAGGGCAAGGGAACTCCTCACCTGCAGCCCATGTGTGTGGGGGGATGTCACCATGGAAAGAAGCTGGGACAGGAGATCAGCAGGCTGCATGGCCTCTGAGATGATGAAAAGGAGAGCTACCCAAGTTTCTCTGTGGCTACAAGAGGAGCCTGAGGGGCAGGCAGGGTCTGTACTTCTCAGTTTAGGAAATGGAGACACAGTGGCAAAGGCCTGGAAGCTTGTGACTTTGGGCATCAGGGGAATGATTGCTTCTTTGCTTGCAGGTCTGCACCTACCAAATGGTTCAGTGCTCTGGTAGCAGTCAAGGGGCTGGGAGCTCTCCCCACCCCAGCAATACAGCTGCTGAGCCTGTGTGCCATAACAGCACCTGGAAGAAGCAGCTACCGGCAGCAGTTGGAGACTCCCTCCAGTGGGGATGGAGGCCCCCATCTGCCAGTCTGACCTCCTTTTAGGGGAGGTTGCTGCTTGCCAGGGACTTAGAGGAACAGCTGTACGTGTCTGCCCCTTGGTCCTGTGCTATTCTTCCTTGTTGGCAGCAGCAATAAGGCCAGGGGAGACATGGAAAGTGTCAGTCATGGCTACATGGCTCTCACAACAAGGCTGAAAGGCTTGGGGGTCCACATGCACATGATTTTCTCCTCGATTTTGTTAATGAGGGGGAAGGGCTTCAGGAAGAGTGGACAAATCCTATAGCTCAATGACTGGTTGTGCATCTTGTGTTGGTGGGGACTGTCTAGAAGAGATAGGATCCAGCTGACCAAACAGAGCAACAGCATTTTCGCCAACAGGCTGGCCAACATGGGGAGAAGACCTTTAAAGTAGGAACAATGAGGGATGGAATTGATGACCCACAGTCAAGAGAGGAAATGGTAGACTGAGTTGGTAAGCAAAAGATGCAGGGTCATGTGCACAAGAGAGACTTCTTAACAAACTGGGCCTAAGGAAGCCCAGCTCAAGCATAAACATGCAGATAAGGAAGTGCCAAGAGGACAGCAAAAAATATGTGAACTAGATAAATGAACAGTGAGTTGGATTAAAAACTGGCTGAATTGCCAAACTCAGATGGTTGTCACCAGCAGCACAAAGCCCAGCTGGAGGCTGGTCACAGGGGATCAGTACAGTTGCCAATACTGTTTAGTATCCTCATTAATGACCTGTTGGGACAGAGTGCACTCTCAGCAAGTTTGCAGGTGTTACAAAACTGGGTCAAGCGGCTGATACCATAGATGGGTGTGCTGCCATCCAGAGTGACCTTCATGGGCTAGAGAAATGGGCAGTTACCACATGAAGTTATCTAAAGACAAATGCAAAGTCCTGCACTTGTTAGTCCTGGGGAGGAATAACACCAGCCACTTGAGGGCCAAGTGACTGGGAAGCAGCTTGGTAGAAGAGGGCCTGTGTGGTCGAGTGGACATCAAGCTGACCATGAGACAGTGTGGTAAAGAAGACCAACAGCATCCTGGGCTGCTTTAGGCAAAGTGTCACCACCAGGTCAAGGGAGGTGATCCTTCATCTATACTCAGTCCTGGTGAGATACCTCTGGAGCTCTGGGTCCAGTTCTGGGCAAGAGAGACATGGAGATATACTGGTGTGAGTCAAGCAAAGGGCCACAAAGTTGATTAAGGGACTGGAGCATCTTCCATACAAGGAGAGGTTGAGAGAGCTGGGACTATTCAGCCTGGAGGTGGGAAAGCTCAGGGGGATCTTGTCCCTGTACATAAATACCTGGTGGGGGGAGTAAAGAAGAAGGAGTCAGACTCTGATGGTGGTGCCCCGTGACAGCACAAGAGGCAATGGGCACAAACTGAAACACAGGAGGCTCTGTTTAAACATAAGAAAAACATTTCTCCCTCTGAGGGTGATTGGGCACTGGCACAGTTTGCCCAGAGAGGCTGTGAAGCCTCTGTCTGTGGAGAGATTTAAAACCTGACTGGACATGGTCCTGGTAACCTGCTCCAGTTGACCCTGCTCTGAGCAGAATGGTTGGATGCGATGATCTCCAAAGGTCCCTTTCAAACGCCACTACTCTGTGGTAAGCCTATTTAAGTCAAAAGATGCTAATTTTTTAGAAATGTGGTCATTCAAAAAATGCTTGTAATAAAGCCTTATGCCACATGACATTAATTTTGCCCCTATCGTACCTGTGTGTGCTGATGTACGTCTGATTTTTTTATGCATATATGGAAGCACTCATGTGGAAATCTCAGACAAAGGGAAAGACTGATATGCTCATAACTAATGCAAACACACACATTTCATTAGGCATTTTATTAGGTCTTTTCTTATCCTGAACTTGTACACTGCCTAAGACAATGGAGCTCAAGTGTCTCTGTGTCCAATGATAAACAAAAATACGTTAGCTATAATGAAGGGTTAGACAACAACAGATACCTAAACATAAACATTACCTATGTTTTTCAGACCAAATATGCTTCTTTGATGCACTAATGCAGTAGACTTTTTTTTTTTGCTAAAATTGGGAATGATAATAAAAGGTACATTTTTGCATATTAAACATTTTCATGACATTGTTCCTGTTCAGTCAGTGAGAGTTTCCAGTTAATACCCCATACAGAAGTGAGGAAAAAAAAAAAAAGATCTCATGTAATTTTTAAAGAATACCAAGCAATCCAATCTCACTTGGCAGGGATTTTTCCACCAGCTAAGAAAGTATCCATTTTTGGGTCAGCAATGAATGAGTTGTCTGCAGCAGAAGGCTTTTAATATTTCAGCTGAGTTCATCAGGCAGTGTGTTACTACAGTCTTTGACAATTACCAGATGGAATGCAGAAACCGTCGAAGCGTCTGTTTTCCAACACTTGCATATGTAAAGGCTTTCTAAAAAACACAGGTACTTGGAGCTCTGAACGATTACTGCGGTACTAAGGATAGGGAAGCCAAGAGCATGGTTTTCTTTCCCGTTTGTATCACATTTACTATTTATTTGTGATTTCACCTATTTTATAGTGTTTTCAGATATGCTGCCTTCTCAGCTCCTTTTATTTTCTTCTCTGACGTTACAAGTGCTATTTTATTTTTTGTTTCTCCCCTTCTTCCCATTATCAACCTGCTTTTAAACTAGGAACCTGCTAAAACTCATATTTGTATCTGGATCCTCTTTGGCCCTGATGCAACATCTATAGCTTTTTGACCATGATTTTGAAGCCCCTCTGTGGCCCTGCTCTGCCTGCTGTGAAAGGGATGATCCAGAAACAAATTGAAAGCTGATGCCTTCCCAGCTCTATGCCCGCGGTCTCTGTACGATGTTGAGACAGTGGTTGTATGTGGGAAGCTCCAGCATACGGAGCACCATGGTAAAAAAAGTACTATAAGACCATTTGGGGAAGAAAAAAAAAAGTGAAGACTTCAAGACTTCATGGAAAAGGGGGTCCTATGAGATTCTGGGAAAAAAGACAGCAGAAAGATGAAGAAAAAATGTCTGTGGGGAGCAGGGATGCCTGTGGGGACACATTTTGACGAGGAAGAGAGATGTGAGTAGAGTGGGAACTAACAAAATGAATTATTCCCATCTGCCTTTCATCTGGTACTGAAAAAAGGTCCATGATATACTCTTAGGCATGTTGTCAGATGGAAAGTAACTCAGAATTAGAAGGGAAAATGATGACAGATTTACAACACAGTTATTAGAAATCCCAACCAAAGCTGCAAGGACCCATAGGGTAACAATGAAGGGTAGCCGTTGCTGACAGCAGCTATATTTAGATTTGATACCCTGTAGAGAGAAATGCGTCTTGGTCCTGAGCACAAGGTGGATTTTTTACTTCCTTGTGCCCTGTGGCGTGTCTCACTGGAAGAATGCATAGTTGTTTCAAAGCCGTTTCAGTCAAGGTCTCGAACTTGCTGAGAATGTCCTTTCAAAACAGCAAAAAGGTGTAAAAGATCAAGGAAATCTTAACAAAGCTTTGGAGATAAATAGGTAGTTTTAATTCCTCATGATGTCAATAATTTGCTCTGTAATTACAGCTGATATGGTAATACAGATAAATGATAGTCAGCTAAAATTATCTAGAAGGATAATTGTCTCCTTAAATCACACAAAGACAAGCATTTGCATGTGGCAAAACCCTGGCGTGTTCTTTAACAGTCCTGTCATTTGTGCTGATTTCCCAGCAATGTGCCAGCGTAATTGGGTTTGAGTTTGGTTTTAGGTACACATATAAAAACAATTGATCCAAACTCTGGTCATTCATGCTGAGCCTGGGTTTTTTTTTTCACCACTTTCTGCAGGACACCCAGGGAAGCTGAGCAGAGACCAGCCCTTTTCTGATTCAGGGTTAACCCTCCTGGTCCAAGCTACCCACAGGAATGGGCACAGGTTTACCCAGAGGCTGCTAGAAAGGCTTTCCTCCCTCCCAGCAGCGCCTGTCTTGCAGTCAGCTCTGCGTGGTCCCGGGAAACACAGATTCCCAGCCCACCTCTTCAGCACGTCTCCAACTCTTTATCCTCGCACGCCAACTGCAAGACCCCAAGCAGGGCCACAGGGGTCTTGCCACTCTTGGTATTGCCTTGCTATATAACCCACCAAAAAATGGGGACAACTCAGTTCTTTGGGGTTGCTTCCTTCCCCAAACATGACCATAGCTTTTGCTGGGAACACCGGTGCCTTTCTATGCACATTCAGTGGCTGGTTGCTCAGTTAATGAGCTAGCTAAACAATTTTTTCCCTTCAGAAAAGCTGATTTTTGGCAAACAGTGTGGTGACTAGGGATACATCGTGTAGAAGCTGAGGAACTGTGGACTGCAGGAAGCTCTATGTATGATACCTTTGTGTAAAGGCTGCCTCTGTGTGTGTGTATCTATCTATCTATCTGTCTATCTATCGTTATCTGCCTGCATCTATTATTTATATTTTCATTTCTGCTTAAGTATAGTGAGATCAGTAATCAGTAAATGCAAGTCACAGCTGACATTTGACGACCGAGTGTCTTTGAATTAAACCTGAGACCAGCCTGTTGCAATGAACTCTCATCTTACTTTGCAGAAGAAATAAACTAAATGTGACAGGAACTCACAGGGGCAGAAAACTTTCAGTTGGTCTGGTTGGTATTAACCACCTCACTACCCCAGCAGAATGAAACTCCATCAAACACAATGAAATTCTAGAAGCCCTGAGGATTATGTGAGCTGCCTCCTACAAAGCAGATTTTACTCTCCCTGACTAGTGAAAGCCAGTGGAAAAACTACTGTCTGCTGCTAATGGAAATTATCAACACCTTTGTCAAAGAAGCTAGCTTGTCAAGCTCCCTGAAAACAGCCATAGTTTCAAAAAGAATAAGGAAGTTAGAAAAGCCACATCACCCATTTCCCTATCTCCAGCCTGGGAAAATTGCCGAGAGGCAGAGAAAGAAAAGTGTGTGACATCTGCCACCACACTTCGTAACTGGGCTGAACTGGTCCTCAAGGTACTATAATATTACTTAGGGCAATGAATACCAATCACATCCTAAAGCTCCTATGGTTTGGCTTTCTGCAGCTCCAGAACTGCAGAGCATGAATTACAGAGTCACCACACCTGGTGTAATTGGGGTTACTGTGGTTTTAATTATTCCTTCTCAACAAAAGTCAGTGACTCATGGTAGGCAACAGTCTTTCTAGCCCAAATGTTCTTTTTTTCATCTTTCCAAATATAAAGATAATATTTGGGATTGTGGTGGGATGTTACGTGATGTCAGGCCCACGGAAGGCTGACGATGCTCTGGCATAGCCAGCCACATCATATGATTGCTTTTCTCTCTAGGAGGAATCATCATCCAGGGGAAAAGCCACTGACTCAGACTATCCACACCAGACTTAAATAATGCTACCAGGAAGAAAAGAATGAACTAGCTGAAATACCATACTCCATTTCCATGTTCTCCTCTGTTTACAAGACTGGATAGAAGTGTATGCATTTGACAATTTAATCACCAGCAGTGAAATTAATATCATCTAGTTTAAACTGACTCAAAATAACGTTGTGAGTTTAGCTAATCATCTAGACTCCTGTATTCTGTGGAAACTTACAGACATTCATGAAAGGTGATTCATCCCACCCTGGGTATTCAGTAAAGGGTGCAATAATCACTATTTAGAGGTGTCTGTCCTTCTCCCTTGGCTACAGCAGGAAGCTAGATGCTAGTTTAGGATAAATAATTAGCATTTAATTTGTAGGCAAAATTAATCCCAGTTCATTTTAAAACTTCCATGGCTACAACATGCTTCATGTCTTCCTGTGAATTCTGAAACATACTTTACTATTGCCTACAGGTGGAAATAAGGCGTGCTTCAAGCTCCCGCACGCGGAGGCAGGCTTCTGCCTTGTGCTAATCTGTTGGACCCACATTAACCTTTTATCTCAACTTTCTCCTGGGATCTAATTTCTGGCCATGGCTGGTTTGAAACCTGGATTTTACTTTTCAGTGGTTAGAATGAACAAAGATGTCCCAGGCAAGGTCCTAAGAGCCATGAGACTTTTTTTTTTGCTGGGATACTGTTCTTAGGGCGTTCATGTTGAGGAAGGTGGTGATTTGCCTGCTGTTTTCAGGGCACAAGACTGAACTACAGATATTTAAGGCCATGACCTGTATTTCAGGGTTAAAAATGATGCTAGATAGAGGTAGGATTTTTAAAATGATGAACAAGTTAGTACCTGATGAAGAACATCATACGAGAATGGGTGCAAATCTCTCTACCTTCTGCCTTTTCTTCCTCCCACTTGTCCCTTTCTTTTTGAGCTCATGCAGAATTCTCAGTGTATTTTAATAACATTTTTTGCCTCCCAAATTCTGCCTTCAGTGAGAATCCACTTTGATCATGATTATCAAATGAATTTTTCAATAGTGGTACATTAAATTGCAATTGTGTAGTACTGAGTTTGGATCACAATTCTTCCTGACTTTTTGTGTGAATCTGGTGCTTCCTGCCACTATTGTGCAGCACTGAGAGAAGTGAATCACTGACCCTTCCTAGGAGAGAGTCATATAACACAGCTTCAGGTTTCTGTTGCTGAGTTTTATAACAGTAGTAATGTAAGAATTTATTGCTGACCTGATATGCAGGAACAAAATCTTGCCACTTAATAAAGCTATTAAACACTCTGGATTTTTCCCATGAAAGAGATCAAACTTATAATATTACCTGAATTTCCCTGGCACTACTAGTTAGTATTTAAAGCCATTGTACAGAGTCATATGGTTTGTCCATAGATTTTATAATCCTGGAAGATACTGTGTCTGGAAAGTGTTTTTATTGCAATTCAATACATCCTAGATATTACCATCAAAGATTAAACATCACTCTATCAACAGTGCTTGTTAGGGAACAACACCTGGTGTGTATACAGCAAAGGTTATTATGTTTCCCTTTCACAGTAGAGGTTTTTAAGTTTTAACAATGGACTAGTTTTTTATAGCTGAGATTAAAGCTGAGAATATGACAAGCAGAGAGAGGTGTTCCTCTGTTTATTGAATCATCTGATGATTTAAACAGTAGGGGAAAAAGATAATTTTTTCCCCCAAAGCTTCTTTTTTTTTTTTTCCAAACAATCATATGTATAATGCCAAGTTAGAACTTTAATAAACGTTATTCTTCTAAGAAGTTTTCCACCTCCACTCTTTCAGGTATATCTATTTCTCAAAAAGGGTTTTCTGATTTATTTAAATCTTGAATTGTGTATTTTCATGTGCAGCTGAAACCAGATTAATTAAAAGTGGAATTAAAGTAAGATTTACTTTTTAAAAAACATAATTCTGTTACATTAATCACTGGAACAATTTCATTATAAAAACTCTCCATCTAGTGAAGTCTTTAGATCCACCTTGAGTGCACACTTAGGAGACACACTCACAGTGGAAGGTACTGGTGTGAATCACTGAATGAAATTGAGATTTAATGGTTTTAACGCCAAGGGTGATACAACCCCGGGTCCGGCTCTGTGAGGCACCGCCATGAGCCTGGCTCAGCGCTACTCCTGCAGAAGTACTGCTGGGGTTCCCTGAGCCCTCTCAAGCCTCTAAAGCCACGTGAGCAAAGAAAAGTGAAAACAAAAAGATGTGAGTGAGTCTGTTATGGTTAGTCCAGGACTTCAGGGGGAAATATCGATGTGAAGGGTGTAAAACTGGCTGGTGGTGGGAAGTAGAGAGGCAGATAATGGCAACTCAACAAGGTAAGGGTTCAGCCACGCAATGAGGGATGGCGCTTCCCTGCATGCCTGATGGCTGCAGGGCCAGCAGAGCCTTGCTGGTGGGTGGTGAGCATATCAGTACTTATTAGCCAATTAATACATGCTGTGTATTAATATTGTTGATAGGTACCCCGTTACAGCTATGCCGATACGCTCTGAGGGAGCCGGATCCATAGCCAGTGCCATGGCCCTGCCTGCCCCTGGCTAGCAGCTCCCTCCCCGTTCCCCGAGCCGGCCCGCAGGCTGTCCTGGCACACTGGCACACAGTGCCTGGTGTCCTCTGAAGGGCTCATTTCTGCTCCCTCTCACTGACACACTCACAGCGGGCTTGTGTGCCAGGGGTGAGCCCCCAGCCCAGCCCAGGGGCTGGCATCCAAGGCCACCCTCCGCAGAAAACAGAAGCAGCCAGTCTTCCTCTCTGGGATTAAAACTAGCAATCCAGCTGTCTAGATACCCATCCGCACAAACCTTTCATTTATTTAGGCAAAATATTAAAGGTAGGCAATATATAGTGTGAATATATACACATTTATTTACTGAATCTATGCCCGGATTTACAAGTAGACTAGGATAAAACTATTCCTTAAATGGCTTAAGACCTTCATCAGGGTCCTGCAAGCACTGTCTCCTCCTACTAGCCATAACTCATCCTACTCTGACTCTTCCCCTGGAAGCTAAAGCTGAGGTTTGCTACCAGGCACTTCACAGGGTACTGAGTGCTAGCCTCAGGAAGGCTGGCAGCACCTGGCCTGGAGACTCTGAAAAAAAGAAGAGAAGCCTTCTGAAATTTAAACAGATTCACAATGAAGATAATGACATTCTTAATAATCGGAACACATTTAAGATTGCTTGCCATGTCATAGCTGTTTGTTGATCAGGAGCCGCAACATTCACATGCCTTTTCAGCTTTTAATATTAAATTAAAATTGATCCTGAAACAAACATTGAATAATTTTTGAACTTTTTGAATGCATTTTTCCTTGAACTTTTTCTATTCTTTTTTTTTTTTTTTTTAAAGAAAAAAAAAAANAGATTGGAAGTTGGATTAAATTCACTGATATAACTCTGGAAAAAACGTGAGGCTACAAATTTGTAGCTTTTTTAAAAGAAGCACATTTGGAAAAAGGTTGTGAAGTCTTGTTGCCAGGACACTTAAAAAATGTTTTTGTTTCAAATCCATTTTATGAAGACTCAGCCTGTATTTCACTTACATAAATGGATGATATGTTAATTGGTTGAAGTATGGATACACACATGGATATACAAGACCCACAGTCTGGGAATGCCATTTGTAAGCCTGTCTCAGCTGGAAAGTGTATGGCTCTGCTACCATGGGAGTTATGTTGCAGCAAATCAGTTCACTTCTTCGACTTTGCCTCCTAACATTGTATGCTAACTGGGAAAGTGCAATATTAACACAGCTCTACAGCTTCCAGACCACAACTGGCTTGTATGGCCAGATTAAAAACTGGGCATTAAAAAGTGGACGTACCTAAAAGAACAACATTATGTGTGTAATGGGTCCTTGCCATACAGATTGTCTTCCTACTAATGCTGAAGGCAAGAAAGAATCATAGAATGGTTTAGGTTGGAAGGGACCTTTAAAGGTCATCTCATTCCAACCCCCTTGCCATAGGCAGGGACACCTCCCACTAGACCAGGTTGCTCAAAGCCCCATCCAGCCTGGCCTTGAACACCTCCAGGGACGGAGTGTCCACAACTTCCCTGGGCAATATGTTCCAGTGCCTCACCACCCTCAGAGTGAAAAATTTCTTCCTCATAGCTAATCTAAATCTTCCCTCTTTTAGTTTAAAACCATCCTCCTTCATCCTATCACTATATTCCCTTGTAAAAATTCCCTCCTCAGCTTTCCTGTAGGCCCGCTTTAGGTAGTGAAAGGCCACTATAAGGTCTTTCCGGAGTCTTTTCTTCTCCAGGCTGAAGAACCCCAGCTCTCTCAGCCTGTCCTCATAGGAGAGGTGCTCCAGCCCACTGATCATCTTTGTGGCCTTCCTCTGGACCTGCTCCAATAGGTCCATGCCTGTAACTCCAGATGGGGTCTCACCAGAGCAGAGTAGAGTAACATGCTACCATCATTAATTTTGATCCTCACACATGTACAGCACGTGGGAGACAAGCCCCAAACTGTGAGAGCCATCAGAGTGTGCAGAGGTCAGCAAGAGCCTGGGGCTGGGAATGACACCCGGGCAGTAGTACTGCTGCAGAGCCAAGGGGGCTGCTGCATAAGATGAGTCTCCCCCTGGGGTTCTCCAGGCTGTAAGCAGGCAGAATGGCCAGACAGACAGGGATCTGCCATCTGCATCCTGAGCATGTATGTGGCCTCCATTAGGGCTGCAGAAAGGACACTTTGCTTTCCTCAGGCAGAGCACCTGGTCCCCCAGTGGACGGAAATCCATCTACCCCTCTGCAACATGCGTGGAGGAGAGCAGCAAGAAGGCAACACCAAACCTTTGTGCACCTCCAGCCGTTGCAGTAAGTGTCTTTCTGGGAGCAGAGAGATCTAGCCCTAAATGCATAGATCACATGACATAGATGGAGGAATTTTTGCCTTCTCCTGTATACTTCTTTAAGTATGATAAAGGGCACCTGTCAGCTTATTCTGTGCAAGTAAAAATAACTTCAACTGTCTCTTTCCTTTTCCTTATGCATATTCTTTTCTGATTCTAAGGTTCCCCATTTGTATCACAGTGCTATCCTTATTCCCAGTGGTATGAGATTTTTTGTCACATATTCTCTTTTCTTCCTAGATTAGGCTAGTGATTTATTGTATCCACTGAGGACTTTTGTAAATTCAGACCAGTATGTGAATCCCCTTTTTTTGCTTCTTGACTTTTTTCAAAACTTGAGAGAGCACCAGTAATTCAAAAGCAAGTAGCAGTGCGGGAATGGTTTCCGACTCACTGTAATTACTGGCACAAAGACAGTTAAATAGAGCTACTGATAAGTCTACTATGAGGAGGATATAGCAAGGGGAAAAGATTCTCTTCCTCCTTCCTATTATACATAAAAATAACTGTATTCTAAAAGGGCAGGAAATTAAAAAAAAAGGGTTTTTTTTTTCATTTTAGCCTGAGCATCGAGATGGCATGCTCAAGAAAGCTTACCAAAACCAGGGGCTCAAACTTCAGTGGTAACATAAAACTGATGAGTAGTAATACCATTAGAGATTAAAATGACAAAATTAAGGTCAACTAATTTAGGTCAACCAAGGAAAGACCCAGTTGTTAACTATGGGCCATTTTATGTCTCTAGAGTACCTTGCCTGCTGCTCTGGAGAAGCCATGTCTCCTATAGATCCTGTGGCACATCTGCTAGCCCCTGTAGATGTCTCCCATGCCCTAGGGCTTCTCAAATGGCGCTAGATGCCTATGCTTAGGCACTAGTGACTTACATGTTGACGTTTAGGTGTCTTAGGTTTGAACCAAAAATTTCATAGAATATCTGTTTCCTCTTTCATCTGCTCTGAATGTTTTTTGTTTGGTTTATACTGGATATAAAGCTGGAGAAAGCATTTAGTAGTTTTTGGAAAAATAATCACATAATTTTTTGTTAGAATAACAGTCATCAATTTCAGCTCTTTATGTGCCTGTTCATGTAAAATAAATTGGTAAACACCTAGAAAATAGCTTCAAAATGAGTAGAAGTTAACAAGTGTTTGTCAAGAACAAATCTATCTGACAAATCTTATTTCCTTCTAAAGTAGGGTAACCAGACCTGGGAAGAGACAAGAGGCAGTACTTATCACGTATTTAGTACTCGGTGAAGCTTCCGGCACTCTCTCCTGTGACAATCTTAGAAACAAACAAGGGAAATGTTATCAGACTGAAACTACCACAAGTAGGTATAAGAGTCATTAGAAAAACTTTGCTCAGAGGGTAGCTATCATTAAGTTCATTGTCACAATAGTGGCACTGATGGGTATTCCCATCAGAGGAAGGGAGGGTCTGTCTCAGGCTGAACACTTCTTGGTTAGCTCCCAGACACCCCAAAGAGGTGGAACAGAGGATTTATTTATTACATTTGCGGCTGACACAAAGCCAGACTGTAAATTCATTGCAGCACAGGACTGAAAACAAACATGATCCTGACAAGGTGGGATTAAAAACATACATGCTCCTGACAAGGTGAAGACAGACTGGAGGTAGCTCTCCTCAAGGGTCTACAGGGATTGCAGTGACTGTGATGGGTGTGTTATTCAATATTGCCATGGTGTCATGAGAAAGGCAAGCACTATATTGGGGTTTGAAGACTTGAAAGATGATTGTTTTTATCCTTCTGCTCCAAACAGCTGCTAAAGTCTTGCACTGAATTTTCTATCCAGTTTTGGGCACTGCCTTTGTTGTAAAAGCAATGTTGATCAATTGAAAAGAATCCACAAGGAAGCAACACAAATGATGACAAACCTCAAAAAACCTGATTTATGGGGAAAGACTGAATCAACTGAGGACTTTAAATGTAAAACAAAAGAAAAAAAACATAGGGGATGTGGCATCAGTCTTCAAGCACAGCAAGCTAAACATTGCCTAACAGCCGTATTTGGATGTTTATGGCTCTTGGTGTCAGAATTAGCTTTAGTTAAGCTCATTCAGTAGGCCCCTGTGTGCTCCAGTTAAACCTCTTTACCGGTGTTGATATGTCACAACACCATAATGGGGTTCAACAGATGCTCTGAGAAGGGAAAGGATGGTATATTCAGCATTCCCAGAGCTTGGCCCTGGCCTAGCCCTGCTTGGGAGAGCTGATGGGACACCAGGACAGGACTGCAATAGTTGCAGGCACACTGAATTCACCAGATTTTCCCTTGACTAAAGCGCTTTTAAAGCATGGCAATTCAAGGAAAGATTATCTGTGTATCATGTCATGTCTCTGCCAGGGAAAAAGTACAGAGTTTATAAATCTTGTATTGTCGTTGGCTCATGTACTTTATATACTTTTCATTTTTCGGTAATAAAAGGTGACTGATTATTCAGTAATAAAAGGTGTAATTCTTCTAGCATGAGCTCGATGAGAAGTTCTGAGCAAGTTTAGATGGGGTATCTCTGAGGCAAGGCTGCGGGAATGTGATGGAAAGCTGTCTTTCAGCCAAAACTGGAATTAAACTTTTTTTAATACTACTGGCTGGAATTTGTGACTCAGAGATAATCCCAAAACTATGTTGGTTCAGAATGAAAGAAAAAAATCCTCTGAACTTCATTTTACTCATCTTGCCCACAGCTCAGTAATCCCAGTAAAATCCCTCTTTGTTCTCTCCCTTATCTGTGCACCTCTCCAAATTTAGCTTTGCTGTTATTATCCTTAACTTCAGTAGTTCTACACGACAAAATAATTTTGCTCCAGAACTGTTTCAGTTCCTATAAAAATACATGGAGGACAAAACTCCTGTGAGCAGGGAAGAGTGGCTTGGTTTCCAGGAGACACCCTGATCTAATGTGAGGGTGTGAGGCTGGGAGCCCTTCCCTTCCAGGGAAAGCCCTTCCCAAACATCCATGCCATGAAGGCTGCTACCCTTGGTCATAAAAAGTGAGGCAAATCCACCCATGTGTTGACCTAATGTTTTTCCTCAGTACAGTTTTCACTGTTTTCCTCAGGCTATCGCTGGGATAAATTTCTGGAAAGATGCTTCTGGCTGCATATGCCCTGTGATTTCCCTTCAATGGGAATTTCTTAGTGAGGCAGTGATTCGTGAACAAATTACTAGTCAGTTGACCATTATCTTACACTGATATTAGATAAGGTTTAACTACCACTCTTACTTTTGTTAAGCTCATTTCTGCCCAAACTAAAGTTATTACTGAAAGTCAAAGGTTTACTTTAGCAGAAATTAAGAGGTAGAGTTAACATTCTTTATTACAAAAATCAAGACACATTCATACAATCCAAAACTTGCTAATAAATTGTTATTTCTTTTCATATCCACAATTTCCTTAGCCTGGTAAAAGAAAATCACCAACAGACGGCCAAAGCACCATCTTTTATAACCCAAACCATCTAGATTACACATTCATTTATATGTATCCCACAATACATCTGCAGTATCTTATTCCAATAACTAAACATCAGTTCATTTACATTTACATAAATTCCATATTTTAACACCATTCAGAGCGCAATAACCTTACAAAATTTTGTAATAATCCTTTTGGATTACAGTGACTGTAGTTACATTTCATTAACATCTGTGACAGTGAGACCTCACCAATGCCTTGGCAAAACTTCCTTGTCATCCAGCATCAAACATCCTCACCACCCATCAGACACGTTCCATTCCAGCAATTCGGCACAAAACCATCCATCATTGCTTTTAGCCACCTGATCAGTGCCTGCTTCTCTGTAAAAGACAAATCAGCCCTACTTCTGTCACATTGACCCACCAAGCTCCCAACCCTAGAGGCCTCATAGGGACACAGTATGCTCCTATTACATCATGTACCAAACAAACTTGGCAGGGTCAACTAAAACTGGAAAAAAGTGGCTCTGTGTTCCCACTGTGCTATTGGAAGGGCCCAGGGTTTATAAGGAGATAGGATTAACTCCACACTTGTATGGACTGGGAAATACCTAAGGAGGTAAGGCCTTGCTTGCACATGAATCAGGATTGTAGACTGATTGAATTTTAGGCAGCAGAACCAAAGGAACATTTGGTTTGAATAGTGAAAATTAATAAAAGTTTAAAAGCTGTCGCCATTTCAATAATCATTGATGTTAAAAATCGCAAAGGTAAGGAGATAGACTGTCATTTTATGAATTTTTTTCATGCTCTGTTTTTTTCTTCTGTTGGATATTTCAAACTTATTTTTCTTTTTAATGAGTAGAAAAGGAAAAGAAAATGTTCCCAGTTCCTTCTTGCTTCAGTTATATTTCAGTTCCTTTTTTTTCTGCTGCTGCTTCCGACTCCGAGAGCCCTAAGCCGGATGGGCCAGGACAGTTTCAGAAGCTATTCCTATACTCTCTGCAAATAGAAATCCTCAGACTGGTCCCTCCAAAGCACACCAAACTATCTCAGTCCTGTCCATATTCTGCTTTTCACTGTGACTTGAACCCCATTAAATCCCTCTTTGCCAAGCCTTTTCCAAAATATTTGCCTTGTTTGGGTGATTTTCTGTCAGTTTTTCTTAGTTATCCTTCCTGGAGCACTAATCCTTTTCCCATCAGAAAGTGCTTCCTGCAGAAACTCTCACCTTTTATTTGAGCAATTCTTTTTCTATCAGCCTGAAGAGCATCAACAATCTTCACTATAACATTTCTCCAGCCTGAGTAATTTCCTTCCTTTTTACAAAGAACAAGCAGTTAACAATACCTTGCATGTGAAGGATATTTTCAACTGTGCACTCTATTAACCTGAAGGATGAATCATACCTCACCACAGCATCATTAGATAAATACTCATGCTGTTTAGAAATAGATGAAAAGAAACCTCTGAAAGTAAACTGTACAGTGTAGAGAGGTGAGTTTAAGATAAAATCCTGGAAAAGGGGATATTTACATCCACCCACAGAATATTTTTCTCTCCCCGTTAAGATTTTCTGGATCGTAGCCATCCAAAACAATCTGCCACAAATATCAAAAAGACTCTCAGTTATCCTTCAGAGAACCAGCCCTATTTCCTTTGCAGAAGATGCAAGTAAATTACATAGTAAAATAAGTACTTTTGACCTCAGCATCCGACTTACATGTTGAAGAGCCAGCCCTTCTCAGCTATCTCTTATATGTTCCTTTTAATTTATAATTGTTGGCTACTTTTCCATTAGAAGAGAATTATGCTGAGGAGCTCTTGATTCCATAAACAAAACCCATTCGGCACAGGCACTCTGAGTTTAATACTTGTACTTGGTCTATCATACCTATGTGGGCTTACTATTGTGAGGAAGGAATGATGCTGCCATGGTATCAACTGGTATCTAGCTATTCTAGTTTTGACACAATCTTATAGTTACATGTTGAATTCAGGAAATGCCAGAGGAGTTCTGATTGTGACATCTATTAAAACAAACTTCAAGAATAATGACAGAACAATGCTAACTATTAATAGATAGCATTTTGCAGCATTGGATAACCTACCCAGTTTGGAGTCTGAA
>RSEF01000001.1:149088415-149106280 GCA_003993805.1 Himantopus leucocephalus | reverse complement strand
TTTTTTTCTCCTTCTATCCTGTGAAGTAACCTTCTCAATTTCTATTGACCTAACTCTCCATAAAGAGGTTGACCGCATTTATTCTCATACCAACATTGACTTTTATTTAAAACTGTTATTCTCCTTTCCTGGTGCTACCCCTAATCATACTTTACAGACACAGCAACCTTTTCTCCCTTCAGCCATCAGTTGCGAGACCAAATAAACCACAGACACATCTCCCTTCTAACCTAGGGCTCTCCCTTGGCTTTCCCTTCTGATGATCATTTCTCTGACACTGAGTTACTGAATATCATCTTTCTTCAGTGTGGTAGATGAGAATTTTTGTGGTCTTCCAGATGAGCTTCTACGAGACTCAGTGCACCATGGTAGCAACCCTTTCTGGTTTTATCTTCCCAGGTGCATTCCCCTTCTATTTCTATCTTTTTTTTTATCAGAGCTCCTGTCATGACAAATCTTTCACTTTACTTCTGTTACTATTAGAATATCTGATTAAAAATGTGTCGGAGACGAAAAAGTTGTAACAAATAACAATTTTGCACGCACGGGTTTGGTTTCCTCTTTTTACATTTTCTTTGTTTTGACAATGAAGACCAGTGGTATGAGCATTCATGCAGAGGAATTTGACAAATTTTTTTCTTCCCATATGTCAAACTTCTAGGAGAGCGGAAGAAAAACAAAAAAACTGCCTGCCCACAAGCACTACCAAACATGGGGCATAAGGAGGTGGCCTTCCGTGCCTTTGAGGAAACATGGAAAAATACATCACAGCCTTCTTACACAGAACTTCCTATGAGGTTGAATGCCACTTAAAATTTTCTCCTTGAGCCTTTTGGACATGCCTTTAGAAGATGTGTCTATTTTACACCCTGTCCTGCAGCTGATTTCCCTTGCATTTCCTGACTGTAGCAGAAGCTGGGGAAGCTAGTGGAAGTCTGAACTTTGCTAGTGGAGCTAGTTTAACTTCTCTTTCTGTGGTGTCAAGTTCCTTAGCCAGAGGAGCCTGCTTAAAACTTCATAGCATAATTCTATCACCACACAAGATGTGGAGACAAGGGCCAGCCTGTGGCCTCACTGTTCCTGCCATGAGAAATGTCAGGGAAGCATTATAGCTGAAGACCTTTGAGAGCTGGCTTGCCTCTCCTTTTACTTTTGGGGAAGCAGGAAAAATTGGGCCAGTGGGAGCGCCTTTAGGGAAAGTTGTACCCCCACACACCAACCCAGCTCTCAGCATGATTTGCAGAGCTTTTGAATTCCACAGACAAATAAAAGGTTGTCAGGACCTTGGGCTACAGCACTTCTGCATGCATGAGAACAAGCACAAGTGCAGGTGCTTTATACCAAATCCATAAAAATATTTTCCTGTCCCTGTACCAAATAGCAGCTTTGTAGCTGGAAAAAATGATGACTATTCACACATCTACAGAAAATTGGTCACTTTTTTAATGCTACGTGTTTCTTTTTGCACAGTTAAAAATACATGAAAGCATTCATAACTTGATGGTAATTCAGCCTTGAAACTGGCTAATGGCTTATTCAGGCTCCAAGACTGGTAAGAACTGTATACTTATTCCTACAAAATTTATTCATCCTGAGAGGTTTCCAAGTAACACTCATATGGAGCACTGACTTCATAAGAACAGAAAGACAAAGCGTTCCTGTTTCATCCGCTCCATGGAGGGATGCAAGAAGGCAGTACCGGGATTCTAATGAGACAGGATGGTTTGGGTACAGTGGTTTGAATTATTGATTGTGAATGAATAACTTTTTTTCTGTTGTTCTTTTTGTATATATCATTCAAAGATTTATCCTAATTTCCTCAATTGGTCTTGCATTTGGAAGAATTTCCAGCATAACTCAGGGCACTTTCTTAATAATACCTCCTGTTTGTCTAAATATATGCAATGTAGGAATGCTATGACCCAACTGTTAGAACAGAAACAATACCAACTATTAATTTTACAGTATAGAGTCTTGTTTTTCAATTGTTTCAGCCCCTGTGCTACTTTGTACTGACCGTTATTCATGCACATGCCAAGACTGAATTCAGCTGTGTTTCTCTCTCTTCACCTACATGAATAATTTCAATTAGGATTAATGGAAACTACGTTTATGAGCACTATTATGCTGTTCTAAGCTTGATCTGCACCTGTATTTATTCTCTAGGCACTACATTGTTCCTGACCTCTACCCTCTGCCATAAGCTACTGACATTATATTAGTAATGTTTGTTTTCAAGGTAGTTTGACAAAAAAACTAACAATTAAAAAAGAAAAACCAACAAACATTTTCAACTCCAACTTTAAGAGATATTCAGTGAGCATTTTGATGTAATCTCATGGACAAATTGAGACAGAGGTCACAGTCACTTGAAATTAAAAGGATATGTTACTGGTTGCATAAGGAACAAATCTCAATTTGCTAATTTCTAGTTCTGTGTTGGGTCTACCACTGGTTGTAATCATCAGTCACAATTCACCAGCGGGGCTTTCCACTTCTTCCCACATGCACAAACCTGGATGAACCAATTTCATCCTCAGTTTGGCCATCACTTCTACTCGCTCAGAGAAGACGACAGAAATATAGATCAAATTGCCCCCTGCCATTGAGAGATGTTCTCACTGTGCCAGCACTACCTTCACACCTGCCATAGGGAGGACTTTTTTCCCAGTTCCATAAGGAATTACACCCTATGCTTCCCAAGGGAGACACATACTTGTAGGCTCAGAACTACTTCTAGAGAGGACATACAGTATTTGAATATGGAAAAAAAACCCAACCAAACAACCTGATTCTAATGAGGTTGAATATATATATTGCTATTCAACGGAACTTGTTCCGGGGTTATCCTAAAATAATCTACTATTCCTCTGCTTGTGCTCCTAAATCAGGTCTTATAACATTGTTTTAATTAGAGAGCAATGCTATTAAGCTCAGAATAATGAAACCAAGTAATTCAGTAATTGTAGAAGAGTGACAGGTTTATCTGCATTCCTTCTTCAACTTCTACTTCAGAAATATTATCAACTTTCAAGCTACCATATTGCTTTAGTATTTTGACTTCTCATTTAATTTTCTGTGAGACTCCTGAAAAAGGGAATTTTCAAGGAAGTAAAAAATATATCCAACTTTTTAAACACACACTTCTTGCTACTCTAATATTTAAAATCTGAAAATGAGTCTGAAAGCAGAAAAAAAAAGGTGAAGAAATGGAAGGATAACAGAGAAATATTTTCAAGTGGAATAGTTTGTTCTCCATATAAAATAAAAATGAGGGAGAAATAAAAAATTGCTAATGAAAACTTTCCCATCCTCTTGCATGGCAGTTGGCTGACATTTTTTAAAAGTTTCAGTGATCTAAACAGCTACAGCTTTTTTCCCCTGTTCAATGACTAATATTATGCAAAACACAGAGCCTCCACTTGCTGTGTTTCAAAGACTTGGTTAGAATCTATTCTATCAATTCATGGGTTTTCAGGATACTCCTAATTACAGTGCATCTGTGTATATTAAAAAGAAATGAGATGAAATTCCTTGAGAGGAAACATCTTCACATATTCAAATAATTATACAAATAAGGACAAACAGTTAGAGGAAGTAGACTTCTAAGCTTCTTTAGTTATTATCCATTTTTAAATGAAAGTCCAAGAACAATAGTCTTACATTGCAGCATTATATCATAACTTATGTGTCTGCCATTCTCATGATTTTTATAAAAGTAACACAGCACCTGCTAAGAGAATTGCTCCCACCCTGCTTGGAGGAAACAGCAAAGCCTTGCCTGAACAATTCACCCAAGAAGAATGTTATTGAACCATACATTTTAAAAGAACCATACATTTTAAAACACACCTGTGTTGGCCTTGGGAAACAGTTCATGAGAAACTGCAGTTTTGCTAGCAGCTAATGTGCTTTCTCCAAAGACATGATTTAATAGGAATGCCGAGCTGTTCTCACAGGGGCTCCTGCTTCACTTGGACTTGACCCTTTGGAAACTGAAGATTCATGGGCTTGTACCTACCTCTATGTAAATCAGGACTATCTCCTTTGAAGTCAACAGATGTAAAAATCTGGGTGAATAAAGGAGAATCAAGGCCCGGGGCTGTCATCCCTGCCCTGCTGCTTTTATTCAGGTTAGGATTTCAAACATATAATTGCAATATTTTTTTCCTGTCATTTGGGAATGTGGATTGGGGCTGAGACACAACAAAAGGAAGAATAGGTGCAGACTTGCTTTGCAGAGCTGCAGCACCAGCGCCAGGGCAGGTAGTGGTGGCAGGCTTCCAGCTGTCCTGTCACTCCGAATGATCTCTCTCAGCACTGCTCCAGAACTCACTTTTTTACTACCTCTATCCCTCTCTCAGGCAGCAGTAATAGAGACACTGTTGATCACATTGTAGGAGAATAAGACTAAAGAAAGTAGCCTTCATGCCTTCCTAATACATTGGCATGCTTCTAAACCAGAACTGCCTCAACACTGATGGTATTCAAGCCCGTATCTTTCCTATATCATCTTTGTAAAACATATGAGCCTCTCACCTTGAACTGGTGTCACCATTTGTGCTGGAGTTCCTTACTCAAAGCAAGATGAACCTCACCTGGGAAAGTTAAATACTTGGTCAATGGCTTAACTTCCTTCCACACATTGGAGGTGATGTTGCAAAGGTTATGGTTGCAGTTAATGGGTTCAGAGGCACGTGACGCTGTAGGGCTTGCCAAAATTAGTAACATGATGAAAGATTATCTTACAGTCTTACTAACACGCTCTGCACTTGAATCAGAAAGCCAAGTAAAAAAAATTAAAGAAACAGAATATTCCACACCAGCAGTGGAGTTAATGCAAAAGCCTATCTCACAAGAAACTACTTGCACCTGCACTGTTCAACTCTCACATGAATGACAATTCTGTCTATCCTGGCACGGAGATTTATGTACACAAATGCCTTAAGCCTTTTGGTCCAAACTGAGAGTCTCACCCACACTGAAGTACTGTTAACATCATTGCTCTTTAGTCTCTTATTTTTTGATACGAAAATCAACTGCTAAATCAAAGGTTAGGATGTAAAGAGAGCTTTTTTCAGTTCAGAAAGTGCAACAAAAGTGAATAGCTCAGCATAATCTAGAACATCCACCATCAGCACTTGGGAGTGACCAGGGCTTTTCTCCATGTGAAGAAGACAAAAATTAAGGCTGAAGTTCAGAACACTATGCTGAACATGCTAATTTCTAAATGGGCAGCCAACCCAATAACACAGGAAAATACTACATTTTACATTCCTACATCTGAATACACACTTCCACTACTGGACAGATCAGCATGTGAAAAGACATTAGAGATGGCATTACAAGAAAATTGCCAGTACATCACTACATAAGCAACCCATGCATGTTTTTTGTTTATCATTAGCTTCCCAAAGCTACCCCATGGAAGGCCTTCAGGCCAAGCGTTCCCTGGCCCATTACTGAGATGGCCCAGTGTGTACTTTCTCTGTGAGTCCAACACTTTTTCACTCCTAAACCAAAAACAAAGACAGCATTTCCATTTAAAATGAATAGCCTCCTTTTTGGTGACACAGATAAGAGCCACTAGCAATTCTCACTTTGTTTTGGTGCATGGGCTTATCTGGAATTTGTGCTGCTGTAACTAAAGCAGAATCTGGGAACTAATAGACATCTGCTTTATCAGGATAATTAAGAAATAAATACTTATACTGTGTTCGATGCCAAATAATAATTTAATGAAATCTCCCACAGCCAATAGTTCTTCACAGTGCTACAAATGCTGGCCATCTCAAAATTAACTGGTTAAAGAGCTGACACTTTAATTTGTCCTGTCAATAGTGCCCTGTTGCGTTTTCTAACATGGAAAGAATATAGTCTTTGCAATTAAGTCACATGATTAAAACAGATGATGCACACTGCTGTTTAGTGACCTACTATTGCTAATATAATAAAGAATGTGCATGTGTTTTCACCTGTACTTGCAGATTTCCAGCTTTTCACAGTGTACCCACACCTGAGGGATTTTTATGCTTCCCACCCTTGGGACCCACTGCTCAGCGGGGGTCTCTTCGCTGAGCAATTGAGAAACAGGATTCCCAAAACAGACAAAGAATGAACTCATGGCAGAAAACACAGCAACTTTGTTGCTCTCTGAAAACCAACAACGGGGAACTACAGTGGGCTGGAGGTGGTCTACTAAATGATTTATGACATACAGTCCATTTCTGAATTATTTTTTCCCCATTAGAGGACACATGGGAGCCTAACACATCGAAAATCTTATCTGGCCTCAGAGTCCAGAAAAAAGTCCCCCACTGACCCACTACCTCAAGCTTTGACTACTCTGAGCTGATGCTACTGTCTTCTAAAAAGATTGTGCTATAGTTTGCTCTAACTGCTGAATCTCAGCTTGGATTTCAAATGCACCTTTGAAACAATCATTATACCAACACAGCCTTTATCTACTACATTCATTGCTTGCATCTCAGCAGACTATTCCTCAAATATCTGCCTTTGTTAAACATGGCATTACACAATGCTACCTCATTCCTAGTCACAAAATTTTCAAAAATTGGAAAAAACCCTCATCTAAGACTGCACACTACATGTGTACACAAGTACCATGTTTTATCTTTATATGAGGATTACTGTTCCCACAGATTTAAATTGATTACTATGGACCATGCAAAATGCCACAGACCACAGAAGCTACACTTTTGAATGGATGTTTTTATTGATTAATCAGGCATTGAATCAAGTATTGTAAAATAAACAGATTTTGTTCTTTAAAAAATGTCCAGAAGAATACCATTCATAGCAAACTTGTTTCCTCATAGTCATACAGAACATGAAATTGTTCAAGAAACAAGCAAAAAAGGAACACCTGACTAATTACTGTCAGTTTGTGTGTCTATGTATGCATATACACAAATTACACACTGTATTTGTGCATATACTGATGTGTGTGTACCCATACATGTACGTGTACATATATACACAAACATATATGCACAAAGACTACTGACTGAATTAATAGTCCACTAGAGAAACGTGGCTTATCTCCAAATGAAGTATTCTGTGTTAAAATAAAAATGATACAGCAAGACCTGTAGATAACAGACTATTCTTTTTCCATTGGCCAAAACCATGATCTGTCTTTAGACCCACGGTCTATCTTTACAATGAAAATATGTGAGATCATTCAGGATCTTTCCAAATTTATGGTATTACTTCCATCCAGCTCAATCCCTGCCAACATTATATGGCCAAACACTGATCAGTGTTTTCAGTTTGTCCACTACTGAAATCAGCTTCTAGACTTAATATTTCTGGCAAAAGAGAAGATACACAGCCTTGCTACATGTACTTTGGGAATACACCCTTTCCTTATAGGCAGAAACTTTGCAATAATCCTATATCAAAACTTCGCAATAATCCTACATTAAAACTTCTTTCCTCCTGCATCTTTTTATCACTGCTTTGCATCAGTCATCTTCTGTCAAGTCATTAGAATAGTTTTCATGCCATCTTNGGGAATACACCCTTTCCTTATAGGCAGAAACTTTGCAATAATCCCATATTAAAACTTTGCAATAATCCTACATTAAAACTTCTTTCCTCCTGCGTCTTTTTATCACTGCTTTGCATCAGTCATCTTCTGTCAACTCATTAGAATAGTTTTCATGCCATCTTAGCTACCTCCCAAACATCCCAGGCCAGATCATCTGGGCAATGTACATTGCATTGTATTGGTAATATTGTGCTCAATTATAAAATGTAATGTTTGGGAATTTATTTACTTTTTCATTTTTGAGGGTATACATTTCTTGATTATTAAAGACACTGTGATCAACACTGCAGTTCACTATATGTACACATTTGCTCTTATTTATGTCAACTCTGGAAGGTTCAGTGGCTCCTACCTGTGAACCATGGGATGCTGCCCCAACTGAAAGCCGTGATACCAGCAACGTACTGCCAGACTTTTCTCCATTGAATTCAGTAGTTAGCAGGGCATGTAAAGGGAAATCAAAGGAACATGGATAGGCATTTATTTTCTATTAAAAATAGGAAAAAACCAAATAGGCATGTATGTATTCCTCATCTTGCTCATAAGTTTTCTATATCATCATAAGGCCAACTGTAGTACAGCTTTGTACCTGGAGAATCAGTATTTAAGAAATCTGAAGCTGAGCTTGGGACCATTTTATTTTGGACCCATTAGTGAACAAAGTGCATTAAGGCATCCTTTTCAAAAGACACCTAAAGCATGATTATAAATTACTGAGCAAATATTTTCTTAAAGCTGATATTCCATTTATCCCTTTTCTACACAGGCAGATTTTCACCACTTGCATAGTAACAACAAAACACTGTAGAAAACCCACACTTTTAAAGTCGTCATATGCCTCAAGCATCTCCCAAAATGATCATTTATACATAAGCTTTGTATTAATTACAAAGGGCTTCTATTCTGTAGAAGGAAAAAAGAAAAATAATGCACCTGATTCAGCTTTGAGATAAAGTAGGTACAACCTCTATTGCCTTCATTGAAGATCATCCACCAACACCAGGATGAAGATAGGCCCTGCCTGTGCAGATTCCTACTGATGCTGAAAACTTGTTATTTACTCCTCATTCAGAAAGAGATTTCCCAAACTACCCAGGACAACGATAACAATGAGCAAACGCCGGCTGCAGTGTTTCTCTGTACAGCACATGTAAAACAGATTTCCTTGCTTTGTTATAGAGACTACATAGTGTATGACAATGAAACATTTGTATTTAATTTAAAATCCATGGTAAAGTGGCGCATGTCTCACTTCCGAGTTGTTGGCTGGGCTTGCTCTGTTGAACCTTGTAAAATCAGCAATAAGCATTCACATGTCTACCATCAGAACTGTGACATCTTCTATTGCAATCAATCCTTAAATGATGCCGTGCTTTATCAAATTAGTCTCCAGTCAGACCTTGGATTGGCTGCTCTTCTCCAGTGTTGCTGATTTTCAGAGATGGTATCAGTCTTTCACATCCTCAGTGACTCTGTAGTGTTTCCCAATGATGAAGGCGAAGCACTGGTAGATGGGAATGTTGCCATCAATAAAATAAATCGCTAGATGATTTTTCCACTCACATTTCTAGGAGATATTTCATGTGGTCTTTTATGAACAGAGAGAGCACTGCCCTGTGAACAAAAGTAAATTAAAATTTCTTCTTTCGCTCTGTTGGCTAGCTCCACTTCCTCATGTGTTTATTTTTGTTCTTTTTGGTCTGCACACTCCCATGTGCAAAGTAGAAATTAGGAGACCTTGCACTCAACAAGACCGGTAATGAAAGCACTAATATTGGTACAAATAAAACCTGCCATATACTGACTTGTCCACTGCACAGTTTTTGTCCTTCCAGTTTCCTGCTTTTATCCACTGTAAAATAAAATTATGCAAAGGGGTGATGAAAATTTAATTAATAGGACCATCAATGTGCAAAACAAATAAGTCCTTTTTCAGGTGTCCAAACCAGGCTTTCCTTTCTCTCTCTCTTTTTTTTTTTTTTATAAATAATTTATAAATCTTCCTGTAAGAGACTAAATACAAAACCAACCAAACAAAACCAACTGCAAAAGAAAGTTCTAAGATATTATTAAAGCCATTTCTTGTCCTTCCATACAAAGTACACAGAAAAGAGATATTCTCCCCTTTTCAGTTCTGGCCGGATTTGGCAGCGACAGCCGGGATGCCACACAGTCCACCAGCTCCGGGCAAGCTCCTGTGGGCAGCCACCTGGCCACCCTGGGAAGATGCATTGTCCTACCTTTTGGCTTTTAGCACTCATGCGAGCTGCTCGGAGGAGTCTAGGTGGTCAGGGATAGGCAAGCCAGTTATAATGGTCAAACACTTATTCCACACAGTGAATGTGGGGCACACTGGCTGCCCAAATGTAATGTCAAAAGTGTAAAGGTGTAGGGAGTTCAAAGCATCGTAAAAAGCAAGGGAACCGTTGTCATAGTCCAGCAAAATCCCCACCCGCCGGAGGTGAGGCGCAGGCTCGATGGGGATTTCTTTGCTGTTGTGCCGCACCACCCACGTGTTATTGCAGCGGCAAAGCACCCAGGAGGCAGAATTCTTCCCGATCCACTCGTGCTTCGGTGCTGACTTGTAAGAAATGCCAATGGCATACCTGCAAAACAAAAAACAACTCAAGGAAACAAATGCTTCCTGCCATGTTTGTCTCTCCGTGAAGTCAAATGTTAGCCCACAGGACTCACTGGAATGCCCCAGCCTCTTACTTTTGCTGGTTAAGTTCTAATTAAGCAATGTTTCACCACAATATCTGCACAAGCTTAATTAATGTTTTTCCCCATGTCTCTTTTGGGTCTGCAAGGTCAGGGAAACTTTATTGTTCCTCACATTTTTTTGTCATTTGGCTGCCATGGTAATTTTTTGGAGTACTCGCCTCCGGTATTCAAAAGGAAAATTGTTGAGTACTCAGCAACTCAGAGTTTAAATCAGTGGGCCTCAAATTTCCACTTCCAAACAGATGAATACAGAGGATTTCATTGATTTTAAAATACATTGCTATCTGTCAGCTAATCTGATCTCCCCTTGCTCCTTTAATATATGGCCCAGAAGAAGGAATGCAGGAGTAAACATCAAAGGACGCATTAAAAAAACCCATTTTTGCCATTCCCAAATATGTTTTGCCAGATGTTGGTGTGGTTTTTAAATTCAAATGAGCATTTTTGAGACTGGGTTTTGGGCCAAGTGAAGCAATCATAGGTGAAGACATTTGCTCTGCAAACCATAATTTATGGCAAGATGTGCAGGGTAAAAGGATTGTGAAAATGTTCTCATTAATGGACACCGAGGGCAAATACCTGATTTCTCATATATAACAGAAATGTAAAAGTTCCTCACGTTCTAGAGACACTGCAGTATTTGTTGGCCTTTCAACCAACAGAGATTAATATGCCATAAATTACTCTATTTCCATTCCTTAGCGCTGGCACAGGCAAACAGCATTTTTCTTGTTTGAGACAGTGGGTATACCTGAAGACCTCACTGATTTTTCCACTCCATTAACTTCCATCATGATGGTTGCTTTTGAATCCCAAAGGATGACATCTCTTCTACTGACTAAAGGGCCCCTGAAATCCACCCCTGTATGACACAGAGGATCATTCAGGAGGGGAGGAATGAACTCCTTGTTTCCTGCCCCTTGCTTCACACCCTGGGGCACAGACCTACAGCTCTGCTGCTCCACCCTCCCTCCCCAGAAGCTAACCTGACTTCCACCCCTGTGAAACTGGATCATCAAATTGTCCTCATACCGTGTTGTTGGTTTTTTTTTTCTTGCTGAAAGATGCTGAGGTCTTTCACGTTTAGTAAAGAAATAATTACACTTATGGAGTTTGCTCCATTATATAATAAGATGAAATTTCTGAGCTCTCCAATTCACTGAAATCTTAAAATGTACTGAACATGGGTTCAAAAAACAACCATCCCCAGCCATGGAGTAAAAGTCCTGTGATGGGTCCTAAATATAAAGATGCTCTATCTGGCAGACTTAGTTCCAGAGTCCGAAAGTGCTGGAGATTGGGAAAGTAGTATGACAAACAATGTCAAAGTGTATGTTTGTCCTGCTCTTGTACCGTTCCTCATGCCTCTGCTACTAGTGTCTGTCAGGGAAACTGTGCTGGGACCTGCATGGACAATTGGTGTGAGCTAGCAATTATTTTCACATATATTTTTATATACATACCATGTACTCCCGCTTATAACCACTTCCCAGTAATGCCTCCCGCTGTCAATGAACACATTGCCAGCTACTCCGTAGCTCCCTTGGCTAGTGAATCGCTCTGGTGTGTGACTCTTCTTGGAGGATGTTTCATCACGTTCCACTGTCAAGTTATCATGAGACACTTTCAATTTTCTATGAGCAGATTTGGGGTCCAGTTTAAATGGCTGACCTAGAGAGGCAGAGACAAGGATGGCAGAAGAATGGTTTGGCTTTGGTTTTGAAAAGGAGAGTGGATTAGGCACCCCTAAGAAGCCCACAAGATTACACAAACGTATTAATCTCCTCCTCTGAAGCGTCCTCGAGATAGACTAACCTATTCTGCTCCCTGCAATAGCTAGTTTGCATTGTCAGTTTACTGTCAATCTCATTGTGCTCTAACTTCCCCGTGTCGATAATCCCTGAAAAGAGCCTGGCATAATCATCACGCCCATTATCTCTGACCTAGAGGTAACCTGAATACTCTAATTCTTGCATGTAATTGAAACCAATATACATGTTAATAAAGGTCTGAGGGTTGCTTTTTTTCACAGCGTATTAGATTTTGAATAAGTTACATTCTATTAATTCTCTAGGGATAAAGCTCCATAATAACAGCTTCATCTTTACTACAAAAAAAGTATGATTTCAAATCCCACAAAATTAGTTTGCAAATAAGAAGCACTAGCCTTGTCTGTTCATTCACTCACAGCTTTATTTATAACAAGCACAGTCAACAATTCAGGATCGCTTTGGAGGGATGCCCACGTGATGCTGGATACTGTGCATTAAAAAGAAGGAAGTGAACTGTAACTTGGTCCAAATAATATGGTGTAAAAACATTACTGAGGCTATTGCTCTTGGCAAGTATCTTCGGCTGTAGCACAAGGTTTGTAGACAATAACAGGAAGCTTTTTGGTAAACCGAACCCTGTAGATACATAAAGCCCGCCACAATTCTGACAGGCTTGCTCATTGTGTCAAAAAGCAGAACGATCATTTACCTCCACCAGGAGACAACTAGGAAAGTATGACTCCATGAGTGGTCCAGCAAAGCCCTTTTCCCTCCTGGCTGTCTTTCATATCAAGGGAAAAAAAAATGTAAGCAGAAGATTTGATGACATGCATGGAAAACAGAAATGAGCGCTCTCATGAGGTCTGTGTCAGGCACTGACACATGTACTTCAAATAAGATGTAAATGTTCAGAGTTTATGAAGGAACAGTTGAGCATATCTCATGCAGTAAAACTGAATGCATTGATGTGGNTGATGTGGGGGTAGGAAGAAATTAAATTCATCTGAACAGTGACAGTTAATATCTGTTCAGATCTCTAGGCAATCTGAAAATGCAGGCACTTAGAATGGGAGATGACTGAGGCAATACTAATTCTCAATTAACATTATTAGAGATGGGTCAGGAATTAGATAAGGAGTACTTTTAGCTTTAGAGTTATCATCTACTTTCGTGACGTGTATTTAGTTATGTATTATGAGTATAAATAAGTATAAAATGAACCCATTGGAAAGTATTTGGGGCACATTTTACCTGCTTTTTCTTACCCCTCGGTAGCAGTAAAATACCTGCAGCCTGCCTCTCTAACTGGTTAGTAGCTTTTGTGTTGCTGAAGCAATATCTGAAGCGTGTCTTTCTCTGTACTGAAGTGTATCGAGTCACATCATTTCTCAGAGTCACCTGAGAGGTTGCTTTTGTGCCACACTGGGTCACAAAGACGCAAAAGGATAAAAGATTGCCATTTCCAAACAGGTCCTCTGGTTATGCGTTTGCTTGTAGGTTACCAGGTTTAACAATAAGCAGATTCTTGGTAGCAGATGTGAGGTTTGTATGAGCAGCTTTTACACAGAAATGCAAGCCAGGTTAATAGCAGCAAGGGGGAAAGAAGAACTGTGTACGTGCCGTTCCCCACAGCCTCCTTCTTGCAACATCCAGTATTGCCCCTCTTCGAGCACCCTTCCCTACAATAAGCAGGTTTCAGAGGGTGCACAAATCCCAGTGTTCCCTTTCCAGTGCTCAGAGCTGCCCGTGATGACTACATGACTGAGGGATTGGCTGGGACACAAGAAGAAAAAGGCTGAAAACCAGTCTTAAAATTGCTATACCCCATCTGCTAATAATTTGTGTAACCATTGTTTTTTTGAAGTGGGATCTTTGACTACTCTACCACCTTGTTGAAGTCCATAAAAAACTGAGGGGGATGGAGTTAAGAAAGTTTACCAGCGTCCTAAGAAAGAGATCATTTTGGAGGATAAAATTAAACTAGCAATTATCTTATGAACATTATACAAAAATAAAATGTTTTATTGCAAGCATAGGAAAAGTTTTTGCTTTGTAGAAGAAAAAGAACAGAGAGGACATTAAAACAAAACCACAAAAGAGTATTTTCAATCATTTCACATGTGACGGCTCTGCTCCTAAATGATATTTCCAGTGACCAAACTACAGATGCATCTCTCAAAAAAAAAGTAATTTCTGCACTACTGAAGACTCTGGCAATCTTGAATTGAGTTAATAAGTGGCTTTCATTGTGGGAAGCACTTTAAACGAGTTAAGCTGCTCTGCACTATTGTATCTTCCAAAGATCGAACTTAAAAAGGAAGGCAAGAAAACAGAAGAATGTATGCGTGCCGGATTTCACATTACTCACTGTTTGTCTTGAGCTTGCCCGGCTCGCTGCTTCTGCTGCCGGCCTGATTAATGGCCTTAACAATGAAGATGTACTTAGTGCCACTCTGTAACCCATGCACTGTGTAGTGGTTTTGTTTGATATTGGGAACAATCATCCAGCTGTCGGCTGAGTTGCATAAACCTGCAGTTTCAAACAGAGCACATTAGTCATAACATACTAAACAGTTTGTAACAAAGGGACATTTAGAGCACTGCCAAGCACCCAATGACCGACACCAATTTTGTTTCTGTACATTTTAAAGTGCTGTTACATTTACTGAGTCGCTACTTAATGCCACTAACTCATTTCATCAGCCCTCAGCCAAGGTACCTTTTAAGTTCTTGCTATGTGAAGTCAACCATAAAAAATGGACATTTAAGAAATGACTCAGTGGAGGCAGGAGCAGTCTGAGATTTTTCATATCCCGGCACAAGGAATTCTTTATTGCATAGGAACTAGAGGATTATGGAGATCACATCAATCTACTGTTTGGATTAATGAACTCAGTTTAAGCCTCAGAAAACTAACGCAAACAGTAATGCTAGGAGGGCCGGGGAGCCACCATTGCTGATAGTCCCCAGGTATGCATTCTTCAGGACATGAAGCAAATCATGGGAAGCCAAACAGGGTAGAGCGTGGGCTCCAGAGCAAGCTTTGGCTCTTACTCTCTAGGCTTTGCCAGGATGTAATCTAAGCCAGTGAAGTTAATGGCTGCCACTTTTTGATTTATGTCTTCATGGTCAGATGTCAGCTGGGGAAGAGCTGGATAATTTTCCGGTTACAAACTTTTTGGGGTACATTTGATGCCTACTACAGAAGTATAATATGTAGGAAGTAAGTAAAATAAGGAAAGAGCAATATCATCTGCAAAACAGGAAAATACTCCATTAAGATGAACTTATCTACATAAAATTTTCCTACTGTGATATAACTGCAATGGCAGTCAATCACCCATATTATTTACTGTACATTTTGAACAGCTCCTGGATCCCCAGTTTGATAGCTCTCTTATTATAAATGTTTACATAAATAACACATTTAACATTCATGATGTGTATATATATTCACAACCTTTTATATAGCTATGCAGCTAGAAAAAGATATATGCAGATGGAAGTATATGCATGCGTGTGCATATGTAAGGCTGGAAAACTTAAAAGAAAAATGCTTGACTGGATTAGGAACCTGCCAGACTTCTTGGTCTCTGCCTTTACAGGGCATAGAACATGTTACAAAAGCTACTGTGTTATTAAAAAATAGCTTTTGGCTTTTAACTCATGTTTTACCAGCAAACCAGTAAGTACTAGTGAAGAGAATCTTTTAGAAGTCAGCAGCAATTTCAGCTCTGCATATTAGGCAATACAAAATCTTCATGTAAAGTAAAAATTAAAAGGCTACTGGACAAAATACTTGAAAGAAAAAGACCTGTGATACAGCTTTACAAACTCATAGACAATTCATAACCATACTGGGAGACTCCTTCCTCATTTGGGATGTGGTTTTCATAACAAAAGATCATTAGAAACAGAACTCATACCCCAAATTTCAATCTAAGAATTATGTAGCTTTTTTCTCAAAGTTCTCTTATATTACACAGCGTCCTTGAGAGACAGGTAGCTATTCATTCTGCTGTGCAAATGGGCAACTGAGGCACAGTTTCAGGTGGGACTCATATCACCTCACCGTCTAATGAAGAGCTGCAATGCCTAAGATATTTTTCTGGACTCTGAGGAGAGGCAGAAATCAGTGAGTAGTTTCTAACACTTCTCCAGGTATGAACATCCTACCAAAAGTGCCTCTCTTTCTTGGCCACAGAGGAAGCCTAGGTGACTAGCGCAGGTGAGATCTCTAACTTCAGCTATCTGAAATGAGGTGAGATGAACCCCCCTGCCACTCTGATTTGAAGTCTGGAAGTCTAAGCCTCTGGCTGAACTCACATGTGGGTTGTGGCCTTTGGACCATGATTTACCAGAATGAGAACATTTCTTTGTTGCAGTTTCCTGCTGTAAAGTGGGAAAAAAGAATTCTAGTATGCTCCAACTAGTGAGCATCCTGACCACGTGTAGCCTCCCTAAATATCAGCTACAAGGGATTCAAACAGTTTGCTATATGTGGATAGAAGCAGCAAAGAAAAACAACCTTGTAGCACTGTTTTTCTCAAGACTATTGGAAACCTAGATCATATAGAGCAATCATCTGTCTACCTCCCGAAAAAACGAACCCAGTGTTATACCCCATGAAAACCCCAGTTGTGCTGAGCAGCTGTAGTAAACTGCTTATAGCAACATCAGTCCACATCTTGTTTCACTGAACCATACCTACTGAATGATATTTATTTTTTTAGGCTGGATGTGAGTGGGTTTCCTAAGAAAGGAAATAAAAGCAGCGGTTTCCTGGCATAAAATATTTCACTGACTGCTCAGAGGAATCCTCATCTTTTCCCAATAAAAATTTGCCACAGGTATTAGAGGCACATTTATTCTGTAGCTGAACTACCACATTGATTTTGCATTAAGAGCATAACTTACCTGACTCATAGGTGCTATTGCAAAATAAGTGTTAAGTTAAAATAAAACAAAATGAAGCACTGGATTTAGAGGGAGTCCAGGATGACCAAGGAATCCTTAACTCAGATGCCTCTGGTAGGGTTTCAAATAACATATGACAGTAAGTGGGATGAATGCAGACAGCTGTCCTGGAAGTGTCGTCTTCTTCCACAACCACATTTTGAAAGCAAAGGTCTATGGTAAACGTAGGCCATATATAAACAATCCTTTAAGCAGATGCAGAAATGCCCAGATTTTTGCTAAATTATCTCTAAAGTAGATTTGTATTAGTCACTACAACTCTGTACAGGGCACATTTTTCAGGCTTGCATTACACTTTTTATCTTGCCCTCTGGAGGCCGATGGCTCCTTAACAAGGTATAAAACTTGGATCTAAATGGGTATATGAAGGACTGTAAAGGTACAGTTGTGTTGCTATGAGTGTCCTCTCCAGTCTGTCTTCTCCTCCTGTGTGTGTGGATTTATACATATCCAATACTCACTAGTCCATAAATACTCACACAGGATAAGTTATTATATTCTTAAATCCAGTTAATAGTTAATTTAGATTTCTGTGTATAGAAGGCAGAGCCACAATAATTTTTAGGTATTGCTACATCTTGTCTTCTGCTGCTGGGGTTAATGGCAAAATGCTCACAGGCAGGCATTCATTCATCTCACCTGACCTTGAACAAAGAGCAGAGTTCCTGAGTTAGGACCTTACCTATACTAAAATATCTGCGCAGTCAATAGAGAGAGTTGGGAACCCTTCATTTGACCTGACTCATGTTCTAGGGGAAGACCCTATCCTCTTTGATGACATAGGACACCCTGGGTTTCTTTTCTTTGTCCTTTCTGAGC
>RSEF01000001.1:149069765-149088315 GCA_003993805.1 Himantopus leucocephalus | reverse complement strand
GGCTTATAAGAAAGATGGGGACAGACTTTTCAGTAGGGCCTGTTGTGATAAGATGAGGGGGGATGGTTTTAAACTAAATGAGGGTAGATTCAGACTAGATATAAGAAAGATGTTTTTTGCAATGAGGGTGGTGAAATACTGGAACAGGTTGCCCAAGGGAAGTGATAGATGCCCCATCGCTGGAAACATTCAAGGTCAGGCTGAAGAGAAATCTGAGCAACCTGATCTAGATGAAGATGTCCCTGCTCATTGCAGGTGAGGTTGACTAGATGACCTTTAAAGGTCTGTTCCAATCCAAATTATTCTCAGTTTCTATAAGTCCTGTTAACATGGACAGTACTTGTGCCTTTGGGCACATGTGCAGGTTTTAGTCTTCAAAAGCTCTCACTACATGGCACTCCCAGAAAACACAATAAATTTTAACTGAATGAATTATGAATTTTAAAACTGTTTGAAATCATTATTGGTTTAGATTTAAAATTTTGGCATTAAATCTTCCTAGAAAATATTTTTTCCTTTTGTTCTTGACATTGCCTATATTTATATTTAAAGGCACTTTGTTTAAAGATAAACCATGAGGAAACAGAACCAGAAAAGAGAAGTTTTATACTTACTAACAACATTAGCTTGTCCGGTGAAGATGGTGTACTGCAGCTCGTAAGAGACCACACTGAACTCATCATCCGACGTCCAGTGGACAGTAATGGTATCATAAGAAGCTGTACAGAGCTCTTCTCGAATAGTGGGTGGGTTGGGAGCTGTGAGATACAACAGAGGTGGCTTACTGACACAATCAGTAAAATATTTCACTTCTCACCTGCGATTAGTGCATCTCATGTATGAGTTTGCAGCTATACCGTCCAACAACTTTTTCAACAACTTTTCACTAACTCCAGTAGTAACTTAGATTATCAATAAATTGTTGCAAAGGAATTCTTTCTATAAATATAATCATCTAGGAACTCCAGATTTTGAAAATATTTTGTATTAAAGTAGCTTTGGTTTCAGTTGCCCTAGCACAAGTGATGTGTTGGTGGTCACATTAAACTGTGATTAATGGGGACAACTGACGTGTTATTTTTTCTAGGTTTGTTTCTGACCATCACACTGAAATTATCAAAGTTTCATTGAAGCAGGTATCAATAGGAAGAGTCAACACTCTTCACTGTAGACTTGAAAGCACTGTTTGCCTAGCCTATCTTACCACAGATTGGCTAAGTGATATTTTAAAAATATAACTTGGGGGAAGCCTCCAAACACTCATGTTTTCATGCTCAATCTCTCCAAGTTAATTTTTATTTATTTCCTAGCTATCCTTTCTAATATAGATGCATATAATTTCTGTCAGCTATACAACTCACTTTTTTCAGCCTTGCATAAAGAGTTCTTGTCATAATTTCATGACTGTATGACTATTATAACCTAAACTTCAAAGTCATTGCTAATTAAATAATTCTAGACAACAACTCAAACACTTTAATAAAAAGTTGTCCCTATGGCTGTTTTTTTTTTTTTAATCAACAAACAAGATCTCTCTGTAGCAAGCTATACATTCTTCTCCCATATTAACACACAGGTTTATTTAAGTGCAACTAGAAGCAAACTTCTTAGGTCTAAATTTGTCTTGTTTGCATTCTCTACAAAGCCAAGCACCTAAATAAGAAACAAATGAGTCTTTCTTTGAAAGACTGGTGGGCCTTCCTGCATGCTTGTCTCAGTGGGAGCCTCATTCCTAATCATCTTCACTACATGCCATCATCATGCAAAAAAAATAAATCCTTGTGCTTAACAGTGTTCCTTCCAGCTGCCACACGGTGAGGAAGGAGGGCACTCAAGCTGAAACAACCATAATATGCCTGAATTAAAGGAAAAGGAAGGCAACTCTGAACGGTATTTTTGCTGTCAGTTCTTTAACTTCTGTTAGCCACAAATAATGACCTCAACAAAAAGTCCCTTCCACCTTTACTTTTGCAACAACTTATTTTTATGAAACATCTATTTTACTTTCCATTAAGAATTTTTATAGTTCATATCCCTGGTTTACTGATGTATGTTCCAAAGGACTAAAGTGCAGACACATTTCCAAGCAGCCTCTTTCAACCAAGGGACATAAGGAAACGTTCAAATGTGTTTCATGATATGATCGTGATTTGTGATGCTCTAAATATTGTAGCACGGAAGCTACCAATTACTTTTTTTTTTTTTCTTCTCATCAGAGGAACCCATGGGACAGATGGGTATTAATAAAGAGAGAGAGAAATGAACTAAAACAAGAACAGTCATTCAGGAGGGGAACATAAACAAAAGGAGGAGAAAAAACTCCTGCAATCTTCTGGAAAGATTAGCGCTGTAGATTAGAGGTCGTGTACTAACTGAGGCCAACTAACCATTGTGAAAGCTATGCAATACTGCACTGGTCTTATCAGCTATGTTTCAAAAATGTAATCAGCAAAACAATCTACTAGAGTTCTCTATTTTTATTTTTTTTTCTAGATGAGGCTTCATTTTCATATTTTGCCTGTCCTTCAAAGGCAAAAAAAAAAATTAATTACAAATATACAAGTGGATCCATTTTTTGGTGTGCTAGTATTCGAAGTCTTCTCCAGTCACCTCCTGCATCTAACAGAGCAAATCCTTTTGCCTGAGAAATGCACCTATTATTACTACAACACAGATAATAAATATTAATTTATGGAAAGCAACAATTACTGAAGGTTTAATGAACTGTAAACTGCATTTCAATAGCACCTAAGTGTCTTCAACTCCTTTGAAAATGACAGCCTAAGTTCTCTCTTCATATGCACACCTGGCTGGCCTTATGACTGGAGATTTACAGGCCTTCATGTAATCAGAATGACAGAAAAAAGAGATTTGACCTGAGCAGGACACCTTTTCTCTTGCTCTTATGATTAACCCACACCCACGCTGAGACTATACTGCATGAAACTCAGCTCTTCAGCAACACACATTTCATAAACCACTGAGAATAAAACAAAATTTACCCACTTCTCCTGCAGAGAGGCAGGGAAGTATGCATGCATATGGTTTGTTACAACTTTCAAAATAATGTAGAAATCTGACTGCCAAATTCATCATTCCACAGCACATACTCCTTTGAAGAATATAAGTCCATAATGCAATCGAAGAGACTGACCTTAATCGGTTATTATAGAATCATAGAATTGCCTAGGTTGGAAGGGACTTTGAAGATCATCAAGTCCAACCACCAAGCTAACACTGCCAGAACCACCACTAAACCACATCCCTCAGCACCATGCCTACCCGTCTTTTAAATACCTCCAGGGATGGCGACCTCACCACTTCCCTGGGCAGCATTTCCAATGCTTAACAACCCTTTATGTGAAGAAACTTTTCCTAATATCCATTCTAAATCTACCCTGGCATAACTTGAAGCCACTTCCTCTTGTTATCTTCATTATTACATCTGATAGTGTGTGATTTGCTTATCAAATTTGCTAGTACTGCTACGGAGCTCAGGTGCCACAGGGAGAGCTCTGCAGAGACCCCAGAGCATCTCAGGACTGCAACAGCACCTTCCCCCACAAGGTGTACTCCATCACTGCTGAGGAGGGGGAAGCCCAGCACGCTTCCAGAACAGCAGTGGGAGACACAAAGCCTCATATCCATGCTTCGGCCCTGTTTCCTCAGTGGGGAAGCAGTTCCTGTCCATTTCAGGGCGAGGATGGAGCACTGACTCACAACAGCAACATGAGGGATGTTTGACAGCTGATGCTGTTAATACCTTCAGCTATTGGCAGCCTCCTGTCTACAAAATGCTACCCAATGTCAGGGAAAGCTGAAAAAAATTTGAAGCAGCTATTGAAAATCCCAAATTTACAGCCTCAAGCAGTGAGGGAACCTCACTTAGCAAGGCACAATGTAAGCTGCAGTGGTTTAAGGAATTGCTTCCTCATATCTACAGCTCTCCTTGGTCATGGGGAGGCAATCTCCATAGAGGACTGGTGCAAACATCTGGGAGTGGTAACTACTTCAGTCGCATCGACTTTCATCCACCTGCATTCATGAATCAACAGTCTCTGACAAGAGTGAAATCATTGCTGAAGGCTGTTTTAGTTCATTTGTGTGACTTCAACTCAAAACTGAGCAGGCACACTTACATAGTCAGGAACCACATCTGAAGTGCCTGAAAGGCAATAACTAATATTAGAAAAGCAGTTTCTTAAATTTGTTCCCAGAAATAACTGACCTTGTGAGTATACCTTCTCCCTCTCAACTGGGTTAGTCTAACCCACCTTCTGTTCAATGTCATCTGTGTGGCATTTACTTTGAAGCAGACTGAAAGCACTTACATGGTGCATACACCTGAGAGGCAGTTTAGGGAAACTGCCATCTCTCATTGGTGAATCCCAGCATGAATGCAGTAGCTCCTGGGTGACTGTTGAGACTATTTCTAAATCCTTTCAGCTCAAGGTCACAGAGAATGGCTAAAACCACCTCAACTTTCTTTTTGTTTCCTTGGTCTCCACCTCCCTGGTATGGGGTGATTGACTTTGTAAGGATTCCTTCCTGATTTTGATACTGAGTAAAAAACAAAGATCTAAGCCTCCTCCTTGACTCAATGGTCCTAGAAATATCGATATTGCTGGTATGAACATGAAGGAGTTGAGGAAGCTGCTTTGAACCTCTCTCAGCTGTTCATTACTGGCTCCATGGTGTATTGTGACACTAGACTGAACCAGCATTCAGGAACCTGAAAGGCATAGTTACATCAGACCTGGATACAAATTTGATGTGTTAATAATGTGCCATGTATGAGTTGGCATCAAGAGGTCAGTCATACAACTATGTAGACATAGTCTACAGAACCGTTCAAAAACAACAGAATGAGAAGAGATCACACCTAAAGCATGAGACTGAGCTGGCTGGATGTGGTTTTTGATCTTTTACTACTGAAAGAGTTAAGAGGAAAAACAAGTTGTGAAGGGTTTCCAGAATTAAGTTGGTTTTGTGCGAAAAAATGCTGGTATATGCTAGGCAACGCATATTTCTTAGTACAGTCATAGCTAAAGTGATGGATGAAGAAAATGTATCATTGTTTCAGATGGGTTTTCTGAAGCAGGGCAAATTGCAAGGTCAAAGAATAGATGTTCCTGCAATTGATTTCAAAGTATTAAGACACAGAACAAGTATTTTTGATTCACAATGGATAGAAAAAGTCCTTATGTTAGTAATATTGTGCAGAGAGTTTGCAAGTCTTATACATTGCCTGGATCTATCAAGATACATGTTTAGAAAAAGATGAGTTCCAGATGAAAAGCTTGAGCAACTGGCAAGATAAGAAAGCTTTCAAAAGACACCAAGGCTATATATACAGAGGAAAGTACAGTCAGAGGAAGATTAAGGGTATTGTTTTACTATACTGAGCTTAACATCTCAATGTCTGGCTGGCAACTTTCACAGAGATATCAGAGATTATCATTTGGATAGCAGAAGCTTCAGACAGACAACTGTGTAAATGATAAGCACAAACTAGTTAAATTTATATTTGTGAAAAAAATAGCCTAGAAAGAAAGAAAGACGCAAACTTCAATGTGCCACATAGAAAACAGGGTTGGGGAGGTGGAGGGTGAAGAAGATCTGACAAATAGCACACTGGGAAGAACCAAAGGAGAAGAAAATCTCCAGAAGACAACCAAGGTCAATTGCTTTGAAGGCAACTGACAGCAGACAGAATGAAGCTGGAATTCAGGCTTTGACATTTATTCAGAAGGAGTACAGACAATTGATATAGGATTCTTCACTTGATTCAGAACATAGATGTACCACTAAGGCTTACAAATGGTCTTCATTTTACTTAACTGTGAAACAAGATAAAAGTAAAGCCCAATTCACTCTGTCACAGAGTTTTCAGTTTAAGATCTATGAAGGTTCCATTCATCAGTCTGAAAGGGGTAAAATAAAATAAATCTTCCTTTACAGTTTCTGAACAATAGGGAATAATCAAGTGCATTTGACTCTTGGGACTATACATATACACATATATATATTACATATATACATATATTTATATAAATGTATTTTAACTGTCCGCATAGGTTGTATTTTATGCTCAGATAATTTGGACATGTGTTTTGGATTTTGCCGTTGCAGACATGTGCTATTTATTAATGTGAAGAAAAATAGTACAAAGACAGAGCCAGCTAAAACTGTTCTTCACTGGGCATCAAGGGCAAGGATAAAAATGGTAATTAGGAAAAAACCTCTAAACTGCTTGATACAGTCGCAAGTTCCCTTAGACTGCATTGTAAGCAATTTTTCAAGACTGTGGATGAGGTAGGAAGAAGGCAGAGAAGGAGCTGTGTAAGTGGCACAGCCAGCATCATGGATGCAGAAAGGATCTTCATGGCATTGCACCCCGTAGCAAGACTACCCTTCATTTTGGTGTGGATACAACCTTTTCTGCAGTGCACAGCAATTAGGCTGGTACTATTGACGTGGGATGTGCAAAGGGGAGAAGACATGGGGGGTGCGGGAACAGACTGCTAGATGAAGTTCACCTCTTATAACTTTAAAGATGTAAACCACAATTATCTATACTTGAATGAGTTTCTCTAGCCTTGGTTTGCAGCCAGCTGGGAGAAATAGGCACCTCCAGAATGGAGTCAACTGCCTGATATACATGCCTTAAAATGAGGTGGTTATTCCTCTTCGACTATAAAGGAAGCTGCGGCTGATTATTTTACAGGTGGATTCCTAGGTTAGGGCAAACGAGCTTGGCTTTTTTCTTAATCCTTCCTTTCATTTCCTTGCCTTTTTATAATTTTGGGGGAAATTCTCAACATCGTGGCAACATTCCAGCAGACTTTGGGGAGAGTCAGACACCATAACATTTCACTGGTACCGCATAAAAAGTTCAAATGACTCTCACCAAATTATTATTGTGTATTATTTAGTCGAGTATGTGTTGAACACTGATTGCATTCACCAGTCACACAGTGATACAGAAATTTCCTGCAGATAAAAGCTCTCTTTCAGATATAGCAAGAACCCCGCAGCTCTCTAAGGCAATGGTGGTGCTGTCCTGTGCACGCAGACAGCCTTGTTCTTTCCAGTATTAATCTGTTCACTTGTTCATAGAATCATAGAATAGTTTGGGTTGGAAGGGACCTTTAAAGGTCATCCAGTCCAACCCCCCTCCAATGAGCAGGGACATCTTCAACTACATCAGGTTGCTCAGAGCCCCGTCCAACCTGACCTCGAATGTTTCCAGGGATGGGGCATCTACCACCTCTCTGGGCAACCTGTGCCAGTGTTTTACCATCCTCATTGCAAAAAATGTCTTCTTTATATCTAGTCTGAATATTCCCTCTTTTAGTTTAAAACCGTTACCCCTCTTCCTATCACAACAGGCCCTACTAAAGTCTGTCCCCATCTTTCTTATAAACCCCCTTTAAGCATTGAAAGGCCACAATAAGGTCTCCCTGGAGCGTTCTCTTCTCCAGGCTGAATAACCCCAACTCTCTCAGCCTGTCCTTTGAAGAAAAGCGAGAAGCCAGCCCTCTGCATGGAAAAGATCCAGTGGTTGGCAATGAGGAGACTCTGCGCTCTCACATTCTTCTGAAATAACATGGGTATATCTCCTGCAAGCCGGGCTAAGAGAATGGGCCCAGAAGTGTTTTCAAGTGCTTTTCTAATAGTGTTTTGTGCTTTTCATTGCAAATTCTCGCTGTTAACAGCAGATGCTTAGAGACCCTGCAAAATGAAAACCTACCCCATGTCTCTTCTGTTTTCAATTCAACTGGAATGAATTGTTCTAATTCTGGCATTGAAATCAAAACACCCTAAATTACAGTAATTTGTTTCTCTTTGTGAGTCATTATATACTCTGAGATCGCACATTACTCAGGCCTTCAGTAAGAGTCTAATCCTGCGGGCTTCTTCAGGCCAAAGCTCTCAGCTAAGCGAGCTGGGGCTCTGCTTGGAGGAGAACCCATCACACACCCTGCTGCAGAGCACACTGCATGCTCTCTAGTCCCAGACACAGCGAGGTCCTCCGGTTCTGTGATGGGGGAAATACACAGTGTCACTGGCATGAGAAAACATCCTTCATTGCTGAGCCCTTGATGTTGATTGCTTGAACAGTTTCTGGTTGCTCTTGGGAAATCTGCCAGGCTGCAATCTGCCGCAGCAAGGAGGCAGCCCCAAGGGAGAGGGTAACACGTGGAGCATCCGTTCCCCAGGAAATGGGATTTGGTCCCTGCTCTCCCTTCTCTGGCCACTCCAGGCTGACGTCCAGCTGTTCTTTCATTTCACTCTGCTGCAGTGGCTTTTAACCATTTCTCACTCCCACTTGTCCACACCCTGGTGGAGAGGAATGCAAGCAGACAAGGTAGGAAACCCATCCCAGTTGCACTCTGTAGCACCTAATGCTTCCTGGGGCATTCTGAGGCTGCAAGGGGTAACGTATTCAGGATTAAGAGGGAGAGTGGTAGGTAGGTAGGTAGGTTTTGGTAGCGGTTGGGCTGCAGGGGTGACTTCCGTAAGAAAAGACGAGGAGCTGACCCCATGTCAGATACAGCCAGTTCTAAGACAGACCTGCTGCTGCCCAAAGCTGAGCCCACCACTGATGCTGGTAGTGCCTTTGTGACAGCATATTTAAGAAAGCGTAAAAAAGGCTTTACAGCAGCTGTGACAGAGAGAGGAGTGAGAAAATGTGACAGAAACAGCCCTGCAGACACTAAGGTCAGTGAAGAAGGAGGGGGAGGAGGTGCTCCAGGCACTGGAGCAGAGATTCCCTTGCAGCCTGTGGAGAAGACCATGGTGACACAGGTTGCTCTCCTGCAGCCCATGGAGGACTACAGTGGAGTATATATCCACACTGCAGCCTGTGGAAGACCCACACTGGAGCAGGTGGATATGCCCTGAAGGAAGCTGCAGCCTGTGGAGAGGAGCCCACGTAGAAGCAAGTTTTCTGGCAGGAACCATGGCCCGTTGGGGACGCACAATGGAGCAGCCCATTCCTGAAGAACTGTACCCAATGGAAAGGACCCATACTGGAGCAGCTCTTGGAGAACTGCAGCCTGGGGGAAGGACCCATGTTGGAGAAGTTTGTGAAGAACTGCATCTCATGGGAGGAAGCCCATGCTGGAGCAGGGGAAGAGCATGGGGAGGAACGAGCGGCAGACACGACATGTGATGAACTAACCGCAACCCCCATTCCTCGTCCTCCTGTGCCACTCGGGGGGAGGAGGTAGAAGAGCTGGGAGTGAAGTTGAGCCCAAGAAGAAGGATGAGGTGGGGGAAAGTGTTTTTAGTTTTGTTTTTATTTCTCAGTACCCTACTCTTACAATTAATTGGCAATAAATTACATTAATCTTCCCCAAGTTGAGTCTGTTTTGCCTGTAGCAGTAATTGTTGAGTGATCGCCCTGTCTTTATCTCAACCCACGAGCTTTTTGTCTTATTTCCTCCTCCTACATTGCTGAGGAGATGGAGTTAGAGAGTGCCTTGGTGGGCACCTGGCAGTCAGCCAAAGTTAACTGGCCACAGAGAAAATTAAGAAAATCCTATTACTACTATTTTATGAGGAACATATAATAGTAGCACCCTGAGAAAAAAAAAAAAATTACCTGTAAGGTAATCAAGGCATTCCAACAATTTCTTCTCCCTGGTAAAATCAAGTGCGAAAGTATCGAAAGTATCGTTGAGATTAATTTCAGGAATTAGAACCTGGGAGGATGCAGTTGCCATGGAAACCCTATAATGAAAAGAAAAGGTCTTTTAGCATGCAAGACAATAACTTTCACATCCAGGTAGGAGCTGATCATTATGATCGTTATCACTTCTCAAAAAGCTTGACAAAAACTTTTACATGTATTTTAGTTATACAGTTTAAGCTAAAAGCTTCTCCTGCCACTTTTATTTTTGTGAGTAAAGTCTCTGGTAAAAATCTCTCATTACTTAGCTTTTGCCTAACATGCAGCGTCAGATAAGTTTTTAACAAAACATTGGTTAAACAACAATATACTCTGAATTGTTCTTTCTGGTCACCCATTGAACCAAAGTAGCAATAGCACAATATTTATATGTGTTTTAAGCAATCCTGGCAGATGCTGCATCTGTCCCAACCCTTGTTTTCCCAAGCAGTTTCTTGCTCCAGGCATTCCTTGGCACTGCCTTCCCAAGGGCTCGGTGCAGATCCCCACACCTCCTCAGCTGTTTAGCACAGCACACTGCTGTTAACTTCAAAAAGCACAGGGGAGAGATAAAACAAACAGATGTCAGCAGAGTTTATTTTGAAAGGCTTTTCCCTGCAAAGCATGTGTGCATACTTACATTTCCTCCAAAACTGAAAAGTTTCCTTGCCTACCTCATTTCAGGAGCTACATTCACTTTTTGTCTGCCCAGACATACTAATATAGAGATGAGCTTTCACAAGAAAACTGCCATCAGGATGTATCTTTCAGATCCTTCAGCTTGATATCTCAAAATGCACGTTACTGGAGAGCTGGATACTGGATATGTTTACAGAAAGTTTGGTCTGTTTGAGCAAAGAGGTTATTAAACCTCTTTTGTTAATTGTTTGAGTTTGGAGGCAAACACACAACCATGCACACAAGGTATGTCAGTTATCCGTCATTCGTGACACATGTCAGATCAAAATATTTTGATTGCTTCAATTAACAGTTTCCCAAATTAGAGTAGTTCTCTGTAGACTTGACTTAAATGGCTCCAGGCCAAATGCTTACTAAAAACTATGTTTTCATATATTTCTCGTGCAGTATTTTAGGAAAATGCAGTTAGGAAAGTCATGAACTGAGCTGCGCATCTCATTGTCTTCAGCAGGGTTTTCAAAAGCTGAGCTCAGGAGGTTGCCTAGTCAATAATTCATGTTATACAGTTTTTATCACTGTTTCTCTTGCAACTGTAGTTGTGGGACTTAGTTTAAAGTAGAACCTAGTACAGATGGTTTTTTTTACTGAGGATAATTGACATGCCTTTTCGGCCATATACTTAGAGGGAAAATTCACTGAGCTCTTTTCCTTCTTTTTTTTTTCTCTTGCCCCCCAGTAAGTCACCTGAAGTTACACTATGGTGTTTTGTATCTAGCAGGAAAAAAAGACATGCATTTCTTGTAGGGCCTGTGTTAGGGCAAACACCTCTACAAAATTAACAATGGTTTTGCTAAGAAACCAGCAAGTAGGTATCTAAGATGAAGAGCTTCTTTGAATACCTCCATAAAGCACGTTTATTGTGAAGAAGACCATATCACCAGACCCTTTTGGACTTTGTCTGGGGCTATGCAAAGGATGCACAGCGAGTACATGTGTTAAAGTCAGTTTTCAGTGAGCTCAACAGTTCGCAGTCTCAAACACCATGTCACCATATTAGGTTGAGAGGACTGAATTTCCTCTTGTACTTCCGCTTGCCCTATCTCACCCTGTACTTGGTTGGAAAGGGTTTTTCTAGGATAAATGCTTTTCACCCACTGTAAATAATATACGACCTAGATCATTGTAGTGTGTGTAATGTCTTTGCTATACATAGTTACCTGTTGTGCTTACACAGAGAATATCACACTGCCATTACTTTGAAATATGTGCATGAAGAAATGCAATGACCATAATTTCAGGGGACTGTTTTAGCTGCTGGAGCTCAGGGCCCTGGTGAGACTGTTACATGAGCAGTCTAGAAGCAAACGAAATATTGCTCACCACGTGAAAACTCAGAGACTTACTTGTGGGGAATAATTTATTGATCAGATTTAGTCTCTTTTTCCACTTGCAATTTGTCTGCAAGCAGTTGGTGTTTTTTACCCCTCAGCTTTCTTCACTGCTTGAAATGATTCTCTGATTTTCAGGGCGTTCACAGCCATCTCATTACAGACGGCAATCTGTGATAGCCAAGAATTAGATTTGATTAGGCACATATTTCAGCTGGCCTCATTTCTGCTTTCCGAGTATCTCTCCTGTGACTGTATTTATGATGCAACTGTTCATGTTTACAAGGTGAAAATGGAGCTTCTCTCAACATTCTCTGGTAGTCAGTTAAAAAGCTTTGTGTCCCCACAGGTTTCTGCCCTATTGCTTATTCCACTCAATACTGAAAAAAAGGCCAGACTCTCACCTTCAGGTTTTTGCTCATGATACTCATGTGGTAGTTTTACTATTGGTTTCAGATGGGAAAAAAGAAGTGCCACAACGTAGCTTGATGACAGAATACAAACCAGGGTCTGAGTATGACAGATCAAACCTAATCCATTGTCTTGCCTTGCCTTTCTCAACAGATTGTCAATTCTCTGCACCTGTAACGAGCAACCCAGTGTTGCTGGCTTATTTATAAATTGATTAAATAGCTTTGGTGAAGCCTGATATTCAGTGAATCTGCATATAGCACTCCAGGGTAAGTGATAGACTTAAAAAAAAATTAATAAAAGGAGGGAATTTCATGCTTTGGATAAGGTGAAAATTAGCTGGAAAATGTGAAGATATAATGTGAACTGAGAGATAAAAAACAGCTGAATAAATGAGTGTACTTTTTAATAGTTTTCTTCATTGTCCAGATATGTTCTTTTTTTTGTTTCTCTGACTGACGGTTAAACAGATTATAATTCCAATGGAAATATTTTTCATCAGAAAATACTGCTTAAATTCAATGGGAGTGTTTCAGTATTCACAGTGTTGCACTGAAAACCAGACCAAATTTTCTGACAGCACAGTTTCCTAGAAAGACTTGCTCCCTTGTCTTTGGGTCCTTGATATGTCTGGAACACTGAAAAGGAGCGAGGATCCTGGAAGTAGTAGAAATTCCCTGCACCCACGGTCCCAACACGGTAGCTGCCATAACTTCCAGACACTTAGGCGGTTGAATCTCCAACTCTTTGAGTGGGTGACCTTGGAGATGCATGTTGCGGGTTCCCAAAAATACACATTACCTCGCTGCTTGCTATTTTGTGAAGAATATGAATCCATTAAGATCATTCCAAATCTCTTCTAAGGAATATACTTGCTGCCTGATTTCTTTCTCAATCTCAGAATTTTTCATGGCAATTTTCTCCAATTGGAAAAAAGCCTCCAGAAATCTGTTTGAATTTGTTTTTTTTTTTTTCTTTTTAGTGTGTTTAGCACCAGACATCTGTTTGGCAACTGTGCTACCTCCTTCATTTGTGCATGCCATTACTGTTCTAACTTTTATTTTGCATCCTTTTGTGACTGCTCCTCTTTTCAAAGGGATGTTTTGGTTTATCATGACAGTAAGGTCCTTCCTACTCTGGTACAGCACAAAGTAGTGTTTGGGGGGAATGTGTCGATTCACACACACCCCACACCCCCCACCCCCTTCTTTGACCACATTTGTGGTGGGACAAGACAATATGGCAACTATGACAATCCATCTGCCTTAAACTGAGTTTTTTCTGTTTATCGAGAGGAATGTCTTCTTTACCTTTCAGTGATATTTTTAGCAGTTTGCAGGAAGCGAGCGTGATCGTTCTCCTTCAGCGACTGCTCAGCCTGAGAGATGAGGGATGTCGAGCGCTCAATGCACTGTTTGCAGTTCGCAATCTGCTGAGCCAGTTTTCTCAACCTCACCACCTTGAGTGGAAACATAAGAAAGCAGTCACATCTCTAAGGTCACAAATCATGATTGCATTTGCACTTCCGAGGCAAAGCTGGAATGCAAAGAGGGAGTTAAGATGAATGGCTTCACTGACAAGAGCTTTTTTCGCACCAGCTTGATGGTGAGCCCTTTCCACTAGCCACGTAACATTTTTATTAAGGGGACAGGCACAGCCTTTCTGCCTCAATATTTTCCACATGGAAAACAACAGGGGAGAGCCAAAACAAGCACAGCTGGCCTATTTTCCAACAGAAGAAACATCATTTCCTGGTAATTTCTGCTTACGTGATAACTAAGGGTTATTTAGATAACCATTTCCCCGAATGATGAGATCTGTGTTAAAGGCATCTTATAGGTTAACTACTTTTTTCCTATTGCTGAGGTGTTTCATTAAAAATAATCTGAAAATAAAACTGTGCTGGAAAAGACTGCTCAGTTCTACTAACAATACATGCCTGCCCTTTTCATTATGTGCCTTTAGTCAAACAGGGTGTATTCTTGTTGAATATTTTTAACTGGGAAAAAGCACAGTAGTGCTGGAGAGCTGATTATTATTACTGCAAACATAGGTGCTGGAGATAAACACAGTAGATATGACCATAATCATTAGCTGAAAGGTTAGGGAGGGGCACCGTCAATCCTCCATTTAAAGACAATGTTGGCTAACAAAACTCTTAGTTCCTGAAAGGTCTGGGAGTCCTTCCCATTGTTATCACATCAGGATCATAGTTTGAACAGGAGTAAGAAATAGGAAGGAAATGAAATAATTCTGGAGTTTAGAAAGGCATTATGAGCCAGTTACATGCAAAATGAGTGGACTGACAGAAATATCCAAACTTATAATCAAGATAACGTTCCCAATCTCAGCAATTAGGGCACAAGCTATGAAGTTGCTGAGTTGAATTTCAGATACGTTGAAATCCAAATGAATGGAAAGTTTTCTACTTCATTAGAAGCACAGCTGGTCTCGCTGCATAGAGAAACAGAGTTGAAACAATAATGCAGAAGACCGTATTTTCCATAGTGAAGGGAATTATAGGTTGTTAACAGTATGAGCAAATTCAGGTTCTGTCACACAATATACAGGACCTGTGGTTTCAAACATGCTTAAGTCAGCCCTTGCCTACAGCCTTTTTATTTCAAATTAATTGGAATATCTTGACAGCCACATGAACCATTTAACCTGCTCTTGACTTTCTTCCTGTCCTGAGCTTTTCCCACACAAGAAGAGTTTATATTTGACTTAGTTAGTTTAGCAGTTAAAGAGTAATCACCATGTACCTAGAAAATAAGAATGTTAATTCAACTTTAATGTGTTTCTGAGTTAACAGGTAGCTAGCAAAATGTGTTGAAACTTGAATATCAGAGATTTTTCCTCCTCAATATGTTTGTCACTAATAATTATTGTACCACAGTAATTAGAAAAGCATATTTCATTTAATTTCCTGTGTGTTTTTGAATTTTTGAAGTTAGACTTCCTGTTCTCAAGAATGACAATGACTGAAACAAATTCTCTGTGTATTTTAATAAATAATTAATGTATCTAGACTAAAATATTAATGTAGTTAATTTCCAGCCAGGATACCAAATGTTGTGACACTTTTTGAAAGTGAAAACTTTGGGGGAAACACTGTCAGACACATAACTCACTGAAGGAATCATTAATTAGTCATTATTTTATTATAATTTACTGACGGTGACATCATTTATGTGTTTATCCTTAAAAATCATAATCACATATAGTAAGAGAAATACCAAATAGATTGTTGAGGTCTAGCATACTAACCCTGATACGTTTCATTCCTCTTTATCTGAAAGTAGCAGTAGCCCAGCACTACATAAGGACTTTTACAAATTTGTATTAATAGTACCTAAGGTCAAAAAGCTATAAGCATGAGGAAGCAGTGCTGACCTACTTGTGATCTAAAGAAGAAAAGCTTTTACCTTTCCTTCCTTGATTTTGGTTCCAATTATTTGTCGTCTTTGCTGGATTATTTCAATGAGCTGGTCACATTCTTCCATCAGCTTGGTTTCTTGGCGGGATGCATTTACCTATAAAGCAAACCATTATGATTAGCAAAACCTTTTTTGACATTTTCCTTTTCCTTTTTCTATTTCAGAAGTTGTAGTTTCTGAAATGTTGGGTTTGGCTTTTTTCGCTCCTTTCTGTGTATAATCCATGTGTTATTTTCCTTTCTCTGTCTTGGATTTTGTGCAATACTGAAACAAGTGTGAATGCCTTGTTTGTAGGAGGTAGGACTTGCAAACAGATACTCATCAGGCATTTCTAACCCAAGTGAGATAAGCCTGGTCCTGTGAGTACAGAGTGATGTCAGTTATAACGAACGTCAGTGGAGAAGTGAAGACTCTTAACACATCACAGTTTCAAGCTGTGTCTAGGACTGCAGTGAATATTACTGCAAGTAAGAGCGCAAGTACTTGATCAGACAGTCCATCTAGTGCAGTATCCTGTCTGCTGCTAGTTGCCAGCATCTGCTAGTAAAGCATCTTAGGAAGAAATCCCAACATGTATGATGATTCCCACGAATATTTTCTCATCCTCACACCATTTGCAGCCCAGAGTCTTTGTGAACCAGACACAATTTCTACATCATTACTAATCCTCTGAAGACTTATCTTCTGTGGATTTATTTAGTCTCTCTTCCAACCCCTGCAAACTTTAAGTATCCCCTCCATCCTACAGCAATGAGCACCACAACTTAACTCACAGTCAAGTGAACAACTGCCTCCTTTAGAGGGATTTGAACCTTTCTCATTCCAGGATTTGAGCCTGTCTCCTTCCAGCTGCATTTAGTGATCCCAAGTGCTTTTACTGGAAAGAACAGTGAACTACTGATACCTATCCACGATCTCCATGCTGCTTGTGCTTTTATAGACCACTGTTTTGCCCTCTAGCAGGACTTCTTTTCTACATTTGAAGGTCTTAAGTGATTCAGTTTTTGCTTGTATGAAAACTGTACCATACCTTCAGTCATCCTTGTTTTTCTTCTCTGAAACTTTGCCAGGTCTGTCAACTACTTTTTCATATGGGGAACAGAACTCTGCTAAGTAATCAAGGTGCAAACAAACTATGGAGTCATACAGTGGCATGATATGTTCTCTACTTCATCTTCATAACTTTCATAATGATTCCTAATGTTTGATTTGCTGAATTTAGCACTTGAAAATATTGTTTATTATTTTCATTGTCTGTATAGTGGTTCCTGAAAGATTCAAATTAACAAAGATCCAAGTGATATTACCAAGTCATGTGTATTGACTGTCTTTATTATTACTACTTTGCCTCAGCAATGAATCAGATAGAAAATAAAAGCTGTACTGTTGTAGTTTTCTACAGTATTGTCCTGGTTTCAGCTGAGATAGAGTTAATTTTCTTTCTAGTAGCTGCTGTGTTTTGGATTTTGTATGAGAAAAATTTTGATAACACATATTGGTTTAGTTGTTGCTAAATAATGTTTATATTAGTCAAGGACTGTTTCAGCTTCCCATGGAAGCTGAGAAGGAGCATAGACAGGACAAGCTGGCCAAAGGAATATTCCGTACCATAGATGTCATGCTCAGTACATAAATGGGGGTTGGCCAGGGGACAAGAATCCGCAATTGCTGCTTGGGATGGGATGGGCAACCGATCATCAGGTGGTGAGAGCGACTTGTGTTGTATCACTTTATTTTGTATATTCTTTTATTATTATTATTATCATCATCATTATTAATTTTCCCTCTTCCATTACTGTCCTTTTAAACTGTCTTTATTGTATACCCACGAGTTTTTTTTCCCCTTCCTTTTCTACCTGTTTTTCCTACACTACTAGGGGGAGCGAGTGGATGCATGGACCTAGTTGCTGGCTTGGGTTAAACCATAACAAGTATAAACAATGAAACTCTTTTTAATGCAAAAAACTTCACAAACAATATTAGCTTTCTATGGAAAATGTTGACTTTTGTCAAAAAAATAAGAAAACTAAAACCAGAAAAATTTTGGTTCTCAGCTGAAAATGTTTTGTTTCTCGGGGAGACTGATTTTTTCAGTGAAAAGTCAACATTCTGTGTGACAAGAAAAATGTACTTCCCCACCAGCAGTAGTATAAATAGCTTACATGTATGTATAAAGAGTCAGAGGAAAAAGGCAAAAGGTTCTAATCATATCTAGAATAAAGAAAAATTTAAAGGAGTGATTTCAGAGCTATCTTTCCATTTGCACTTTGCTAAGAGGGTAAAGCAGCCTTCAGCCCTGGCCAATTGCTCCTAGAGCCACGTCACCTTTTCCATTGGGCTAGTAAGAGCTAGTAGTGAACAACAACAGGGAACAGTTCCAGCTGACAAGAAACTGTATATCTCCCCTTGGTTATTTTTCAGTCCGATGAGCCCCTTGATCTGCCTCAGCCTTCATTTTTTTTTCTCCCAATGATATGTTTAAACACGCATTTACCTGTAAGCACATTATGGATCTCATTAAGATTAAGCAGACGCTTATGTATGTAAATTTGGACCAGGGCCAATTTTACAAATAACCTTCTTATGTGAAATACATTGTGTCCTCTGGGCAAAAGAGGGGACTTGTTTACAAACGCCTGCATTCATTAACCTTCTCAAAGCTTAATAAAATTAAAGTTTGATTTCATATTTTAAAGGCTTAATTATTAATTAATGTATCAGGATTATAAAGAGAAAATATATTTGTTTCTGGAAGGGGTCAGATAGTACTGAAAGTGCTGGGGAGATCTGCATGCAGGAGGTGAAAATGTAGAAAGTACTTCCCCTGTGCAGTTTTAGGTGTCTATTTATCTCCTTACGTTACCTGTTCACTCTGCCTGGCTTCCCACCATGGTCCTTGAATCACAGAATCAGAGAATTGTTAGAGTTGAAAGGGACCTTAAAGATCATCTACTTCCAACCCCCCTGCCCCGGGCAGGGACACCTCCCACTAGACC
>RSEF01000001.1:149048738-149069665 GCA_003993805.1 Himantopus leucocephalus | reverse complement strand
GTCATGCCATGCCCTCACTTTGCCATGAGACTCAGCAGAGCTGTTTTCAATGAGCCGTCCAGTGCACACGTTTCCCCTGCCCCGGCTCCAGTTTCACCAGTGGATTGAAATTCCACCAAAGAGTGGGGAATTCCAGATGGGGTCAGTCAGGCGCAACAATCGCATCCACTGCACGTGGGCGCAACTCCTTCTGTGTCGATACTGAGGTCTGCTCCCGCCAAAGTCGACTTTGGCACTTAATTACAGTAACACTTCACAGAATTTTTGAGTAGCTTCCACTCAAAGTGTTATTTCTATCACCGCTTACATCATGAATTTGTTTTGTCGAGCAGATCTAATTAACTAACTAACTTTGGGGTAACTGTCATGAAACATAGAGTTACAGGAAGGTTAAGTCAACGTTGTTTCATTTAATACTGTGGTTGGTTCGAATAATAAAGTATTAATTAAATCTTAACTTAAAAAACTCTAGACTAAGAAAAACAAAACGTTTGGAAAAAAATTTGCATTTCTTACACACTGACTGCAGACTTCTCTTCTTTGAAATCTGAAAAGTATACTCTTTATAAATTTCATTTGAAAACATTTCCAATGTTATAACTTGCACAAGCTTATTAAAAGTGAAAAGAATATTCCAAAATTATTTGATATGTCTGAGGTTTGTATGAAAAAAATCCCCATTTAATCTGGGAGCTTTTCTCAAGTTGAAATACTCAATCAAATTTTCAGCCTACAAGGCCTCTGATTCAGTAATAACTTTATAATTGAGCACATGCCTAACTTTAAGTGCACCATATTAGCTGTGGCCCTAAAGGGACTATTTGTGAGATTAGCATTGAATATTATTTACTTGTGTGTTTCTGGGGAGTCATATGTCAGAGCAAAGAGCCACAGGCATAGAGCAGGGCTCCGCTGTACAGGTGCTACAGAAATACCAGTATAAGGCTCTGCCTTCTGCTTGAGTCCTTTGATGAACAGCAACCTTGACAATAACTTCCAGCTGGGGCTGGCCAAGGAATGCGAGTTCTGTCTGGTGAAAATACTTGAGGTTTTACATTCTACATTTTTCCACATTAAAAACAAGCCCTCTTTCCAAGGAGTTCATTAAAAGAGACTGAGAGCTGCATTAGAAAAGTCTGGCGACTGCGTCGTTCACTTTTACTGTGGGAGGCTCTGAATCATGCAGAGAGCAGACTTAAATCTGGGCTTGTCCATCCCAGATCAATGTTGACTCCTTAATCTGAGACATCTATTGCCTGAGACTTTATGCTGGACCTGGGGACATCTTTCTGTAAAAAATTTCACTGACATCAATACAATTAGTTTTGGCGTCTACAAGTTCCTTAAAAACTCATGTCCAGAACTCCTTCAAACCTAAAGCTTTGTTTGTTGGTATCATTTTTATAAAATTCTCTTCTGTGCCTATTCTAAAACTGACTCGGAGGCCTTGTTACAATTTAGCAAAAAATATGGCATTTTCTACTGCAAACAAACAAGCAAGCAAGGACTGTTTCTTGTCCTGCTGCTTTTGAAGGGAATTTATTTCTATTTCTGTAATATCTGAAGACCTCAGACATTTTACTGAAAAAAAAAATTATTTCAGGGTTCTTTTCAGGTTTTCCAGACAGATCGGGAGGGACTGCTGGCCTTTGCCTCAGGGAGTGGGCATAGAAAAAAAAGAAAAATGGGGGTTCCTCAGATGTCTGACAGCGATCTGGAAACAACAAGCCCTCCTGGCCCAAAGGGGAGAACTGGCCAGCTGTTCCCAGCTCCACGAGCTGAGAACTGCTTTGGAAAGTGTTCTGCTCTCTGCAGAGGCTTCCTTGGCTTTCATCTTCAGAGACCTGAGTTAAATTGCAGCTTAGGTCATAAGAAAATGAATGTGGTGGTTTCAAAGTCCCCAGCAGATGTTTGGGAAATCACACAACTACAACATGGCTAGAGGTTCAAGGTTACAGGGGAGCTTCTCTGGCTAATTCAAAGGCAAACAGAGTGTCAGAGGGCTAGATTCATACCCACGAAAACTTCCCCAACTAATATACTGGAATCAAAGGATTTTTTAGTGTCTCAGCAGAATTTTCCTTGCAGGAGCAAAACTTGCCCCCTGAGATTCCTTACGGGTGAGGCAAATTTGTTCACTAGTGGAAATGCACATGTCTTTTTGGCAAATAATCTCTAAATGACAAGCAAAATAAGACACCCTAAATTAGATATGCCCTGCTTTTTCGAGACTACACTATCTGGGGTAAATTCATCAGAACCAGAGTATTTTTTATTCACTAGTCCTCCGCTGGTTATGCAAAATGGAAGAAAGTAGGTTGTAGAAAGAGTCTGGTCTTTGGAAAGCGAGATATGAATTTGAGTTTGAGCTTTACTATTTTAAAATGGTCTCAATGCCTCAAAAACTAATTTCTTTGCAGCTGTGGCCATACAGGTAAAGAAGAGATTCTTCACAGGTTTGAGTTGATGGTTATAAAACTAGTATACGCTCACAAATAAACAAAACCACCAGAAAACCAAATTGCAATGATTCCACTGGACAACCGTAACATCATTGCCACATATTTCACTCTAAATTTTGAGCCTGCATTCCTTCTTACACCAAACTCAGAAATTGAGGGAAAAAAAAATTTGAAAATGATGACATATAACGGCCAGTACCTGTTTAGTCTAGGAAAACTTTCTTCATTGTCATGTCAATGTGAAAAACATTTTCTTGGATTAGAGTCTCTAAATGAATTAAAGGATTATACTCATCAAAAGAGAGGGGCCTACTTATTTTTTAATTACTCCATGTTGTAAAGCGAATAACTTTTCTACGTAGAGTCATGATACATTGAAGACATATTCTACCATCATCCGTGTTGCATTTATTTATTTAATGGAAATACAAAGGATAATGATTAATGTGCATTTATAAAAACATATCTTCCCTTTCTTTTTATGGATGTCTAGGCTGAATGACAGTCATGGATTCAAAGTTCTTTCATTTCATATCCCTGTTTGATATTATGGGTTATCCAATGTAGTCTTCTGTAGAGCAAAAGCAACTCTTGGAATAAAGCTTTTTCAGACTTTATCTAGTCTAAGCATAAAACTGATTTTATCTATTATGACAAACTGTGCCTTTGGAAATATGTGATATTAATCAGCTTACCGTCTGAATGGATCATCTACAATTCCTTTATTCTGAATTAGTGCAAAAGAAAAAGGAATGGTCATCTCCCATTTCAAGTGTGCCAGAGGCTTTGTTTTTGTTTGCATTCCACATCTATCTCTAACCAAGAGACCTGTGTTTAGAGGCAGTCTCAGAGCAGGTTAAACAAAGGTCAGTGCAAAAATACAGCAACTTACTCTGCCTACCTAGGAATTCTGTGAATGAAGAATCGATTGGGCGAAGATAGCTAAACTGCTTTGGGTCAGGCTGATAAAACTATCTGCCCCAATCGTGACTAAAAGTAAACCTTTTTAAAAGTTTGAAATACTCGTGTTTCTTATTAAAATATTGTTTTAAAGTTTTTTGTCCCACTGTGCTTTGAAGCTCATTGTTGAGAAACTAACCAGCAAGATACCTAGCAGTCCTCTGGTGACATTTACAATCTAATCACAAAACAAAACCAGAAGTTTCATGGAAAACAAACAAATTGTTTTTATAAGTATTCCATTAAAACCATAAAAAATCTTAAACTCAGATGATCTGGAAAGTTCTCATAAAGAACTACTCCAGAGATGCTTATGCTGACAGCTGTAAAGCCCAACGACTAGGCTTGCTTCAATCAACCAAGTATTGTTTTTATAAAACACAAATGCAGCATCATGTTGAAACTATAGCTGACATTTCTCAGGATAGGAAAGCACACTGGAGAAAAGACATTTACTGAGAGACAAACCACAGTTTCACAACTGGGCTAAACTGCTCTGTGGTCATAGTGCCAAAAAGACAAAAGGTATTCTCCATTTTCCTTCCATCCGCAGAAGACAGTGCGGCCACCTGGGGAAATGGCTGGGCTGAGCTTGCCTGGCTGATGTGCACATTGTACGAACACCTGGGAAGCAGGTAAAGAAACACAACGGGGAGGGCAGAAGCAGAGGTGAGAAGACTTTGGACAGCAACGAGGCTTAAGATCAGATTAAGCTGTTTGTGAAACTAAGCCCTAAGAGGGATGTGGTTTTTTATGAAGCAGTAAAAGGGTCATATAAATCATTTATTTTCAGTCATTGTTTTTGTCCTTTCTGTTAGTCCTTTCTTTGAACCTAAATAATGAAAATATTTTTTGAATTGAACTATATTTACTTATTTATTATTTTTATTTTGTTTTTCCTGCTGACATTAAGCCTTTGTTTCAAGTTGAGCAAAATATTCCACTTGGTGTGTTTCATTTAGGGTAGAAAAACAAAACCAATTAAATAATCACTGAAGTTCAAAGGACTGCCTGTCCTTTGATGAAGATGAAGCAAGTGCTCTTGTAACCAACAGTTCAGTACCTAAAACTCTCATCCAGGATCTGGGGTCTTCAGCCTCATGTTTAACATACTCACTAGAGGATCAATGTCTTTGGTCTCCTTAATGCTCTATTTACTGTTCAGCTATTTATGTTAGGCAGCAAAAGGAGAAACTCAGGAGTATTTTGTTCCCATAAAGGTAAATGTCTCAAAGACAGAAGGTTCCAAAAAGTAACAACATTTTGACAGACAAGTTACTTGCTCTGATGGCAGGCACAAAGAATTACCTGCTGCATTAGTTAACCAGTGGTTAACAGAGAACTAAAACCCCTAATTTTTTAGTCTAAGGGCAATTTTTTGCAGGAATATCAGTCTTACAAGACTGTGAACACATACACGTGTATGGATGTGATACAGAGGGAGAGATGGAGCTGGTGGGAACTGGCCGCCTTAACAGGCAATGGCAAGCACTGCTGTTAGTTTATATACAATCCATGTTACCTCTATCATAACCATGAATCCAATTTCCAGAAGTTACAAAACAGTTGTAGGTGCCTTAACATATTCCAGTACGTGCCTAATCTGTACATAAAATGTATGCATAAATTTTGCAGGTCTATACATATATAGGACCAATTATACATTTAATATGGGACCAATATTTTATATAGGACCAATTATTCAATTGTGAAAACAATTAAATCATTTTTTAGGCAAATAATAGAATCATAGAATCATAGCATGGTTAGAGTTGGAAGGGACCTTAAAGATCATCTAGTTCCAACCCCCCCTGCCATGGGCAGGGACACGTCCCACTAGACCAGGTTGCTCAAAGCCCCATCCAGCCTGGCCTTGAACACTTATAGGGATGGGGCATCCACCACTTCTCTGGGCAACCTGTTCCAGTGTCTCACCGCTCCCAGAGTAAAGAATTTCTTTCTAATATCTAATCTAAATCTACCCTCTTTCAGTTTAAAACCATTACCCCTCATCCTCATCTGGAATTCCCCACTCTTTGGTGGAATTTCAATCCACTAGTGAAACTGGAGCCAGGGCAGGGGAAACATGTGCACTGGACGGCTCATTGAAAACAGCTCTGCTGAGTTTCATGGCAAAGTACGGTGCATGACGGGAGGGTGTGATGCAGTAGGGATGGTGGGATGATGAGAAGAGGGGGAATAGGAAGGGACAGTGATGATTGACTAGTTCTTCTAGGCTCCCTGAGCGGTCAGTGGAGAGACACCGGCACTGCCAGAGGCTTTGGGAGAGCTGCACTGTGGTCCATCTCTCCTCATGGACCATGGTGGGAAGCCGGACAGAGCTAACAGCTAACATGAGGAGATGAATAGGCACCTAAATCTTCACAGTGGAAGTACTTTCTACGTTTTCACCTACTGTGTGCAGATCTCTCCATCACTTTCAGTACCATCTGACCCCTTCCAGAAACACATATATTTTCTCTTTATAATTCTGATATCTCCTAGGCTAGAACTTACTGGGCATGTAACTTAGGACATCCTTGAATGAATATTCCGTATTGCTATATGCCATGCAGCATGTTTTGTTAACTTTTATTTCTGAAGTTCCTCTTTTCTTTAATGCTATGTAAAATTACAACTCTGACTAAAGCTTACCTGAGATTTTCACTAAATTAAATAAATTTATATGAAAGGGGAATTATACATAGAACTAAAGTAATTAGAAATCAAAAGTAGATCATGCCATAAATTTAATCTGAACAATATTAACCGAGAAAGTATTCTTGTACCCTCTCTCATTAGAAACTGTCTTAGGAAACCAATGCTGGAAACTTTTTTAGGGTTTTATACACATCATGAATTTTGTTAACTAGTCTCTTATTGGGAGTAATAACTCTGGATTTTCTTCATGTTTTCCTGCCTATTTCACAAACCAAAAAGTGTCAGTTAGCTCTAGCACCTAAATACAGCAAACAAAATTAGCTGCTGAACAAGTATCTCAGCAAAACCAGAAGATACTGTAGCAGAGGAAAATGCAGCTTTCAGCGGAGCTACTTTCCAAGTTATCTGCCCACATTGATGCTAAACACTTATTGAACCCATTGCCCCTTTCCCGCTATCTACAAAACCCCACCAAAGCAGATTCCTAATTCCAAACTACTAGGGGTCAGCTTTGTATGACTATGAAGGCCATTTGCTGCAGTTCAGACACCAGGATTTACATACAGGCTTTCCACCTAAATTTTCCTAATAAGAACTTCTCAGTTTACTTGGGCTTTGATTGAAATGGTCCCAAAATCTCAGGAAGGAGCAAGTACCATGAAACTTAGTGAAAACAGAGTAGCCACTGTTTTTTATTGTCACAGGCAAAGCCTCTGTATTGTTAGAGGGTCCTCAGGGAATCACTCTGACAGCTGAGTTTTGATTTTGCTGTCCCTCAAATAACAGAAATGCTACATGTATCCAATATAAAAATTGATGGAGATGTTATGTCGCAAAATTTGAAGAAGCTGTTTTGTAGCTGAACTCTTACCAGAAATTCAAATTTTCATTAGTTATATTTTCTCCATTTCGCTCATTTATTTTGATCAGGCACGCAAAAAAAGGTAACAGCAGGATTTTCCAGGTGCTGCTGTCTTCTCTTCACCACTTTTGCTCTACTGTTGTTACAGTTATTTAAAATGTGTCTGATATGCGTAAGCGTTCAGGATCTGTGCCAGTTAAATAAAAGACCTTTTCAATATACTACTGCTTTCTTTTTCAGGTGATTATACAACATGGCTATAAAAAAGCACCCTTTGATACACACAAAATCAAATTTTGACTGGGAACTTTATGCTGAGATTTAGCCTGCAGCAGATCTTCCGAAGTGAGCTAGAAACTGAGCATTTCCATTACCAATAAATAGAAAGCAAAGGATGCAGCAGTTTGAGGGTTACACTGTTAGAGAAAAATGCCTTCCCTTCTTCATACAACCAAAAATGATTTTGCAGTGGTGTCCAGAATTTGCTTCCTATGACGTTTGGTGAATTGAAAACAAAACAAAACAAACAGAAAGACTGAGATACAGATGTTATAAAGCTGTCTACAAGCAAAACCTATTTCCTTTCCCCTCCCCCCTAGATAATTGCTCCAATTTTTCCTCCAGCTGAGTTCAGATTATGTTTCTGCCTAACAGATGAGAGAAGCTTCATCGCATTGACTATCTAACAGACGTTTAATCATACATTTCCGATAAGAGATGAGAAAAAAAGTCCAGAAACAAAACTCAAATTGCTTAGAAGAAAGAAACTGTCCAAAGATGCTCATGCTCAAATTTGTGCCTCATGCCAATTAATGTCACAATCTAAAAGGCATTTGCAGAAGCCTCACACATTCATAGAAGCAATGTGCCTTGGATACTATGACAAAGAGGTAAATTTGCTGTGACACAGCACTTTGTCAGCCAGAGAAACCTGTGACACCAAAACCAAGGGGAGAACCTAAGCACTTACAGCATTAAATCCTTCCCTGATTCAACTGAGAAGTGGCTAAATTCGGAGCTGTGTACAGCTGGAAAAGGCACAAGGCAGCAGAGCAGGATGCGGTCCCCATCGCCTCGCACGTGGCAGTGCGGCAGGGCGCAGGGGGGCAGGCAGGGGAGGTGTGCCAAAGGGCCCCGCGGGGCACCGCCGTGTTGATGCCCCTCCAGCACATGGTGGGGACAGGGAGACCTGGCTGTGGGTTGGTATGGCCATGGGGATGCTATCACCCAGGGATTACCCTATATTGCCATATCCTAGGCCTGTCAATCCCAATTTTGCAACAGTGTTTTTGGAAGATTTGGCCAAGGCTTCTACAGGAATTTTCAGATATACACACGACCAATTTGTGTAGCACATTTGTTACAAGCGAATTATTGCAGCCTTGTTTCACCCAGTGGGACTGGATCCAGCTAAAGCCTCTCCTCCCTCTGCTGAGGTGGAGGGCTTGTACCTAGATTGTTAATTTATGTCAAAGCATAAATAGTTACTTTACTTCCTTTTCCCTCAAACATCTTCCCCTTATAATAGCTCCAGAACTAAGTAGCTGCTTTTCTGACACGCATGGAGGTTTTTATGGACTTTTAAGAGCCACGCACTGATGTATGACATGCTAGAGGGCTCTCTCATAGGGTGAATGTCCACAGAATTTAAAGATAAAATTCTCCAGGATGGTTTTTAATGCTTTTAAAAAAAGTTTTCTACGGATACTATGAGATGCGTGAATGCGGTGAACCAGGATTGCAAATAAACATATTTCAGATTAGTAGCCATTTCTATTCAATTTTCCCAGTTTGTGTAGAAAACTATATTTTAGCCTATGAATCAGTTTATTGTTTGACACAGCCAAGCCTGCTGTCTCTGGGGAGGCAGCCACAGCCGCCTTCCCTAAACAGAGTGAGGAGCAGAGCTGCATCACCAGGGCCATCCCAGCAAGCTGCCCCGAGCCAGGGGTTGCTCTGAAGAGAGCTGCCTGGCCAAAGGCATGAGATTGTAGACCTGCCATCGTCTCCAAGGGAAAAAAAAATCTTTCCTGAGTAACAGCCTTCGGCATTTCTGCCAAACCAAGAGATGACAGATGGGATTACAGAGGAAGGGAGAGCAGAAAGATGGAAAAATGAGTGCGAACCAAAAAATATGTTAGGGATGTATCTGAAAGGAGAGTAAAACCAGTGCGCCAGGGTGCTCCTAACAAAACAGAAAGATTTGGGACAGAAAGGAGTGTTATAGTCTCAAGCATTCACCTTTCAGGGTGTGGTTCCCTTTGAGAAAATGTTTTTTTTTAAAGTTAAGCATTACCATAAACTAAGTACTAGCACAGACTATACTTTCATATTAGGTATGAAATCAGACATTCAGCTATTACAATAATTATTATTATTATAAAATGCTTAATAATATCTCTTCTGTACTTAAAGCAGTAAAGAATACAAGTTTGGCTTGATTTATTCGCAAAAGTTTTCTTGCCAATATGCCCAGAACCGCCCACGGGAATGCAAGACTGGAAGTGGACTTCTCAAGTCTCCTGAGATCAGGTCACCCGTCAGCATAAATTTTGTCCTAAATTGATAAACTCCATCTAAAAATAAGCAAGATTTATGCCTCCGTTGCTGTGACGAAAGGCAGCCCCAGACCTCCCCTCCCCGGAGGCTGGAAGGCATCCAGCTTCCAGATAGCGACCATCCAGGACCAGTCCTTGCCTGCTCATGTGAGCGAAAAGTGAAAACAACCCTTTTTCAGAAGGGAATAAACATTAGTTTTAAAACACAGAGAGACTGCAGTTTGGCCTTTGCTATTGATGAAGTTACAATTGCCTAATGGAAAGGATGTATGCATAGATAATTAATCTGCAGTGAAGCCGGTTGCTGGGAAGCCATTAACAGCTCGCTTGGTTGATGAGAAACAGTGGCTATGTGACAACATTTGGTTTGGCTGGTGAGGATTCATTTATTCTAAAGACACAGAGCCTGTTTGTTGTGCATTGTTGGAAACATCAGCTTCTGCTCCGTATCAAAAGCCAAAAAAGACATTCCTTTTTCATTTTTCATGTAATACTGAATTTTTTGGTTTATAACATGACAAAGGCTTTTAAAAATGCTAGTGTTTATTTCTACAAATAAATGTTAATTAGCATAACGTTTTTTTAAAGTTTATAGATCCTTTAATAAAAACTTGGTACCTTTAACACAAGAAATAATAATTTCCTTTCCTTCCTTGTTTTCCAAAGTTCGAATTATGTGTAAAACACAAAGCTTCTTTTCTTTTTTTTTCCTACTGGTTTTAAACCCCCCAAAATCTAAATTGACATTAAAATGACATTATTAAAATGATTTAAAATTAGGTAAGGAAAATCAAAGTACGTAACAACAGTTTTTAAAGTGTACTACCTATGTTTTTACATGTTTACAAATTATATACAATATATTTTACATCATTATCTACAATATATTGTATCAAATAATGAAAAAGAAAACATTTCCTATAAAATTAACTACCTGTTCAGTTTTAACCTTTAAGTGAGTTCATGTGGCAACGCTAATTCAGTCATCGGAAACTTCAGCTTTTCTTTTCCTATTATTTTGTATTTTTAAATTTGTAACATTAACGTTACAACCAATATACTGTTTGCTTCATTTGGGTGCCTGCTTTGGGATGAATTTCTGTCACAAAGAAGCACAAAGAAAGAGAGCATACTGATTTTTGAAAAATCTATCTAAGCCTCAGTTTCTCTAATGTTGGAGATATTCACATCATATCTGAAGTTTTCACAGAGCTCTGAGAAACAGAGATAGCTTTAAAGTTTTCTTCCACATCCCCACTTGCCTGATTTCCAGCACGGCCTAGGTCCAGGGTTTTTACTGAAGCTCATTTCTTAATATTTAGCTAATTTAAATGCTAATTAGACTAATTTGATGAATAAAACGTGGTAGGAATTAATTAACAACTTTGCTGCTATTGCTTTATGTCTACAGAGAAATTTTCTAATACAGGACTCCAGGGACAGTAGCGCATCTGTTACCAGTTGAATAAGTTGGATTTTTTTGTAATACAAAACCTTGAAGTTGGTAACATATTGCAGAATTGCAGAGGAGGTGGAGGAGCGATTTTAAATTTTCCAGACCTAGCCCGCCCATCTTGGACATAGGCCACTAATGATGAAGAGGCCTTATGCTGTCCTGGGCCCATCTGCTTCGTGGGTTTTGCTCTGAGTTTTACATACAGAGGAAGAAAACGTGCCTTGTCTCTCTCCCTCATTACCTACTACAGTCATTCCAGCTGATGCTACAGTTGTTCTGCCTGACGTTATTGCTGCCTATACAAAGAACTCAAACTGTTCACCTCAAGTCCGACACTGTGGATAGACTTTCATGGCTTTGTTGAGCCCCGTGAAGTCAGTGAGGCTCCACAGAGGTGGAGCAGATATAGAAAAATGGGTGAGATGATCTTTTGGAAGAACGGTCTCGGGCTTTTTTTGTTTTGTTTTGGTTTTGTTTTTGTTTTGTTTTTATTTGCTTTGGGGTTTTTGGGTGGTTTTTATTTTTTTCCCTTTTTTTTCTGCAGCATGTGTCATTGCCACAGTCAACAAGGTACTTAAGCAGATGCCAAATTTTCAAGATGTGACTTTGAATCTGTTCACAAGAAAAGTTGCTCATGGGCTTAATTAAGTGACTGAACTTTAGTCCAAAAAAACCCAGAAAAGCAGAAGCCCTATGGAGAACTTCCATGGGACTTTACAAGGAAGAAAGAGGCTTCTCTAAAAAAAGAGTGCCTTTCTGCAGAGCCGGCAGGTGGATGTGTTACAGCAGTGCGTATCACAGCTAACATTCTCTTAAATTATAGCCATGTTTCAGAAGCTCCGGGTTAAGGCTACCTTCCTCACTCAAATTCCCCAGGGCTACTCCCTAAGTAGCACCGATGAAGGAACTGGGCTTTCTTTCACATATATAGACAACCATACTCAAAGTGGAATACCTTTTCTACACAACACTATTATTATTTAATGCTGCCTGTCTGCTAGGAACATACAGTGCACCCTTCTTGGAATAAGCGAGGCTGCTGCAGGAACTGCAATGCAGTCAGAAGTGAAATGGTCCTATGCAGAAGCCTGTCAACAGACAACATCATAATGCAAATGAAAACCCAACCATTTTTCACAGGGAAAATAAGTTTTCCCCGCTAATCTGAATATTAATTATCTGTTCAGCTGAAAATACCTTTTCTCTGTGATTGAGGTCTGAAGCTTGTATCGCTCTAAATCAGCAGTATTACATTGTGCCAGCTCCTCTGATTCCTACTCCATTAACTTTCCCATGCTGTCTTAAATTGAACTTAGAACTTATGAAAAGTGATAGCCCTGCAAACATGAACTTGCTGTATCTCAGTGAATCCAGTATATCTGTCAACAAGCACATGTGCCTCACAATATTGAGCCTTTACAAGACTTCCATTGTTTCTCAGCTACAATTTACCTGGAAGAGGGGTGAAAATGTTTTGTATTTGGTGTGTCACCTGGGACTCATGGCTGAGACTGACAACGAGGAAAGCACTGGTGATAAAGTTTTTATACTATGGGGATGTTTGTATAATATTTACTGTCAGAAAGCATAAACTCATGTTGTCTTTCACAAGTTTTGTACGATATGGAAGCTTTTTGTTCACAGTGGTTTTGGCTTTGTTGACCTGAATATAGTGTGGGGAGCTGAAAAAGTCTTATAGCATGGCAAAAAGGAAAAAGAAAAGTTTTGCTAGAAAAAAAAGTCTGTTTTGGACTCTGATCTCCTCCTGTGTCAGCTCCCCTGGCTGAATTAGTCTGTGATTATTTTAATTTGCATGTAAAGCAGCAGCCCCCACGGGACCATCTAAAAAATCCCCCAGATTTGGGGGGTAATATGGATTCAGGTCCCTCCCTGCTAAAGATTTTCTGTGATACTCAAAGTGGAATATGCAACTGAGGCAACTCAAAGGCTTGTAAGCATCTTTCTTCTTCTGAAGATAAATGTATTTCATGTATGACTTTTGAGTCCACATATGTATTTAGATACTTAATTCCGATGGAAAAAAAAAATCAGTGGCTGACAGAAACCTAAATATTACTGTGGATCTGGACATTCTTTTTCCACCTGTAAATATTAGTCTACCTCACAAAAGACCCAAAAATATAAACATCTTATACACATAGTGAGTGATGTCCTCAAGTATAGCAGTGGTGGGGGCCATACAAACATATCATAATTGAAAGGGGATAGGAAGGAACCTGAAGGAGGTAATCTGTACTGAGAATACCATTTATCAGTGAAAAAGCTCCAGGTCAGTTTACCTCTATTTTAATTTAGTTCTGTGGTCATTGTATTTTTGTTTGAACTTTTGTTCCTGAATGCTAGAAGTGAATGTAATTAAGTTTAAAGTATTTGAAATGGAGGTCATTACTCACTTCTACATGTTGACAGGTCTGAATGAGTTTCGCCAAAAGAGTTTCCAGTTCGGTATTCCTCTTAATAAGGTTGGTGAGGTTACTCTCCAAATTTTGCTGTCAAAAAGAAAGAACACAACACATTAGCATTTTGAAGAATTTAATATTTAAATGAACAGTTGAAAAATTGATATATTTTCAGGATCTGAATTTTGTAATTACACAGGTATGAACATGAGACTTTCATTTTGATATGCTCCATTAGATGTTTTCTCTATGCATCAAGTATGGCAAGACAAGGCAGCAGAAAAGTTCAAGATAAGAGCGAGTTCTAGAAAATAGAGTTTCTAAGGACCTACTGAAAACTAGATTAAGCAATTAGTTTTAGGCAGGTGGGGAAAAAGGAGTAAGGAGAAGAGCAGGGAAGGTGAAAACTTTTCACCAAAAAAAGTGGTTTATTTTGGCTGAGAACACTTTTTGACTCATTTTTTCCTGCTCTCAGTCTAATATCTGAATTTAAAAGCCTGCTGCTAACCAAGGTCTCCCAGCACGCGTCCCTCTGGGAATGTATTTGTAAGGACCCAACGGATGGGTCAGCACTTTCTTCTTGGGATTCACAGTGCTGGGGGGAATTGATCAAATTGATTTAAATCCCTAGTTCAGTGGAGTTATACTTTTTAATAAATAATTCTAAAGAAAAACATCCTTTCTACGCATAAGAATGAAATATCTACTGACAGACTGTGCTTTCACTAAGTGTTCTTAAAAGAGAACTTGTGGCTTGTGTCTATCAACTCATTATGCCTGCAATAAATATCTGCAACTGTGGGAGCTCAGACAAACAAATGTTTCAGCCTCCCTTCTCCCATCCCTATCCACAGGAAGGAAATTCAAGCACATGAGGAGGTCTGCGATGACTGTGACCTGCTCCCTGGTCTGGCTGCCTTAGGACCAGAATGCTGTGGTGCACTGTGGAACCTGCAAGTACCAGCTCCTCGCTTTTTACTGTATTCCATGTTAGCTGCTGTTTTACATGAAATTCCACCTTCTGGAAGCACATGGGCATGAAAAAGTCCAGGTTTTGCATGAAATGCAAAGTTTCCACAGAGATAATAGTGCCCTGTAAATATAACTTGAGGACATAAAAAAGAATAAGAAAAAAAAAAAGCAGCAAACCATTAAAAAGAGTCTCGACTGTAATCACTAATTTATTTCTTCAGTAACTTCAGGGGCATAAATTTCATTAAAAAAATGCTGGGGACTGCTGGCTTGACAAGCTCTTCCTCATAGTTATTCACCTATGTAAGCGCGTGAGACTAGTCCCTTGCTTAGTGTTCCCGACGGGCTGACAGTCCCTGCCTTTTAATTGTACGTTGTCCTCCAAGCAGTCCCCAGTACCTAGGAAGTACTGAACAAGAATACCAGAACCAGGGCCTGTGCTTCTTTCCTCACAAGGGCTGCACTGTCTCTGCAGAGCTGTCATTAATTTCACCCCTCCTCCTCTTTTATTAATGGGCTTCTTTTCTTCACACTACTACTTTCCCCCCCGACGTATCTATTCAGTTGCTGAAGTCCCCTCAGCTACCATTAACCCATCTGACTTCACTCATCCTTTTTTTCCCCCTCCACCCTTACCACCTCCTTGCACGCATTTGATGTGCGCGTGTGTGTGTTTTCTGGCGCTGTTACTCCCTGCCTATTTCATGCTGCTTTAAAACATTTTGTTCTTTGCCTTCCCATTCTGCAGCCGTGCAGTCTCCTTACTCCTTCTTGCACATGGCTACAAATGAATGCAACTGGCGGTATTTCATTGCTCAAGCATAAATACTTTGGCATTTACCAGGGCTGACACTGTAAACACCGAAGGAGTAGTCAGTCCTGTTCCATTAAAGATAGCACAGGATTTTGATGGCTTTACATATATAATCCTTCCGAGAAGCGTGATGGGTGTTTGAAGAACATAATTTTGGCATTTTCTTCCCAGCACAGCCATGCGTATCGTGTATCACAAGCTCTGGCTGAAAAAATACCTTCTACACTGCATTTATTTTATAGCCCATTAAAACAAAGAGTAACAAGAACGGGCACTCTTTACCGAACAGTTTGAGCTGTATCTTTTATTTCCATAAACTGTACTGTGAATGAATGATCATTTAATTGCAAAGGCATGTTTGCTGTGCTGTTAGATGTCCCTTTGTAGAGCTGAGACTCACATGCAAAGTCAAAATAACGTATATAGTTACAGTATCAGATAACCTTTGTCTTTAAAAAACAGTTTGTTAAGGGGATCCAAATGTGCAAATACTCTTGAAATGATATTTATACACATTATTGCTCATATATTCATTTTGTATATGTTCTAATATTTTATACCAAAAGATTTAAAATGAAAAATGTACATTCTTGATTGGGATTGTCTAATTTCAAACGTATTATTGGACACAATAAATGCTAACAGTTGGGACCTACATATACTATGAAGAAAAAATGTTCTCAATGCTGTTATGGAATACTGCAGTGATTTTCAATAACCTGAAAGTGTTTTGAACAAAGGCCATTAATATATGAAGAATAAATATTTTTCTTTGAAACAGAACTTTATTTACCCATAGATTATATACAGATTATATATAATGTATATATTATATATTTATATATTATATCTAATGTATATATTATATACATTATAAACACATTACATATATTTTATATATATAATTATCCAAATCCTGGATAATGAATATAATTTTAGAATAAGTTCTCTATCCAGTGAATACAAACATAAACTCATGTATATTTTTGTGGTTTCACACAGGTCTCTTGATGTCCTCTGCATTTCCCAATTGTGAAAATGAAGGCTAACTACTAAACAAGGGAGCTGCCTTACGAAAATTAGAGTTAATGCACTCCTGTGCTCTAGATCGTCAAACTGTGTCATTTTCAAAATGGAAAGCCTGGAATTTTTTTTCCTCATAGTTTGGTATGCAAGAGATTGGGCTCTTTTTAAGTCAAGAAGTATAAAAATTTTTTAAATTTCTGTTGAAGAACATCAGTTTATATTAATGCTTTACTAAATAGTAAGAAACTGGCAGCTGCTTTCTGAAATTAATGTCAATTTTTCCAGTTTCACGAGGGCAAGTACTGAATGGCAGCTCTTAAAACTGGCCTGACTTGAAAGTTTTAAAGGTCATAAAAATTTGATCAATTCTTGCAGTATGTTTACCTGGATTTTCTCTTGGCAGTATCTTCCTGTAGTTCTTTTCCCTATTCAATTCCCATACAGACCATAGCACCACTTCGGCTACCACATGATAGCACGTATCAGAAGCAGAGTTCAAGCCCTGCATTCTTTCTTTACTTTGTATAGGGGAAGTTGGAGTGGGCCTGAAAGACGTTTAAATTTCAGATGCAGAAATTTGTTCACAGACTTTCCAGAGTGTCACAAACTCATTGTATATCCACACCTAAAACTTCCCAGGTTGTGTAAAACTTCAATGCCAGACTTAGAGCTCTGGCCTTTTTGAAAAATTGACTCAGTGCTGTAGACAGGAATTCCTGGGATAGTGAATTGTAGCCAGGTTTTAAGTCTGGAGAAAGTGTGCTCTCACATTATGATGAGTACATGTGAAAATGAGTGGCAGAATAAGCTTATTCAAAGTATTTTCCTCCCTCCCACCTAATCTTCTACTGCTGTTCTCTTAGGTGAACCAAATTACAACTGTATTTTTGGAAATGTTCTAGATAAATCATAATTTCTTAAACATTTGCACCTGCCTGTCCTTACCTTTTTTTGTCACTTGCCAATTTTCATTGTTATCTGTCTATTAAAAACTGATCTTAGAAATGCAGGGGTTGGTTTTTAAAAGAAGGGCAATAGTTGTTGTGTATTGCTCTGTGAACAGGCTTCATGCATGTTAACTCAGTGGATGCAAACTGCTCCCAAAAACCAAAAGCCAGGCTGAATGCTTGCTGACTTACCAATGCAGACCTAGCCCACGATCCTGACATTCCATGCGTGCTTTGCAACTGTTTTTACAGCATCCAGTATAAAGTCAAAATAATGCTTACTGTCCATTTAGCATGGTCTGACAACTATGCAACATAAATATTCCTATAATCTTGGGATAAATCCAAGTAGATGAAATCACAGACATGTAATTGAAAAGGACAGTTGAGGATGATGTTTCATTTTGACTTTGCATGCCTATAAAATGATATGATCCAGGGACTGGGGTCTGAAGTTGGAAAAAATAATGTTAAAAATTAAAGGAAGGCAACTCAGGACTGGACGCTTTCTTTAAGCTGCTGTCTAGCTCACACTGAACTCATGATCTCGTTGCAGTAATGATTGCGTGAGGCTGGTGCCCTGACTGAAGTGGGAGGTCAGACTAGATGATCATAATGGTCTCTTCTGGCCTTTAAATCTATCAGTCTATGAAAACCAAATGTGAACCCGTGCCCTTTGCCAAATTAACAGTCTCACGCAAAGCATCGCTTGTCTAAAATAGGAAGGTAGCACAAATAGATAGTCCTAAGCTACTATATGGGTTGGAAATGCTGTCAAAATAAATTAATGTAAGCTTCTAAAGAAGAAAAATGCTGAGTTGTGTGCCCCTGCCTTACGTCACAGCAGAGAAAACAGCAATGTCCCCAAGATCTTCTTCTCAGAGGCATTTTTCTGCTCCGTAAAAAAATGTCTGTTCAAAAGGCCACAAGATAAAACATATAGCTGTCAGCTACAATGAGATTTTAAATTCCATTGGAAGTAAAGCCACTGTCTCTTTCATATTAGAAATATTTTTTTTCCTGATATTGCTAAATGTAAGTCTGCATTTGTATTTTCCACTCTCTGCTTACCGGAAGGTTTTGAGAACCGATCCACTGAAACTGCAGCACACGCTAAGACTCACAGACTGTGGGACAGTATTTTGTAACAACAGCCTCGCTCACCTTTCACATCAAATCCATCACGATCAAAGCCTTTCGGCAGCAAACATTGACAGCAGTTTGCATTTCCTTTGCTCCTGGTGTAGAACTGACCAGGTTAAGGCATATTTTGAGGCTGCCTCCTGGTTTAAAGAAGAAAACAACTTTGGCCTTATTAGAGCCCTGCATAGTGGAAATTGGGTTAAGCAATCATATAGGTTTCATGAGAACCACAGCCACTCTCCCATCATTTCTTTACAGATGGTCAAACTGAAGCAAAGGTTACGTATTTTCAGATTTGGTTGCTTAAAGCGTGTAACCAAAAGCCACAGTTACACCGCAGTAAAACAGAGATGAGGAATAAAACGCCACAAAGCAGAAGTGTGATGGTATCCCAACTTACTCAAGCTAGCAGGGCAACCAGAGCGGTGTTGACACGGCAGATCAGTCTTTAGTACATGCAGGCTGGCTAGGGATCGTAAATATACACCCTGTCGCTAACAAAGTCCACGCAACCACATCTTCACTGTAACTGCTTTTCCTCCTAACTCGAAGAAGTTATGCTTGCATGTGCTCCAGTTACGTTTCCACCTCGTCGTGGTGACATACCCTATGAACTAGGCCTGTTGCCTCCGGGACTTGTGTCTAACCTATTAAAAAAGTTGCCAATCAATTCCAGAAGAACTGCCAGAATATCAAGCATGGTTTTGATCCAGGTTTTGGGTGTATGTGAGTTTAATGTTTCCTTTGGTGTTCTTTATTTAAATGGACATGCCAGGTGCACATGGAAAAACTTAAGCTAATTTTTATTCTATGTACTTGTCCTGAAACAGATGACTACTCTTCCGTAGGATACACATGCTCGACCCTGTATTTCTCCGGCCAGGGAATGGTAACATTTGCGGTTAATAGGAATGATTGACCTCAAGTCTCAAACGTGCAGAGCTTGACAACTACACTCCACATTTCTATGTGAAAAGAAGTAACAGCTATGTTGTTGATATGCTCCTGGGGACTAAGATTTTTACCTCAAGTGATTACAGTATATCACAAGGAAAGACCCATGAGATACTGCACCATTAATTAATTGACAAGGACTATTTTTATTAAAAGTGCATTAAAAATAGCTGCATTTGAAGCCACTATGACTTAAATGATGTTAACTAAGTTGGGTCTATTTCCGTATTTTATAGGAACGTTACTGATTTTTTTATTAGCCCTTATTTAAAATGGGACATTGTGAAAATTAAAGGAAATCCAAGCATTTCAGATTCTGACCATGTGAAATCTTTGTCCCAGTTTAGACAGTGACAAAACTGACTATATAGGGCAACCAATTTTTTTACAGATTCCCATTTCAATTAAACTATTAGAAGATATCCAAATGTTGGCTTGGCTGGGATCAGGGGGTTTGCTTCAGCACTATTTCTAATGAGAAATTAATCAAAGAAGTACCAGAATAATAATCAGGAATCAAGGATCAAGAAAGACTAGATTAAGCATTTGACTAAATTAAAAACAAAAACCAGTCTTGGACTGATATGTGAGTTAACAAAGGTTTGCAAAACTGTAGATATATTTGGGGCCCCAGTACATTAGATGCTTTTTTGGCTTCAATGCAGTAGTCAAGCTGGAAGCTGAAGTGGCAATAGAGCACAACAAATACCAGACACCCTGCATTTAAAGCATGTCATTAAAGACTTATTGTGGAGAGCTAGAGGGTTAGTAAGCTCATTCTTTTCCCCATGGACTAATCCAGTGCAATGAAGGGGGTTAAGGAGAACTTGAACTGTTGTACAGCTGTCCTGCAGCATCCTGGCTGCATCCACTTCCAGCCTCCCAGGACATGGAACATACTTGAAACCAGGAGTTCAGCAAGAGCTCCTGCTCATGAGATGCTTAATCTAATCTTGCACAAGCAAGATCTGGGAAGTATTCATTCCAAAAAGTGAAGTTCTTGGTTTTGCACATGACTAATGACAGACATTTATATGAAGAGAAAGCAAAAAGCTCATCTAAAGAACTACAATTTATGCAGTGTTATTAAAGTCCTGGCTTCTACAAATGTCTACCTAAACATTTCTGAAAGTTTGTATTTTATTTAAGATGTTGTATTATGGAAAAAAATCTGGTTTTAATCAGTCAGTACACATTACTGCATTTTGCGGTTGAAAAATTCCATCTTATCTAACCAGGTATGTATTAAAAGCAATACAGTTTTATGCAAAACTGGCAGGTTAGAAAGGACAGCCAGATAGGCAAGGAATAGAGAAGGTCAACATGGTGATTTGGTCTGTGTTAGGTAGTAGACCCATGGAGCTGTCACATACCTAATTCAGCTCTTTCTCCCAGCCTGTAACAAAGCTGCCGTTTGAGGCAGCTGCACCCATCTGCATTTACGTTTCTCAGAATGGCAAACAGCACTTTGAAGGATGTGTATAGATTGCCCTCCTGAGGATATTAATTGTCCATCCAGAGAATGAAGCTGGAAGCCCATCTCCTGGCACGGTTGGAAGGACTGGGATGCCCAAGGGCACACACTGGTTTTGCCTGCTGCTGGTGCAGCATCTAGCAGTTGGGCTAAACAGACCACCAGCAGGAATTTATTCAAGAAATGGGAGTGACTTTTTGTGCAGTTCCTCTATAGAG
>RSEF01000001.1:149035716-149048638 GCA_003993805.1 Himantopus leucocephalus | reverse complement strand
AAGACATTTAGGATTACAGATGAAGAGCAGCTGAATGAGAAGCCTGTGATCCATTAAAGTGTGATCTGGAAATTCTGGGCACTCTTTTGCAGCCTTTAACGTTTGCACAATCCAGGAGAGGACTCACCCAAGAAAACCTGAGTGTATGGAAGCTTTTTATTACAAACTTGCCAGGGATAAGAATGTGAAAAATATATCATAAGAATGAATGCTGCTGAACTTCAGTTAGCCAGAATGAGGGAACCACAGCAGGTTTCCTGAGCCCACCTCTCCCATGAAGTCCATTTGAGCAGAATGGACAAGGCTAAGAGAAAACATCCTTCTGATCTGATGCAGAGTTGACACAGAAAAGCTGTGTTGTTAGTATATAAGCTAAACTCAGCTGAAAAGCTGAAATTCCACTTAAACTAGTAAGGTGTTATTTTCCAGAAATGGATAAATGTTTTTTATTGCCATCAGCTGTCTACTAGAGTATCAGTATCTGCGTTTTGCAAAACATGTTAACTTCTTAAACCAGAAGTTGCCTCATTGGGAATGGACCTCTGGCTCACATACAATAACCATTGCAAAAAAAAAATAAAAAAAAATTGCCCGTTCTAACTTTATTCAGCGATTGAAACTTTGCAATTGTAAATTTCTACTTAAAGAACTAAGCAATAGAAAGTAACATATCAGATGAGAGTCCTTGTAGAAATTAAACTCCAGTGCTTCTCAGAAGGAGAGTTTCATCATGATAGCAGGCAGTTTTAGTGAAATCAATCAAAAATCTGAACAAATCAGAAACATAACTTTTTCCATATTGCTTATTATTTGGATAATTTTAAGTCCCAGGACCACACTCTATAGGCTGTTAAACAAACCTCCAGGCTGCTGGATTTTAGCTGCAACCAACATGAAAGTGCAGAAGAGAACAGCACTGTTTTGGCATTTATCGCTTGACTATGTCCTAAAGCTATCAAAAATCAGTGATTAGAAATCAGCCCTTTCCCAAGGCATCACAGAATTTACTGTGATTCCTTGACTGTTTTGAAAACCTTGCCATCAGAAATCTCCTTCTCCTCCTCCACCACATTGGGAAACCTGGTGTAGGGTTCCACAGGACTTGGCAGCGTCTCTCCTAGTCCCTTCTGCTGTTAAACTGCGCGCTGCCCCGGGGTTTCCGAATCAGACACACTTATCAGGCTTACGTGGCACGCCTCCAACAGAGAAGCCTTTGAGCAATTCAGCTCTTCTGCACTGTGTGGTTCAAAACCAACACAAGCCTCTCAGCGCGCTGAGGCTGAAATAGCGCTTGCAGGGACGAGCTGCTAAAAGACAGTTTCCTAACACCGGTAGGACAAAATGGGCCATGGAAGCCACGTGTTTCAGTAAAGAAAAAATCCCTTACATGAACGAATGAAACATTGTTGTGTTGCTGGTGGTGTACAAAAAAGAACAGTGTAAAATCTTCCCTCTTTCTCCTCCAGTTATTATTCCTTTGTAATGAATACATACCATTCAGTAATCAGAGTGATAACTCACGCAAACACCGAAAAAGCTGTTAGCACAGCACAAAATTTTTCTTCGAACTCTGTGGGAAGCTCCTCAACCTGGGACTTAACCTTGGGATTTGCAAAACTACAGAAAGCTGATTTAAATATCCCTGTTCAGAGAACTTGGCCTGCTCGTGCTCTCACTAAATTACAGCTGGTCTGTTGACTAAAGATGAAGGTATTCAGAAATGACTGGATTTGAGGACCACAAAAATCCAGCCACGACAGCTGGGCCAGAATAGCCCAAACTTTCACCACTGCTCTTTAGTAATAAATGTCCTGGTTAATGATCTTCAAATGTAGGCAGCTGGCATCAGATGCAACACATACAAAGGCAAGCTGTAGATATGAAGAAGCAAAGATGGGACCTTGCAAAGATACTACAGTGATCAAAACTGGACTCACCATATATCCCAAACCAGGCTGTAAGAACAAAAGAGCATTTTAATGGGTGGAAATTATTTCTAATATATTATTCTCCTCACATAATAAAGAGGAAGTCTCTTTTTTTCCTTTTGCTGTTCTCTTATATATTGGATTGAAACACTTCCTTCTGGTCCTCTCTGCCAAGTCTCAGTATCAGAGGAAATATCAGCTCACTACTGTTAGTATATAAATTAGCCGAACTTCATCTAAGACCGGTCTGCAGAACTATTGTGCCAAAGAAAAAAAGAAGTTGGTATTCTCTTAATCATCTATATGCATCTCTGTTTTAAATAAACCTGCAGAGAAAACAGGATTCCTTTGGAGAACATAAAGGAGTATAAAGGGGTAAATAAGCAGCACATGGAAAGCAGCCTCCGCAGGTGTCTTAGCTCCACGCAGGCCAGNATACTACCTTATTCTGAACTACAGAGGGCTGTGACTGCAACTGAGTTTCTGGGTCAGCAGCAAAACTGAAATATTGGATGCAAAAAAGTGGCTGTGTCTCTTTAGTCCTGCCCCCACCCTAACTGGGAAAAGAACAAACTTGACCGGGAGTTCCCTCTTTTTTAAAGAGAGACTGAACCTCTAGGCACTAGGACAACCAAGCAGGAAGGCAAACACGGCCAAGGACATCTCTGCTGTTAAAGCTGTTTCAGCAGCGGGGTGAGTGTCGAGGTCGTGTGCTGCAGGGGACCCCATGGGCCAAAGCAGCCAGGAGAGCAGGCTGTGGAGCCCAGGGACGGCAGAGCCCACAAGAGACACCATGCATGGCACCAGGAACAAACTATGCTACTGTGGTTTGTTGAGGAAAGGGTCAGAGGAAGAATTGCTTTCTACCCTCAGAGATGAAAGACACAAAGTGCAGTGAAGAGAGAAAGAGAAGAGCCCACTCCAAATACCCTCTGATTTTCTCCTCAGAGACACTGTCCTTTTGCGGGGGGAGTGCGGTTTTCAAGACTCTCATGCTGAGATAAAAATCTAATTCCATAATCCCCAAGTCAGTGAGTAAGAAAGAGGTGGCATGGCTAGAATTTATCTCCAGGCTATTTTTTTCCTCACCTCAAACCGATTTTGCAGTCCTAATCAAAATTGGGAACAGCTTTAGGATCAAAACCCCACTTATGATGAATTTGCGGTCACTAAAAATGTTACCCAACTCTATTGATTAAATTGCAGGATAAGGCCAGTCTGATCCTTCCAATAAGCTCAAGATTATGCCAACATTTTCTCGGTGACTTTGCAGAACTTTACAGCAGCCAATTTACCTGACCAGACAGGCCAAAACCAAAGTCATCATCTGGTAATGCTAAAAAAATCACAGTGGAGTTGTTGAGCAACTGCTACATTTTTTGGGGGTATGGCATGGGATAGAGGCACCCGATTTCCTTCAACAACGATGAAGGTATTATGTATGAAATCCAGGATAACTGTAAAGCTTATTGTGAGCTGAAACAACATGGCAACAAACGATTTCAGCCTCTTGCTAAGATTGCCAGCACTCTGTCATTTGGCAAACCTCTGAGAAGACACGAATATTTGTTTTTCTAAATCTCAGACAGCTTTGGGTTTGCAAAGCTACATAAACAAATGAATTACATGAAATCCGTGACTGATCTACAAATCCCACCCTGCCTATTTCTCTTTTCACTTCCCCTTCTGGCAGTTCAAATTCAGGAGACATCAGTCTGTTGCTAGAGTAGATTTATGTTGCTGGAACATTTACCTTGGGGCCAAATGTTAGCTCTAATAACTATTTTTTATTTCCATCCAAAAGAATGTTTACTGGCCAATGCTGAGCAACAGAAGGATACGGCAGGCTCATTTTGTCTTCTTGTTTTAAACTGTAGGGTAGGAAGAATAGCAAACCTTGAAATAAAGTTTAGCTCTAAGTAGGCATGTATATATACACACACATACAATCTTACGTCTGAACTCTTTGCTCATAGTATCTTTTAATGTTCTTTCCACATCAAAGATGTTCTGTGAAATTTATTGTTGAACATGTTAGTCTCTAATCTCAACATTTGATCCCTACACTTTCCTTTCTTTAGCAAATGTTTTCGCTTTTCATCAAAAGCCTGAAATTCCCCCCCCCCCCGCCATTAGTTCTTCTAGCACTGCTGTCAGTTGCTGCTTCTGCAACTTTGCCAGTAGCTGCTATGCACTAAGGAATAAAAAAAATAATAAAAAAAAAAGAAGATAATGTGAAGGACTTTGTTGGCTTCATCTGATCAGCTGTCCCTGAGCTGAAGTGTTACGTAACTCCTTTGGGAACATGTAATGTTAAATATTCACGGATATCCAATTGTGAAGCCATAATACTGAATATTCATATTGGAAACACAATCCCAGGAGCTTTGCTTAGCATATAAAGAAACAGAAACATAGCTGTTAAACTAAAGTATGCTTTAAGCCACAATATTTCATATATGCTTAATTATAATGGGCATGCTGAGGCTTATTAAACATAAGCATTTAAAGGCTCAGATTTGGCCCCAATGCAAATTCCTCTCTCCTGAAATTAGAATTTAATTTGGGGTCACTTTTAACACAAATTAGAAATAAAAGCTGCTTTCTGATGAGACAGGATGACACTGTGTTTAGTTTTACAGTTTTGTAACCAAGAAAATGATTGCAGTAGTCACTTCATCATAACTCTTGGCACTTTAATGATTGCTTGTTTGATCTTGAACAGCCCAAGCAAAGGCAATGTTGGTGCGTTCAGCACACATTCATCACGGAAGTTTTTACAGATGTTTGAGTTGTGTGTTGTATCTCCATGTGCCAGCCTGGGTCCTGACAGCTCCAGGGGAATTCATCACGCAAGAGGCCAAGCTGCCCAACATCAGTGCTTTCCCCCAGATGGAGGTTGTTTAAGTTATGATCAAGTGTCCACACGCTTGCTGACAGCATAGGGGGGAATGTTTTTGTAGGGGAGCAGCAGGGAGGATGAGTCAACTCTAGACATGATGCGCGACAGCTACCCTTGCCTGCTTTGGGGTTGTGACTCTTCTTACCCTGATGGCGGCAAAGCTGTGGCTCCCACTGGCTCCCTTTGGTGGACCCTCTTTCCTCATTGACCTTGTCACCGTGGAGCGCAGTGGAGAATTTTTCTAATGTAACTCATCTAAGGTTTCTCCTCCTGTCCTCCCCTTTCCTTCCCAATAGGCTTTCCAGCATGGCTTGGATTAGCCTTAAGTTCTTGTGGTTTCTTGTTTCAGATTTCGGCCTGGTCATTTGTCATCCTGATTCTGTTTCTCCTCTCTCTGTTCTTCGACTGACAGAACACAGGATCACCTCTCTGAATAAGATTATAAATGCTTCGCTGTCGAATTGCCAGTAACGAGTCTCTGCCAAATTTATATTCTAAAATTCCCCAAGCAGCAATTTAATTACATTATTTTGGATACAGCACCATAGCAGCTGCATTCATTTGATGAGGATTCATTATGGCTTATGGTGAAAACAATGGCAAATTAGCTCTGATGTGTTTTGGAATTTGCTCTTTATTTAGTTTAGAATAGCCTCGTTTTAGTAAGCATGACTCCTAAGCCCATTTGATCCTGCAGTCTGTGAGAAAGTGGGAAGGCTCTGACAGGAGTTCTTAAAAATCAGATATATCTACACCTGTTGCAGCACAGTTATTGAGGTCCTGCTGGTTTGTGGTTAAAAGGGAATTACCATAAAGATCCATTCCACTATATTTTAAGGAATATTCCAGGACTATTTCAAAAGTCATGTGTATAAATCAAAATAAATACATAAATAACAAATCCTCAGCTTTGTCTATATTTTTCATGGATGAACTTTTCCCAAAGCAGAAAAGGTTATATTCCTACTAGAAATTTAGTAAGGGTTCTCAAGGAAATCTAAAACAAATGACTTCTGTGACTGCTTCCAAGCTCAAACTTTAAACCAGATTTGTGAAATATTTGTTCAGTTTTTTGGAACTGTCTGGAGGACTTACAGTAAGTTCTAAGCACATACTAGGGGGTGACATGAAGCCTAATCATTGGGCAAAATTCATAGCAGGGGGGCTAAAAAACCTCCGAAGATCAAATTTGTTCTCCTACCACTGTTCCCAACAAAAGCCGCAACTTCACATTAGAAGTTACATTAGAAGCTTTTGCCAGAGCATTAACATCATGTGAGGGGCGTAACTTCTGCAGGGAATTTTTGTACTGAAAAAAGTCTTTGTATAGGCATAGTTAGAGCACCACTTTTGTACCTCTGTACTTTATTCTGCTCTGTTTTTCAATACAGTTGTTTTTATTGGCAAAAATACTTTTTCGCCACTTAACGACACAAGGAAAAAGAAAGCTTTCTTTTTTCAGCTTTCCTCAAATTCTGAAAACTTGACTCAATGTCAAGAGTCACATCTGTACATCTTCACGGTGGTCTGTGCTGATAAAGAGAATGACCCTTAGCAGAGCTGGTCATAGAGAAGTTGCTATATCCCCTTCTTATACACAGTTAAGGGCTATAAGTGGAATTGCTCCTCCTTGCTTAGGATAATATTTAAAGTCCATTCAATTCTTTTCCTCCCTGTCCTACTCTGCAAGATCCTTATCTTTACTCTGTGCCAGAACCAGAGTAAATCTGACCCATCGCTGAGTCAATTCAACCTGCTAGACATCCAGAAAATTATTCACTATGTGGAGTTGTTTTTTTACCGTACTTGAGAGCTGGCATAGCTCAGGGTGGGATCGGACAGACGTGGCACAGATGCTCAGGAGGCGGTAGGGATGCATCACTACAGGAGGGGGAAAATGGTGGACCCACAGAAACCAGCCATTCCGTTGATTTGGTGGTTGGGAAATTATATTTTAGACACTTGATTTGTGCATCTGCCCTCAGGATCTGGTGCAGTAGTCTTCCTACAGTACACCTGTGAGGTCAGTGAAGACGGCTGGGTGCCTGAAGAGGGGGAAAATGGACTAGACTCAGTGGTCCCACCTCACGCATGCCTGCACCACTGCACTGCTGGGGCTGCTTGCTGTCAGCAGAAAAGGGAGGGAATCAGCTCACGTAACAGGGTGAACCATTTTTTGGCAGCAGTGGGCTTGTTAAATCAGTTCAGTGATCCCATAATGTACCCTCAGTGATAACAGCATAAATAAGGAAAACCCCAACTAGTCAATAATAAATACCTAATAAATAAATAACTAATAAGTAAGAATAATCCAAAAATCTGATAATGTTTGCTGAAGCAATGTGGGATTCTGCTGGTGTGCCTGAGGCCAGAATTTGGTCTATACTCTACACATAATATAAAGCAAAAGTAGTAATAAGGCCAAATTTTTAAGCCTGGACAGGAGGCCCTTTACCCACAAAACTGAGCTCTTACTGCTTCACAGCACTGGAAACCACTTACATGATTTCTGACTCTTGAACAAGAATACTGAATTACATATATACAATATAAGAGAACAAAACCCCAAAGCTGCAAAACACTTCTCTTCTACCTGGCATGCTCAGTTTAAAATGGCTTCCCATCACTGAGGCTCTTAGCTACACTCCAGGGTTTCTGACAGACTTTCCCTATGAATTTTTCTGTAGAAATAATGACTCAGAGAGAGCAACCCTGAGACAGGCAGCTTCCAAGATCGGATATTTGCCTGACCTTGCAGACCTCCTCAGGAAGGAAACGAGTTCCTCCAAGGAAAACACGTGACAGCAGATTCAGAGCCTGTTCTGCAGGCAGGAGTCATTCAGTGAGGCACTCCGGTCTTGAACTTCAGGGTGAACTTTGGTTCCTACCATGCTTAGGATATGTCAGTAAAAAAAAATGTAAAAAACAAGCATCCTCTCCTTTACTTTTCTGTTATTTTCTTCCTTGGATTGACAGTTTCGTTGCCAACTCTAAGCAGAGTCATTACAAAATAAGTCCTCTCACATCTGAATTTTTAACTTGTGACAATCATTTACCTGTAGTTCAACAATTTACTTGCACCCCTATACTGCAAACGCTCAACTCTGCACACAATAGACACAATAGAGGCAATGATTAGACTAAAATAGCTTCCTAATTCATTCAAAATTATTTTGATGTTGTACACATTAAAATCTAAAGCCTTCACTGACGTTAACAGTGCTGAAGTTGAGCATTATGAGATTTAAGAGAAAAATTCCAAATTGGTTTTGTTTGCTTGCTTGTTTGTTTGATTTTTCCTAAACAGTTGTAGTGATTTATTTGACAAAAAAATTACATTGCTTTCAAGTGAGTACATGTAAACTGATTTAGGCAGAGCAAGAATCCATTTAAAACTGTTCAAAATTCAGACTTCATTTAAATGTTTTTCAGGTGTTCAGAAAAATGTTTTATTAGCTTATCACTCTCTTTACCCAGCCTCTTTTAACAAAAGACATTACAATAAAATTATTAATCTAAAGAGGTGGTATTACTTAGAGTAATTCACTGTATGTTCAGACAAAGGTTTCCAATTTGTGTAAATACAGACAAAGCTGGAAGTCATCAAGTAAAGGGGTAAAAAAATGTGTCTCTGATAATATTCTTACCCAAAAAGAACTACAGTAATTCATAGCATCCTTCCTGCATTAGCATTTCAGTGCATCAGAATTTCAGCAGAGCTGGAGCATGTGTCTACCAACTCTGAAAAAAAACCCGAATTCAGCAGAGGGAAAGACAATGTAAAAATCACAAAAAGCTTCATCATTGCTGCTCTGATTGGTGGATCTGAAAGGAAAGGTCACTTTTTCCTCAAGAGTGATCATGCAAAATGCTCAAAAGAGGGTGAAAACATTATTGTACATCTAATAAAATGCCCTTTCCCCCCCAAGCTGCATCCCATTTTTTAAGTTGAAGGTTGTAATCAAATGCAGGGAAGAGAACAGCACCTGCCCCTACTTAAGCACATGAAAGAAAAGATTGCATCATCGTATAAATTCACCCAAAGTTTGCATAACCTCACCAGGCATCTTGAGTGGGTCCTTTCCGTAAGTGGGTACCTATCACCCTTTGGGATGAAAAAGGGCCGCAATGCAGGAGCTCCCTCACACAGCAGAGTTTTCAACGTATTGATGAATTTTAACCCTCAGTGCTAGCCCTCCCACAGCAAGCACTTACTCACAGAAAAGCAAATGTGGCTCGCTTACGCCAAGCTGAAGAACACTCTGTGCCATGGAAGACCCCCAACATTGGTAGGGCCATCCTGCAGTGACCCACTACCCCAGCAGCTCCCAGCATCCATCTACACTGGGGAAACAGGAACCATAGGAAAGACCATACAGCAACCAGGAGGTCCATGACTACTGGAAAAACACAGGGACTTTCTCTTTCAAGCATTCACCTCTACCAATCTCTTGCATATCTGCACATATATTTTCCCCCTTTTATAGTTTACAGAATATAGTCAGGTTTGGTATATCGGGAAAGGCATTGAAAACATCTATTTTTGGATTGAAAAATTTTAATTTTTTTAAAACTGATGATGTCAGTCAAATATTTTAATAGTTCCTTCAATTATTCCTTTGAAGGGATTTCTTGCATGTATGTGCTTAGAGTCTTTGGGACACAAATAAAACACTTTAAATACCTACTCAGATGAACCATCATCCATACACTCATCAATATGTTTTCTTCTCTTTAGTAACTTAGTACGATAGATATTGCTCAAATTCAGTTTGAATGAGTTATATTCTCCATATGCTGCTGGCTTAATCTGGAAATAAAGTTTACACACACTGTCATTAGCTATGGCTTAACGAGTCTGCTTAATGCTTCTCCCATGAGACACATATGTTGTGAACAGCTGTCTGTCTTTAAATCTCTTTTAAAGTTTTACTGTATCATAGCAAATAACAAAACTCGAGCGTATAGCCTCACATTTCAAAGTAGCCAGTACATCTCCAGAAGTGCAGAGATAAGTTTCAGTGGGGAATGCAGGAACCTACAGCAACTGCCAGTCTTAGAGTAAAGCACTGGGTGCTTACCAATAGAACATTAATCTATATAACCAACACAGCAATGTAGGTTCTTTTACTTTGTCACAGGATGTTTTCATTTCTCTGGTAGTTAATGACAGTTGATGTGTTTTCTTTTTTACCTTTAAACTAATTTTATCTCTCAGCTATACTTAGATATGGAAAGTTTCTCAGACATTCAAATGCATCACAAGCTTGAATTGATATTGTTATTCATACATAGCATGAAATCTCAATATAAACTGCATGGGGTAAACAGGAGGGTTTGACAAGTCTTAAGTTATGTTTGCATGTACGGGGATACTTTTAGAAAAAGAGAAAACCTGGATTATTTTGATCAGGGAAGCACTTTTATTATTTTTTTTCTTCATCATCTTGAAATTAGCCATTGCTTCCTCCAGCTCTGATACTCCGAGTGTGCTAAGAAATCTTCCAGTACTATCTACCATCAGAGATGTTCCAGTTTATTTGTGTTAGGATTTATCTTCTGAGGCAAAAATAGAAGTTTAATACCTTTCAAGTATGTATTTCAAAATGTGTGTGAATTACAGGTGGAATTACAGGAAAAAAATACAGAAAAAAATGCTGATTTTAGGCATACCCCTGAAAGAGCTGTATATTAACAATCCCATCCTGATATTAGTCCTGGGACTCAAGACCTCCATCCCCCTCTTGCTCCCATCTCTTCACTCAGCCTAACAGCAGATTGCTGCTCCCATCTTCATCTCTCCTGGGATTAACAATGATTTATCACCCACCAATGGTGAGCCTACAGTAAGTAATGCGGTAAGAAATGATTCGTATAGTATGGTACCAGGAAGTAACGGCATCGAAAAGGCCCCTCTGTACTTTTTAGCTTTTTAAAAAAAAGACTACATTTTATTACTATTTATTGTAATTTATCTGAGCTGTTGCATATGTTACATGAAATACCTCTTCTCATTGTATCAGATTTTTATTTTCATTTTATTTAGAATATCTTTTGGAAAAAGAATTTGATATCAAAACAATAATTTCATTAAGAAATAAAATCTGAAACACTTATGAGACAGACAAGAATCTCTAGCTCATATGATATCATAAGATATGAGCTAAAGATCAGTATTTTGGAATCTCTCATATTTCAGTTCTTTTTTTAAATTTAGGGAGTGTAAATTTTCAGTCAATAGAGCGTACTGTTAAAACAGTGTATGAACATCAGTTTGGATATCAGAATTAATTTGTATTAGACTGGCACATGAGACAGGACATACAGAGCCAGAAGTTGCACTGGGAACTCTTCTCCTAGATGAAGGGCACAAGAATCCAGACTTTTCAGCATAGTGACAAGGGGGAGTGAGGCTACTGTATTTCAAACCAGAACAATTATAAGAAATCAAATAGTATTGCCTCCACTGACTAGTAGAACTAGCCAGTATTAATTTAAAATTTGTTTCTTATTTAATCTTACCCATTACATGATGCCAACAGGTCGCCTGAATATTACTGTGACCATATAAAATTCTTACATACCTGTCATGCTTGCTTTCATATTTTGTTCTAAGCATAGTTGAATGACTGTTTCTTGAAGCTGGGATTACATCTTATGTACGTGTACAAGATCTTATATTGCAGGACTTTTTTCTTTAATTGAGCCTTTGGGAATTGCCACAGTAAAATTAAGTAAAATCATTTCTATACTTTACAGACACAACTGGCAGAGATGATAGCACAGTGGAATACCGTCTATTCCAAAGTCACAAATGTCCACAGAGATTTCCCTTTTTTTTTCCTTAAAAACCCATCAACTTCTGTATAGATATGAAGTTGTATATTACTTAAGCAAAATATCCTTGCTATTTCAAATTTTTGTTTCAAATCAAGCATTTGGTTTCTGCAGCCAATGTTCTGTGGGCCCCTAAAAGGCTATGGATGAGGGGTCTGTCGTAGTTTAGAAGATCATTCTCAATATCACAACTAATTGAACAGACAAATCACAAAGGAAAAAGCTAGCCATAGGCACTCCAATTGCATTTCTCATCTGTGCTGAATTTGATCCCTCTCATACTGTAAAATGTAATTATAGGATCATACTGCTACTTTAAGTTATTATGGCCAACATACTGTAAGGAAGCTAAAATTGCAAAGTTTCAAAAGAGAAGGCTGAGATTACATTTTGGCAGGAAATGTTAATTTCTCCAAAAATGCAAATGTTGTGAGCATGGAAAAAAATCCAAACCACCAAACCCTGTTGCTTTCAGAGTCAAACTGATGCAAGTTTGAGCACGCATTCAATACAAACACATAAACAGCCCCCAAATTCTGGAAGTGCAATAGCATTGCAATTGAGATGGATGGGGAAATATTTCTACAAAACCATACTCCTGACTATGGACTCATTGCTTGTCCCTTTTGGTTCACTTTCCAGTTTTCAGCTCTCAGAATCTCATGGAGCTCTGTCAGAGGAGACAAGGTGTATGCGCAGACAACCAGGCGGTAGCAGGCGGCACAGTATTTTCTACATTTTGCAGCGCAATTCTAGCTACAGCAAAGTCTCACATCTTGGCAACTGGGGACAGCTGAAAGCAGGTCGGTAAGCTCTAACGGAGGGGACCCATAAGGTACAGAGACAGCCCAGAGCTCCAGTCCCTCGAGTGCTTTTGTCCAAGGCATTGTCCAACAACCCTGCATGTGCTCCCCTTCCACAGTCATAAACTGGGATACGGCTTAGGGCCCACACCCCACACAAAGGAGAAATTTGTAAAACAAGTGATACTTCCACTCCAGCCTGCAGAAACTGAAAAAGAAAAGGCTATCATAAAAAGCAATCCTGATGGCACCATCAAGGCGCAGCATCAAGAAAATCAGTGATATATTACTTATTTATTAGCTACCCAACATGTTCTAAGCATTTAATTGATGAAGACAATGCACTTTCAATTAAGCGTTTATACTTTAAAAGGGTAAGAAATGCTTAAGCAAGCATTTATAGAAGGTCCAGGAATAACTCAGTATAGTCATACTATGCTAAAATCATCTAA
>RSEF01000001.1:149005609-149035616 GCA_003993805.1 Himantopus leucocephalus | reverse complement strand
GCATTATAAACGAGACGTGAAAGCTGTAAAGGGCAGGAATCTTCTCTCCCCGCATCATCAGCGTGGGTGTTCACTCTCAAGGGCAACAACTTCCTTCCTAGCAAAGGAAAAGGCATCCTGCGTGGAGGGTCAAGAGATGCCAAGAGACATAGAGGGCTGGATGGCTGGTGGGTGGCTGGTTTGGGGGAGAGGTAAAAATACAGCTGGGAGAAAGANGGGTGGCTGGTTTGGGGGAGAGGTAAAAATACAGCTGGGAGAAAGAGGGAACACACAGCCTTATCATCCATCCCAGGCTTTGAGTCCAATGTGTGCTTTAGCAACCCAACACGGCTTTCCAGTCAGCAACCTTCTGGAAGAGCTTTCCTCTCNGAGTTTCCCTCTTCACGGAGTATTCAGGCTTTCCAAATTAGGCACCATTTCTAATTGGTATGAACCCCTATGTATAGGTTTCACAGTGCTGAGGATACATACAAGTATTATCATTTTGCTGGGAAGTGTACATTTTACTGAAAAAAAGAGGGCCAAAGAATATCATAATAGTTGTACACTTGTAAAGCCTGAAATAGAAAGTACTGGGATCGTTGCTGGATTTGTGTTTTGAGTTCAGATAATATGAAAAAAAAATAATAGGTCATGAAAATTGTTCAACATAAGATGAAGAACTAAAATGTTTTAATCATGCTTCTATGATTGTATGTCATTACAGGGCAGAGTTAAAGTAATTTGGATTTCTCTTCATGGAGTAATTTAACATATTAAATTAAAGCTTGAGAGAAATCTGAATATTGAGTGTTCTGCAGTGCCTATTTGGGAGATTTTTGCATCCAGGTTTTGGGGTGGGTTTCTTCCTATTTAAAGCAATACTATTAACCACCTTCACCTTTGTCTGAAAATGTATTTGCTGTCACTTTATTTTTTTAAAATATTTTCATTAAAATAAGGTTATACCTTAAAATAAGTTCAGAATATACATACTTAACGTATAGACACACATATTCATACCCTTCCACTCACCCCTCAACGCCACTGAACAGTGTGAGTTTTAACCTACTATGCGTGGTAAGTGCTTTTAGCCATACTCTCCCACCTAGCTTTATCATTCCCTGGTAAAGTACTACAAGAATTTGCTTACTCTTTCTATTTATCAGTTATAAGAAAACATACTGTTATGCTAAAACATGTAAATGTTCTACCTTTGAAAGGTGACTTGTTTGTAACTTTTCCTGTTATGAAACCTACCTTTGTTACTTTGGGAGGCAGACACTATATCTCCTAAACAAAGGGTCAATCTGTGCCCAATGTTCTAAACCAGTTTATTATTTGCCCTTAACCTCATCTATTTGCTTCCTTTCAATTTTTATTGCTTTATTATTCACTGTTTAAACACAAATCTCATTCTAAGGAAGTTTGTGTTGTGCATTATATTCCACCACCAATTTTCAAGCATCATAGTGTCAAAAAATGCATAAGCAACGAAGGGTCAGTCGAGAAGTCATTACAATAATCAAATTCAGAGCTTGAAGACAGACTTAAAGTCCGTTATCTGAACAGTTTGGATGAGATCCATGGAAAAGTATGAAAATACATTTTACTTAATGCCTAGTCTGGCTTCCTTGGAAACCAGAGTCATAAGAACAAAGATAATTATGCTGCACCATTTACAATTTTTTAAAGTTCTCTTGTTCTTCCTGAATAGATTATGCCTTCAGCACCATCATTTCCACTAAAAATTGAAGGAAATAAGTAGTAGGTGAACATTTTTGAAAGACTTGCCAACTGCTATACTTATGAAAGTAACTGTTAAAAAACTATAGCTTATATTATTTAAAAGATCTTAGGTAGATAAAATAAAAACAATCTCATAGTATTGACAACACTTGTAAAATCATAGTTCATTATCCACAGTCATAAACACAAGGAACTTCCAACTATGCTAATACAGCCTGAAATTTACCAAAGCCCCTCAAACAACCTCCCCAAAAAAAGTGGTAATATTGTTATTACTGTATTGACATTTTCTATTATCCTTCTGAACTCCACCAAAGAAATACCAGATGGAGGAAACACAGTCGCTTTGGATAACACTAGACTAAAGAGAGAATGTTCTAAAGACTGCCTTAATATTTATATATTAATGTAATAAAATAAGAGCAGCTGGAAAACCTTTGTAGTAAAACAGTTCATTCCTACATTGGTCTTCTTCCAGGCAACAACTTAATATTTTTGGATCTTTGCAAATACGGAAGCATAGCCAGTTAGTTATTTTTTTGCATCTATTTCTGGGTTAAGTAATATCCCATAATATTCCATACTAATAAATGTGACCAGTCATCATTTTATTTTCATAAAAAAATAATATACTGAAATATCTGTCAAGCAGTATCTAATCTAATAATAATCTAATAATAATGAAAGTCCCCAAGTTCCACATTTTGTCAGGCTGGATATAGTGTTTTACCTATATGTTAAACCTGCATAACTGGCACTATAGAAAGTGACTTTCTACACTCTGAATCAATTAGGTACAATGTAAAGGAAAGTGCCACTTATCTAAATGTTCAATAACAGATATCACTATAACACTGACATACTATGTCTTTACATATCAGTTGGATTTTTTTTTTAGTTAAATAGCTGCCATTAAATAGAAAGTTAGTAAAGTTAAGAGTACACAGGGAAAGTATAAAATTAGAAGTGAAAATATTCAGCTACTATAAGAAGATACGTGCATGGAATATTAAAAATGGATACCCCGTAAAACAATTAACGTGTAGTTTATATATCTATGTGATCAATTATATTTTTGCTGACCTAAACATGTATATGAAACTGTATGTAGTACTTACTTAAAATATAGCCATACGTGTATTTATTCAAATTCAAGATTCTAGCTATTCATGAATTTAGACATTACTAGAAATTACATGTATTTCTATGCTAGACAAACAGGTCTACACACACATACATACAAACATACTTAGTATTGCCTTTATATACTAACACAAGCAGTATAAATACGTGCATAAAATTAATGAAATCTATATAGACATATATTTACGTGTATGTGCATAATATATTTATACGTAAATCCAGAAATCAATGTTCCTGGATCGTCAGTCCCGCTGTTTGTATCAGTATAAATTTGCACCTGCAGGGTTCTTATGGTATCCCAGTATACCAATTAATGATCAATCTGCAACTACAAAATAATGCCAAATAAAAATGCTTGCAAAGCTTCAACACATATTTTGTCAGTATCTCTGCAAACACATTTAAATATGAAAAGTTTTTTAATTCATAATATACATAGCAGGGAAGCAGACATATTTTTGTGCTCTATTTGTAGAAGCTGTGGAGTTGACAAAGTCTCCTACCTTTAGACAGTCAAAGTAGGTTTATTAGAGTTAAAAGCAATTCTCCCTATGTGGAAACAGTTTATGGTTGCTTCCCACCAAAAAAATATTTGCGAGTAATTGAATTGACACAACATAGAAAACCGAATCCTTGCATCCTGAATCAACAGTGTAGGAAAAAGAGATACGTATGGATTCTACCGCTAAAACTAGGTGAAAAACACAGAAATAAGAAGCTCCCTTTTGTTCCTGGAATTGCTGAGTGCCATTCAGGGGGCTGCCCTGCCTTCGTAAACATGCCCAATACACGTCAGCACTAATAAGATTCAAACAAAAACACGGAGAACTACAGCTAACCTACAGCAGTTTTATTCAACAAAAGATCTTTCTTGACTAAGCAGTACAGAAATTCTGCCGAAATTATTTTTTGGCAAGAATATATGCGTCAATGGCCAGATTCTCAGTAAATACGAAAGTGAGTAAAAACATTTGTTTCAATGGAGTTATGGTGGCTTTACACCATTTAAAAATATGGTTTACTGTCTTCCTCTTTTGTTACACCTTTTCATGGCTATTCACTAATATTAAATGAGTGATATCTTTCCATCCACACCTTGTAACTTCTCCCATAAACATTCTCTCTCGTTCAAAACTAATCTTTTCACTCTTCTTATCACTTTCTTGAGTATAAATACATCTATAGAACAATGGTAATTTTATTAATTTTCTCTGAAAAAAATGAACATACTTTTCAATTGTCTTTTACTTTCCATTGCAACAACACAGAAAGCAAATAATCAATATCAAAAGTAATTAGCCACAAATATTTTCTTTGAGGTAATATGGTGGGCTAAGCATAAGCTTTTGCACCTTCTATTTTTAAAGCTCTCATTTTTTATGTAGCTAAAAATTATTTCTAATTTATACTACAATTTTCAGCACCACCTCACAAATTCAGCATATCACCAGGATATTTCCTGTTCTCTGTTTTGGTCTTGGTTTATGATTTTTCTGTTTTTAATATGCATCTGTCTATGATCTACTTAAAAAAAAACCCACAACACCACATCTGTAAACACTGAAACAAATATAAGCATGAAGGTACACCATGTGTTCACCTAACTAAGCCAGAAAGGATCACCCCTGGAAGAACACAAGTGCCCTCAACCCCCTCCACTCCAGTACAAGCTGAGAAAGAAAAGCACCTCTCAGGGCTGAAGCTGTAGTTGCCAAAGGAAAACACTTTCTCATTTTCAGATGTCCACAATTGCTATTTCATTGACTGTTAAACACACTTCAGCATAGACGTCTCTGTTGGACAAGTGTACAGAACTCCTAATTAAGGGGTTTCATTTTTGTCACAAAAGGAGCTAGATTGTAATGGCATCTTTTGTCCTATGCTTAGTGAAGGGTGAGATATTGTTTAAATAATTAGTAACACCGCTGGAAGAGAATGCAAGTAATTAGCATAGCTTGACACCCAGAGCAACACCAGTTGCTGTTGTTAGCATCAACAATGTGTTGATTTAAAAAGAAAAATCACAAGAAAGAAAGTGTCGCTTGAAGCGGTTTTGCTTTTCTTTTTTAAAAATACAGTTAACCACCCATTTTTGAATGAATCCACTATACTATTGGCTACCGCATGCTCATTCTTTCAGAATTTTTTCTAAAGGTTTAGGTAGCCTATCTATCAAACCCTATGTATTTTAAAGACTCACAGCAGCAATATAGCAAGCAAGAATCCATTTTTTCAGGTAGGGTTTTTGTGATCTGCTTGATCATTGAATTTGCTAAAGGCATGTGCACATTATGTGTAAGTTCACAAAGACCATCTGCAAGCTCATCCCTAAGATTTACGTTAGCAGTAGAGCCAGTGACTCAAGAGGTCGTAACACCATTTACGAACGAGGAGGCCTGAACATGAAAACAGACCTGAAATTCTCGCCCACCAGCTACCAAACACTGGTGTGAACAGGTATCGTTCCTTTACTCCTGAGGGATAAGTGCCCATCTACTGAACTGAAAATCTCATTTTCGGAGTTCAATACATAAAACAGCACAAATTTCTGGGATGGAAGATGCAATGAAGAAAGGAAAGACAGGGTTTTCAGATTACCTTCTTGTCAACAGAGAACGGACGCTGGATCTGGATGGAACCCACCTAGCCTACTGTTCCTGGGCTCAGAGTATAAACGTGTCATGACTGCTGGCATAATTAGCCATCACTGGCATTAACAAAGTGAAATAGTCTGTCTCACAACAAAGAGGATAGTAACTGGATTTCATGGAGACTAATAATTGTCTGTATAGACTACTTTTAGATAGTTTAGATACAAAGAAAGTCCACACCTCAAAAAAATATAATAATTGTACAGATATTATAAACAGTGATAGGAGTTGCCATTATAAGGAAAGAGTTATGTGACCCAGGCCTATGGTAACCATTAACTTAGTACTTGAATTACTCTTCAAGGAGGCTGGTGGAAAGTACTCTGTTAGGCTTCTTCCAAGGTAGCTAAACTGGGTACCATCTAATGTGAATGTTACTTGCCTGTCTGAGATACCCACTCAGAATTTGCTTAGGCATCCTGGCACAGAAAAGTCATAGATCATGCAAAAATACCCTAATTTTTTTGCCTAACTATCTGCAATATTAAGTCAAAGATCTCAAGAGAAGAGACATGCCTTCTAAATTCTTCTTTCAAGACTTGCCATATGCGCATACATCAACACTAAGAAATGTTTACTATTATTTTTACATCCTGAAAAATATACTTATCCAGTATTTAATGTTGAAGGTATTTCATGTTAAGTACTGCATTCGTACTCATATAAAGTTGATAACCAATACACTGTTAGCTTACTAAATAGTTGCACTTGTTAAGGAGATAAACCTGCTGGATTACTGAAAACCACTGTTAAGTCCATGCATCTTCTATTCACAATTATAGTCCATGTCCCATTTTATCAAGACTCAAGCGGCCAGACTCTTACCTAGTAAAATAACAAACCAGGTCAGAAAGCAAAAATAACAACTCCTCCTTAGTAAATACAAAAGTCTTCAAGAGATGAAAAGAAGCTGTCAGGTCCAGGCGAAGAAGCATCTTTCATTACATTACTAAAATCACAGAATATGACCTGCATGTTTGCACGTGCACAGGGGCACAAAATCCACACAGCGTGTGGGTGCAGGTTTTACATGCGCTGACATAAAATTATCCCAGACATGTGCAGCCACTTATCTTTGAAGGTATTTGAGAAAAACCCTCTCAGTTAATTAAACCTATTAATTGAGTTTCTTTTTCCACCTCTGAAATTCTGCATGGGAAGGCTGACAGATCATCTCCATGCTTGTGATTTCTCGATGGCAGTCCATCTTTAAAAAAGTCCCCCCCAAGCCACACACAGGCACACACAGACTGTCTGGGAGGAGTGGGTGGAGGAAAGCGTGGGGTGCTTAATTCCTGCCTTTGCTCTGCAGCAGCACCCAAACCGGCATGAGAGGAACATACAGCCAGGTGGGAGAGCCACCAGAGCGCCCTGAGACCTGGCTGCCCAGTGCCACCCCACCCAGGGCATCCTGCGCGGGGCCAAGGGGCTGCCGGAGCCCCCTGGCTACCTGGCAAGGGCGTGTGCCGGGAGCTCACCGAACTGTGGGAATGCCACAAGAAGCTCGGACACAATTTTGGTTTTGTTTCCAGGACTGCGCCGCCTGTGAGCCCGGGTGGGAGGCAGCGCGGGAAGAGCAGAGCTGGCATTCGGTTTCCCTGGCTGGGCGGGCAGCTGGCATCCCTAAAGCCGGCACGGATAAATGCATCGCCTGTTAGCGGTGATGCAAAGGTCTTTTCACAATGAAAGCAACCAAATGAAAAATAATCAACAGCAGAGCGTACGCAAAGAATGCCTGATATTTCAATCGGCGCCTGTGCATGTGCAGCCAGCGCTAAACCTTGCCAGCTGCCACAAATAAAGCTGTAGGTAGATAAGAAAATTCACCTAAACAGTAGTATATGCTGCATATTCTTTATGATAGCTACAGAGGAAGCAAAGCACAACTGAGGAGTCTTTCCTTACGCAAAATCCGACACCGTTTCAATGGTGACGAGCAAATGCGTGTATAGATCTGTATGTGTATCTCATCTGGTTAGAGAAGACGCACCTCCCTTTCCCAACCCCTGACCAAATGAAGAATTTAGCATGCAACTGAAGGGCACTTTCCTTCCCAACTACATGCCGCATGACTAGAAAGGCTGATAGGTAGCACTAACCTTTAGCTTGTCATAGCGTTCACTTAAAGCTGCCACCTGATGGTCACGGTGTCGCCCGACCAGTTTACACAAGGCACATATTAACTGGTCATCGGTCACGCAGTACATGTTAACTTTCTCATCCTCATGCTCCAAGCACATTAATCCCCTGATGTGAGAGTCCGGGATGGGCTCAATGAGACGATGGCCGGTGAACGGCTTCTTGTTGGGGTGAGTGGCTTTCAGGCACTCCTCGCAGTAGGACACCTCGCAGGTAACGCAGGTTTTCACTGCCTCCTGGGCAGGGTCCTGGTCGCAGAACTGGCAGAGGACCTTCTCGCAGGAGGACATGCTGTTGCTATCGAACGCCCGCTCCCGGCGGGTCTCACTGGGGGAATTGGGCCCGCTGACCGAGGCTTTCTGAAACCTGTCGATGATGTTCTGCAGGGTGACGTTGCGCTTGAGCCCGTCTAGACCGCGCTGGCTGAGGGTGATGACATAGCGGCAGGTCGGGCACTGGAAGGCGGTGATTGACTCCACCGGCTCGTTGGTGGCGCAGTGGGAGACCAGGATGCGGTGCGCGCAGTTGAAGCAGAGGCTGTGAGCGCAAGGCAGCAGCAGCGGGTCTTCAAACAGCTCCAGACAGATAGGGCAGGTCAGTTCCGACTCCAGTGTTTCCATCTTCAGGCAAAGCTTTCCTGTGGCGTCAGCGAAATCCAGGGAAGCTGATCAGCTATCTGGAAACACACGTAAAATTCGATTAGGCAAGAGAGAACATGAGGGGTCAGCCGTGGGGGGTTGTCAACTTTCGCCACTGCTCCCGGGGCTATCAACCCACCACGCCAGGAGGGAGAACAATCTAAAGTTTTGAACCTGCACATGCACACATCAAGGTATTTAAACCCGGACTGCTTTATTTCTTTTCTTGCCTCTGTTCACTTAAGAATGCAAAAGAAAAGCTCCTTCTTAATTTCTTTCTCTTTCCCTTTCTCTCTCATGCGATCGAGGAAAACAGCAGATGTTTCTGTGCATTATTAAAAACCAAAATGATGACCTTCAAACAGCCTATTACAGAAAAATTAGATTTCTTCTGCAGATGCTGCTTTTGGTTTCACTAATCTACCAGTAAAACTTTTAAAAAAACTTCACCTTTGTATAGCACTGTGCAAGGATTAGTCCAGAGTATTATAACTGGTAACATATCTCTCACTGCTATTACAATTAACAGTTATTTTCCCAGACTGAAATTTTCATTTGCTATTATAGCAAGAGTACAGCATTTGGAGGATGTTTGTGTTTTCCTGTGTAAATATATATCTGAATATATACAGGGAATAATGTTTCTAGGAAAGCATGTGATATTTTTACATATAATATATACATAAATATATCATATATTAATATACTCCTATATATTTCAAGAACACGTGTAGCTGTATTTATATGCACCTGTATTTTTGTGCATGTGTACCTGTACATATATGCACAAACATATAGCACACACATATTTGCGGAAAGATTAATATAGCCAGAGGATGACACAGTGTCATAACCGAAATGCCTAAAGAAAGGCAGATGAAGTAAACAATAAACAGTAGTTTAGCCCAAATTTCTGATGATCCTAACCTATAGTACATGAAGCACTTCTAGAGAGTAAGACAGTGAAATGTGTGATTTGCTTAGGGGTTTTTGTGTGTGTGCTTGCGCTTGTGGTGAGTACTGTCTATTGCTAAAACTTAGGCACTACTGCTTGCTTTAATGGCCCTATTAACCACCTGAAGTGGATTAGGAATCAATGACTTCTAAATGGACGGCATGGGATTTTCTGGAGAATGCATCAGAATCAGAACCCCCCCCCCCATCAGAGATCAACTGAAACTTCATTTTGTTTTCTTTCCTGCACTCGGCGTTACAGAGAGTGGTTTTGAAAGAGTCACCCTCCGCAGCTCTCCCTGCCTAAGCTCCCGTCAAGGGCCCGTCGCTGCCGCAAGCAGACGGGTCAGTGAAGCAGAAGCAAAAGCTATGCTTCACACTCACAGAGCTGTACCTCTTCACAGTACGATCTATTTAAGCATTGTTGCTCATAACTGAGGACGGCTTCAGATGGCACAGCTGCGTCGTCTTTACACTGTAAAGTCATTGTTCGGTTGTGTGAACTCTTGCCTCCTCCCCTGACCAGGGAAAAGGAGGGACAGACAAGAATCCCCCACAAACAAACCTTAGTTCATTAAGGGTGAGGAGAGCTGAGGGCTCATTAGCAGCCTTGGGAACCAAGCGTGCTTGAACCTTCTGTACTTTGTGACAATTAGTGTGGGGAGCGCAATGGCAGTGTCAGGAATGCTACCTATTACCCCAATATGAACCACAGCAAAAAGGGAAGTTCAGCAAACAGAGGCAAGGTTCAGACTGCCCATTGGTATTTAGTCCTGCTTGCTCTGTGGGAAGAGCAGCAAGGCGTCTGTTCCAGAGGTATGCTTAGAAATTAGGATACTTTGCCTCTTTGCACTAATGCGTCCTTTCATTCTGCCAAGAAACCCGAGCATTTAAAAAATGCACTGATCCCATCACAAAATTTGCTTTCCTGTATCTTCTGTGATGCTGATCTTACTTGAAATAAAGTTCAGTTTGCCAAAGACTAATTCATTTATAACTATCCATGCGCTGCCATAATTGCGTGGTGCATCTGGTCAAAATTAAAGGCCTGGCAATTTGATATAAGCAGGAAGACAACTCCCCTCGTCTCTCCTCAGCCATAGCCACACAGCACAGAAAAGATTAAAGCCTTTTCTACAAACGAAGACCAGTTTGTCTTTCCTCCTCTTCACTCCCTGTACCACAGAAGTCCCAGAAGATCAAAATCTCATTCACATTGTTTGAATCCCTTCCACACCACAAGTGTCTACCTCATCATCCGCTTATCCTGCAGGCTGAATGCTGCACTGGAAATGGGAGAAGGGGATTTGGGGTTGGCAGGAGACAACGTTTTAAAAAGGCAAACTAATCATTGCTCATCTACTGGAAGTCCAGTGAAAACCTGCCAACCTTTAGGGTTTGTTTCTTAGGACTGTGTTTGGTATACAGGGCTTTCTTCCATGCCATTCTTTCTGTACAAAATCCCTCCTGCTCCTTTGTATGCCCAACAGTTTAACTCATTCAGTTTCCTGCTCAAAGCACTTTTTTTAACTGAAGTGTTTTTTATGTGCTTATGTGCTAAAAGAGAGGTACAGATAAACAGAAAAAAAGCAGCAGAAAAACATTGGCAGCGCTGCCTCATGTAAAGATGTTTGAACACCACCGTCTCAACTGATGACTAATTCTGATCTATGTGACCTGAATGAGCAGCAGCTCAGCCCTGACTAATGCTATTCAGCATGAGCAAGGGTGCCAAAATCTGATCTTAGATTGTAAACGTCTTGGAATCAGAGCCTATCTTCCAAAGTAATCAAAGTTGAACGCACTGATAGAAACCAAAAAAATGACATTTCCCTGTTTTCTTTTGGAGTTGTTAATAAGTCAGAACACACTGCATCTAGGACTGAACAGTGAATCCTTTAAGAGGCACTGAAGAAGGGCTATATTTTCTGGGCAATCCAGTGATTACTCTTTAATCAACTGCAATTCTTCCTCTGCTTTTAGGTGGGTGCCTGAAATACAGCATGCTGCTGATCCAGCTACAAAATTTTTGAATCTCACTGGCCCTTGACTTAAGGTTTCATATTCAGTTTTTTTTTTCTTGAGAGTGGTAGAGAGTCCATAGCTACAGTAAATTGGGAGATTAGGCAGAAACTCAATACGCATGGTTTATATATGCACATGGTTGTATTCCATATTGAACATGGCCCATAAATGGAATGCCACATAGACAGCCTCCAGACACAGAAAGGAAAGAAGGAAGTTTGAGTACATAATTTTATATTTGGAAAAATATGAAATTACTGGCAGAAAATTATACTATTACCAAAATGTCAGTGAAATAAGTAGTATTATTTTTCTACCCACAAGAGGTGGTTTTAAGAATAGATATCAAAGTAAAAGTGATTGTCAAAAGACAAGTGTTATTTAAAAATCAAAAATGTACTTAAGTAACTTTGGAACTGGCATCTCCCCAGCACGTAAGGATTAGTTATGCAATATGTGGTAAGCAATGCAGTAAATGAAATCCCGATCTCAATGTAGTTCATGGCAAGACTTCTACTAACCCTAGTGGAATTAGCATCTTTGTACCTCTTGTTTTAAGCATGACATATTTTGCAGGTGGTATTACTGCCTTCAGTTGCACAGAAGTAGAGAGACGGAAGAGAAATTAAAACTAAAACTGAACTAGATAAATTTCAGTATGTTAACTACTGTTAGAGCTGAATAGATAAAAAAAATCTGTCAAGCTGTTTCATAACTGGATGCAACACTACGCTGCAAAAATGCTGTATTTTACCTTCCATTTCTTTTATATTTGAAAAATTATGGATCAGAGATAGTACCAAAGTCCAGAAGACTGTTACCAGTGATCTCAATGAGGCCCTAATAACCAAAGCCCAAAAATAACTTTCCTGAGGAGGACATAAAATATGCAGCTTGTCACTCTTTGAAACATTACTATTTATAGGAAAATCTGGTGATATGGTGGCCCTGAAATCATCCCAGGGCTGACTGAAGGCTGAATTCTGATTTTTCATTGCTGGGAATGCCGGTGTTATGGATGATACCGATGTTTTAAGTACAGAAAGCAGTATATAGAAGCAGCAGGATAAAAATACCAGAAAGTGTTGGTGGAAGAAGACTTCCATGAACCAGAACTGTAAGCACATCCTCACAGGCAGCAACACATTTCTATATTCTGAAGAAATCACATGATGTTAGAAAGTGATAGAGGAGGCAACTAAGAGAGGTGCCATGCTGGACCTTGTTCTCACCAACAAGGAGGTGCTGGTGGGGAATGTGAAGCTCAAGGGCAGCCTTGGGTGCAGTGACCATGAAATGGTGGAGTTCAAGATCAGAGAACTGCTCTGCAGAGAGGAGGGTACACACCAAGCTGACTACCCTGGACTTCACCAGAGCAAACTTTGGCCTCTTCAGGGATCTGCTTGGCACAGTACCATGGGATAAAGCCCTGGAAGGAAGAGGGGCCCAAGAAAGCTGGTTAATATTCAAGGATCACCTCCTCCAAGCTCAGGAGAGATGCATCCCAATAAAAAGGCAGTCAGGCAAAAACATCAGGAGGCCTGCATGCATTAACAAGGAGCTCTTGGACAAACTCAAACACAGAAAGGAAGTCTACAGAAGGTGGAAGCAAGGACAGGTAGCCTGGGAGGAATACAGAGAAATTGTTCAAGCAGTCAGGGATCAGGTTAGAAAGCTAAAGTTCTGACAGAATTAAATCTGGCCAGGGACATCAAGGGCAACAAGAAAAGCTTCTACACGTACGCCAGTAATAAAAGGAAGACTAGGGAAAATGTGGGCCCTCTCCAGAAAGAAAGAGGACACCTGGTTGTCTGGGATATGGAGAAGGCTGAGGCACTCAGTAACTTTTTTGCCTAGGTCTTCACTGGCAAGTGCTCTAGCCATGCTGCCCAGATCACAGAAGGCAAAGGCAGTGACTGAGAGAATGAAGAACCACCCACTGTAGGAGAAGATCAGGTTCGAGACCATCTAAGTAACCTGAGGGTGCACAAATTCATAGGACCTGATGACATGCATCTGTGGGTCTGGCAGATGAAGTTGCTAAGCCACTATCCATTATATTTGAGAAGTTGTGGCAGTCTGGTGAAGTTGCCAGTGACTGGAAAAGGGGAAACATAACTCCCATTTTTAAAAAGGGAAAAAAGGAAGACCTGGGGAACTACAGACCAGTCAGCCGCAATAAATTGCCTTGGGAACAACTTTTCCTTCCAACAAGTGAATGTGATTGTTTCACATCGCATTCGATAAGCATTTCACATGTGATTAAACCAATGGACTGCTTCATAGCCTAGTTTATCCCAAGTCCATTACAGCTTTTACTTTCTGCAGCACAGACATTGAACTCTATGAGTACTCGTGATGCCAGTAATTGCCAGCAGCACAGCTAGTGAGATATTCGTGTAAGTAGTGTAATTTGTCTAAGTAGCGTAAAAGGAACTAATAATCCAAACTCAGATTTTTTTTCTTTAGAAAAGTTTAATGAAAACTTCTATAATGCTAAAGAAAGCAAGCTGCACACACCTTGAAGCAAGCAAATATTTGTTTTCCCACTGTTTTTTCTCAAAGCAGTGCAAATTAATAAATATTCAAAGGACAGTGCTGTCCAACAGTTCCTGATATGCAAAAACAAATACTCAGCATAAAAGAAAATTACTAGTTCATCCTATTCATACATTTTCACTGACAGAAGAATGATTAGCTGCCTTGCCTAGAAGTTACATGCAGTGTTTCCATGATGCTGAAATAGATGTTTGCAACATTTAAAGGATATTAATACAGCATAAGCACATCTGCTATGCTGTTTGTAGTGATGTGAAGCCCAGAGAACATCCCTCTCTGGTTTAAACGTCTGCTAGTAGGAGAATATATTTTCAAAAAGCCGAATCCTGTATGTTATTCAGTGAGATAACAACATCTCAGAGAATTAAGGTCTTTGGCATAAGATCACATATTCCTTCTCGTGGGAGCTAAAACAATAACTAAGCCTCAAAAGCTAACAGGCAAGAAAAAGAAAATCATGTCCTGTAAATCCCAACGCAATCAATAAATAGCCAATTTAACATTATCTATAGTATTAGATACAGTATTACACATGTATGCATAAATCTAGACTAGTATACATTTGGAATGCTTTTCGACCTTTATTTTTTATATTCTTGCAACTCGTGTAGCTTTACATTCTTTAGACACAAGATTTAGTATTTCCTCTAAATGCTTCAGGGGAGCAAAAGGAAAGGATTGTTTAATCTTTAGCACATGTGAATCAGCATAGGTCCACTGGCATCATCAGTGACCTCCTAGCAAATTTGTGGCTGAACATCTGCTCCAAAACCCTCTTCAATTATGTTCATGTTCTTCATTTGAGAAATTTATTCTGAGGTATATCATGGCTATACAACAACAAATATTGAGGAAGTGGGTTCACATCTTGGCCTGGATACTTGCAGCATGGGAAACAATGACTAGAGCAGCCCCAAATATCTGGGAAAGCTTGCCAAAGGGGACATATTGCTATATCATCCCCGCGCATTTTTTTCTCTTTCATTTCAGGCTAAGAGCTCCATAGATGATGGATGNAAATAATTTTACCCAAACAGTAAATACCAAATACCATCAGTTTTCATAGTGGTTTGGTTGCACAGTAGAGCTAGAAATGTCGCACCTCTCCTCAGCTGGGAATTTCACTTGTGTAATGCCTTAGGTGACATGGTACTCCCTGACCTTTAACGTAGATGATACAGCAACAGAAATAGCCAGAAATAGTTCAGCACATTCCTTCTAGTCATATGTATTCACACATACTGATACGTAATTTAGTGCAGCTTGGAAACACCAGAGCCCTTAAGCTACTGCAAGTTTTCATGAGAGATCTTAGGGTGGCCTAAAGAAATTATTGCATTCTCTTTTCAGAAAGTTGTCCTTTTTCCTGCAGCTAAGCGAAGGGAATTGTAAATACTACTTAAATTCATAATCATCACCTCCACCTAGATAATGGCATTATAAGTTCTCAAGGAAGAAGCCCAAATTCTGCCTTCTTATCAAAGACTGCCTTTAAAATAGCAGCAAGAAATGTCCCAGGAACTACAACAGGTATGAAGGTATGACCTCACCCACCACACAGGACTCTGAATTTAAACTACCTGCAAGATGTGTTTTTGATGAACTGAAGCTCCTTATGTTTATAAAGCTATTCCTACCGCCTCACAAGGCACACAATGCTAGCCTCTCACTGTCCTGCTCTCTGCTCCTCTTATGTGATCGTTAAAGAAGCCTATAAAAGGTTTTTGAATTTTTCTTTACAAGAAGAAACACACGTTCTCAGAGTTATATTCTGCTCATTTGCAAAGACTACAAAGAGATTATGGCAATTGCAAAAAACCCCACTGTCCAACATGGAGGAGCTCCTTCTAATTTATGCCTGCTGTACTCTCAGTACACTGAACTCCATAAGATCAATTGTGTCTTTAAAAATCAAGACTGTAATCAGGTAATTAGAAGGGGAAATTAGCTGTGAACCATAGGAGGGTGGAGGACAAGGAACAAATTATATCTGTGCTCTGAAGGTAATCTATTTTAGACCTCTGACAGAAATATCTGTCACTGGTGCAGGAGATACCCAGCTCAGGCTTCCTGGGCCCAGGAATAACAAAATGGGAACCAGTAGGGCTGCTCCTCCATTTGGGGAGCAAAACTCTCACATGGGCCCTTGCCAGACCGTGAGGACTACTCCAAGACATTTCCCGTCCTACTGGTGTCACCAGGCCACCACGAGCACACTCCTGCCACCCCACCTTGGGGTACTAGGTTCCTGTTCTCCATTAGCAGAATGATTTTAGGACCATTCTTTGGCCCCGTAGACCAGAACAGAAATCTGCAAATGCCCTGTAGCAAATCACTAGCAGAACTAGCAGTTCCTCTCTCTTGCTGCAGAGTGGTTCCTAAACACAGAGCGTTGCATTCATCTAATCCAGTCTCTGTAGGGTCCCTTGGTAGTCGATAGAAAGAAATAGGCATCTCTAAAGGCATGTCATTTAAACTATTTTAGATTACCTTTAGGCTTAAGTGATCTGTGCTTTCTAGATGTGCTTATTTGATTCCAGGTATAAATGGAACTTCAGAACATAAGAAATTAAGACTACATCAAATAACAAGTAACTATTCCCAGTGTTCTTGAGCTTTAAAAAAAGAAAATGAAGAATCTACATCTATTCTTTGTAATTCTTATAAGCTCAACATTCACTTGTTTAGTCAAATTTGGTTCCAATAATTGCCTTCCAATGTGCCTCATTTCTATCATTTTCTGTATTTAAAGATACAAAAGAATACACGGAAAACTGAATTGAGTTGCAGAATGATCCCAAAGCAACCCGTTTCCAGCTGACACTACTGAGTGGGAATTTTTCTGGATTCGGATGGTTCTGGTCCCTGCTGCACATGAAGGATGCACGGACAGTTCCCAAGAACCAGATGCAACGAGGTTTGCACTAAGTCTTACGACCAGCTTGCTTGGCATGATAAACCTAACTTCAACTTCTGTATTTTATTCATAGTTTTTTGACAAAATAGTAACTTGCCTTCCTATACTGCAGATCATGAACCAGGTGCAAGACTCTTGTGCTTCCAAATGTTCATTCCTAACCTTTTTGCCGTCCCACTGCAGCCCTCTAACAGGCTTCAAAGGGTTAAGTTTCTCCCACTCACAATACCAAGGAGCGTAGTAACTACATAACTTTACTAGTCCTCTCCTCAGGTTGCTTGACATTACCAAATGGCAATATTAAACCAAATAACCCCAAAATGGTTAGTGCATAAGTAAAATAGGGCATGAGTAAAAATTCTGACCCCGACACCAGAGGACCCAAAATGAAAACAGCAAAATCAGCCAAGAAGAGAAAGAAGTACAGAGTTGTACAGAGTGGTTAACAAGAGCCAGCTGTTCTGCCCCTAAACACTCAAGGGTTTGGCATCCCAACCCAGCCTGTTCAGTGAGGTACCACCCCTCACTCCCAATGAGATGCAAAGTCTTAGTCTTTATTCCTTGCTAATAAAGCTAAATCCTAAGAAGGTGGTACTTTTCCACTTAACCTCTCTTGAGGACTTTCTAAGTGATGTCAGCTCGTGCTTTTTGCAAAGAACCAGTAATGCTTTAGTGCTTGCCAGAGGCACGCCCACATGTATTTTATTTCTTGAGAAACTGTTACTTAACAGAAACATACCACAATAAACCCTGGTGATCTCAAATATTTTCTTTTATGCATTTACATCCTTTAAGAATGTTATCCTTTAAAGACTTTTTAAAGACCTGAGACAAACCAGTCATTAACCACAGTCACATTGTCTTGCCTCACAGGTTTCTAGTAACCACACTGTGGCAAAACTCCATTGCTTCAAGCTAAGAAATTAAGAGCAGCAAAGGGCTGCATTGTATCAGCAATGTAATTTGCAGCTTAGAAACTGAAGCGGTAAATAGCACTAGTCTTTTTAAACCCTACTGATGACCAGAGAGATGACCTGGGAGCTGAAGTGAGTTAGGAAACCAGGTAACACCAGTTTCTAATTCAGCTAGTGAAGTGATAAGAAAAAAATATCCAATTTACCTGTGCTTCATTTGACATCAACCAGAAAACTGTACAACAGCCAGAAGATCCAGTATTAAATTTAAGACCACTCTGTCAAAGTGAAAGTATCGTCTTTTTGAGCTGTCACTATACAGTGTCTTCATTGCTTAAAGTCCCAGTTGCCTCCAGCCCTGAGATGTGGGTGGTGTTTGGTTCATACAGCTCTTCTGCTGTGCTCAAGGAGATCCTGATCTTGGGAAAGGCCTTGCTGAGTAGCCCCATGAAATGAATGGAAAATGCTTTTTGATGACCCGGCTACGGCTAAGTCTTCTGCCAAACACATGCACACATATCCATGCACACACGTGCACACGAAAAGAATCCATTGGCTATAGGTGGTTGGACTATTTACTAGTTTGGTTGGACTACTTACTAGTTTACTTGACATCCTGAAATCAATTGTCCTGCAGATAGTCTTCAGAACATCCCAAAAGGGAGTAGGAAAAAACAACTAAAATGAGCAATTGCTTCTGAAAAACTGTACCAAGACCCCAGATAGGCCTCTCAAGTAGAAGATTCTCAATGTCACTTACAAAATTGCTTAGCAGCTTTTAAGATAGCATGGAAAGAGAAAACAATAGCTTAATTACATCCCCATGAGACGTTCCTCATCAACAACATGTAAAATTTCACAGTTTATCTCAAAAAACTAGAATAAATTGTACATTTCCTGTCAGCTAGCAAGCAGGTCACCGTTACTGTAATAAAGAGAATAGCACTCATGAAAGAATTACTGGCATGCATCTGCACAACCTCCAGCCTCAAGCTTTTTTTTTTTCCAGGAGCTTGTTAAATACTTTAAAATTTGACTGAATGTCAGCTTATCTTCTTCTCAGAGAATTGCTCAGCTTGAAATATTATACTGGGAAAATCACATTAGAAATTCTCTACCTGTGGAGTATACATGCTTCTCATCCTCTTAAATGTATGGTGCTTTCTGTGGGCTTTTGCGGATACAGAACTTGCATAGAAAATAACTGTAGGACTAGACCATCACTCTGAGCATAGTGGTGCCAAAAAGTACATCCTTTGAAAAAACATCACTTCTTGGCCATCATACTTAAACATGTCTTCACTTTAGGTTATGTAACTTCATCAGTTACACATAAACAAATGGGATTTGAAAGACTTTGCACAAGGAGTGGAGCAGGCTTCAGGGAATGACCATATTTTTTTCATTCTTCTCATGTAAACGTGTATCTCAGCCTTCATCTGTTGTTTTTAAAAACAGAATTATAATGTTCCAGATGTTGTTAACAGTATGAAGATGCTAATGCCCCCTTTATCTTTCTTACTAGTTTTACAACAACTAACAAGACAACAATAAGCCCTTGTTTGAAAACACAAGACGAAAAATACTATCTGCTAAAAAAGTTCCCTTTTTTCCCAAGTTTTCAGTACCGAAAAGATAATTCACCACAGCAACAGAACAAACCTCAGCTCCTCCCTTACAACTGCTAAATGCATTATAAAATACTTCCTAAATTACTTGCAATGGCAAGCCTGCACATACACATCGGCTCCAGCTCCCAAGAAGCCAGCCAGCCGCATACCCACCGCTGGATCCCGCCCTACATCTTCTGGCTGAAACATTGCTGCAGAGACAGAGACCACGCTGACCCTCTCGGAAAGCACCAGCAGCCCAGCCGGGACAGGCGGTAGCAGCCACCACTGTCCCAGTAATCCTGTGGCAGCGGTGACTGCGTCTGCAACTGCAAGACCGTTGTGGCTGAAACACAACAGGAAAATCTCCCCTACAATTGCAGGAAAACCCGCTCCACCTAACTGCCTCCGCCAGGATCCAGCGCTCCCAAAGCCAGCCCTTCGTGCTGCGCCCACAGCAAAACACCTCCTCTCCCTCCCCAGGGCCAGCCTCGGCGGGGTGAGAAGGCAGGGAGAAATGGATCCTCTCACAGAGCATCCCAGCAGTGGGATGGCGCTGCCTCACAGCCCGGGCGAGGGCAAGCTCAGCCCTGGGGGCAATTAACCCAGCACGGAGTGACGACCGAACAGCCGGCAGCACCCAGGCCCATAACGGGAGGCTGACCCGGACTGGCCAAACCTGTCAGGCACAAAATGAGCTTTTTAGAAATTGCTGTTCTCCAGAAAGGCAGAACTCTGGACAACAGACTTGCAGTAAACGAGCAGTTCACTTGTTTGTACTGTTTTCTCCAAATATTACTCAAAAACTTAACAACACAGAGTTTGCCAAAAGTGGGGACAGCCCAACAGATCATAGTACCTGAGGGAAAGACTTTTCTTCCTACAAACACCATGGAGATCCCACTTTCTGAAATTCAGCAGGTGAAACACAAGATGATAGCAGATGCTTCATTATTTTTTTTTTCTAGCTAAACTTGTGTGTAAGCAGCAAACTGCAACAGTGAACTACAAATGCTTCAGCAAAGTGCCCATGAGGAATCCTGACTGAAGTCACACCAGACATTTGGTCTCCAACAAAGGTGTTAAAAATTCATGCAAAGCCGAAACAGCAGGAAAGAATTGCTTCCTTGTGTTTTCTGTTTTTCATGTTGCAATGCCCTCTTTCATACAATGGTAAAACAACAAAGTAAAACAAAACATACCTCAGACATTTGAGCATAAGGTTGCAAATCCACACTGTCTTTGGTCTGTTTTCCATGGACGAGCCTGCACTTTGTTCTCATTGAAACAATAAACAACTGTTGTGATTATTTAATTTCCTATTCGTTTCATTTCCTTGAAACAATAGACCCGAGCCCTCACAAATGCACACGCTTCATAAGGTTTTTAAAGGTTTCTGCTGGTAACGTCTGTTAGCATGTGTGTGGAATGACAGGTTGTAACTGGTGAAACGAACATGCAGAAAGCAAGACAGATGTGCGGAGGGATTACGATTATTGGAACTCTTTTCCATGATATTAAATGTCGATGGATAATCTACAGTCAAGACAATTTCTAAGCCCAGTGGGGGCTGTAGCACAAGTCTTAGTTGGAAAGATTTTAGATTCCTCAGCTCATATTCTGTCCTTGATCTTTCATTAAACAGCAGCATGCAGCTTCTTTGGACTGTCCCTTCAGCCACGCTGGCTCACACTCATACAGACACATTTGGGATCAACCAGTCCAAAGACCGGTATTACTAGCAGGTGTTGCCTTGATGCTCCGTTTGTCCACATTATAGTCAGCCTGAGTTTTTCATGTCCTTTACTTGCAGACAACTAGCCACAGTCTGTAACAGAGTTTCAATAAATAAATAGGTTTTTATATGTAAATCTTCTCCTTAATCAATCACAAAAGTGATGCAATTCCAATAATCTTAATTCTACTGGTACATCTGCCTTGATTTCTGTGTGTGTGCCTCTTCAGTCTGAGGGTACTATTGCATATGTTTTAATAGACAACACTGGAAGAAGCTTTCAAAACTCATCTGAGTATGTCTGTATGATGGTATGTCTGTGAAGGCTTCAGTGCGCTTTTCACTGCACATAAGCAAGTATGCACATGCACATGTGTGCAAGTAATTAATTAGGGGTTCAAACCAACAGCCTCAAAAACTTCTACTTGTGCCACTGGCTATGCTAGTTTGTTCCAGTTATCGTTCAAGGACCTTAGCTTGAGATAAAGAATGCATCTGACAAATATACACATCCTCTACCATACTAATATCCCTTCTTCCACTTTCTGAACTCATGTGTCAAGTATAAAATAGATGACTACTAGCCTTCCTCCTCTGCAATATCTATTGAAATCATAAAAGGCCCACTAGACAAGTCTTTGGATATGGAGTTAGATTCTCACGTAGCAGGACTGAGCTATATGACTGAATTTGATCAAATTATCACAGTTCAACAAGACACCATCTTCAGAGCTCAGAGCCAGCACAGCTGTGCATTTGCATACTTACGGTACCGACTAAGAGCTTTGGTGAATCTTACTAAGGAAACACAAGATGCATCCACCACCAATGGCCTCTTTCTGCTGAAAGCTGTCGCCTTCACCACAGAATGAGTAGATTATGCGCTGAACCACAGCTCTTAAGTTTCTTTGCAAGGTACAAACTAAAAAATGACTGCTCAAGGTGTATATAGTTGCAGTAAGTTACAGCAGGGGAAAGAACCAGATAATTGGTGACAGCAATTCCTTAAGCTATGTCCAAAAGATTCACTAGATTTCAACTGGCAATGTCCCTAGCCCAATCAGGTTGTGAAGAAATCCAGTCTAAGACTCTGAGCTAATATATTACTAGAGAGGTAAGTTAATGTATCTGAATTTAACATAGCTTAAGGCACAGATACTTAACAAATATCCATCTATTGAACCACTGTAAAATTATTATTTCATCATGTGTAAGTTCTAAGTTGTGTATTTCTGATGACAGAACCTCCAGAATTTATCTATTTGCTCTGCAACCTTCTGTTTCTGAAGAATTCAGGGTCAGCTCTGCATAGGAAGAGTTTGTCCAGTGTGATCCTGTTGTTTCAGGGAGTGCCAAACATCATACTTTGTATTCTGCACACCTCCTAGCTGTGCTGTAGAGTAACCCAGTATTATTCTGCTTACAATGCTCCTTGCAATCAAGAAACAGAGCTCCTTAGGAGCTGGAGCAAATCAACAATAGGATAGAAACAAACAGGTGCGCAATTAGGTTACGAGAAGTCCTATTTCCATGAAACATTCAAAGTTCTAGAAAAAGATAATGCCAGGACTGACTGGGAGAAGAAACTTAGATGGGGCACAAAACTGTACTCCAGTGTCACTATTGGAATTCACTGACCCACAAGCATCCAGTACAGCTTTCTGTTGGGTTCAGTTGTCTCACTAATAAGTGAGGCATACGTATCTTGGTAAAAACAGTTGGACTTGAAAATTGGCCCAGGTGTTTTTTAAGAAAGCTAGAAAGTAAGATTTTTACTTGTTGGTTTGGAAATCCTAATATGCAGTTTCCAAAACCTCATTTTTATTTTTTTGCCATCCGCCCACTAAAGAGAATTCTCTATGCCACTCATTCCATGCGCAGACCAGAAATACAGTATTTTTTTTTTAAAGCTCATTACTTGTGGAATTTTATTTTATCTTATTTTGATGGACAGGGGACATACATTTTTAGATTGATAGGTGCTTCTGCCAGGCACCAGGCAATTGATACTCCAGACAATCCGACTACTGTCTACGGAAAGCAGATGCCATAGCATAGTATAATGAGATCACAGTGGAGCTGTAATACTAACAATTAGAACAAATATGCTAATATGTCTGTGGTTTCTAACTTTCTCACCGGCAAGCACAGGCACATAAATTCCTTGCTGTATACAGCTAATCACAGGATTTTCTGATGAAGAAAAATAACAATAGTGGATTGGGTAAAAATAGTATCTCTTCATTCTTTCTTCTCTTGACATATTGTCAGTCAGCACAGAGGGGCTGATCCAAAAGACATTTACGACTCTCTCTTTTGTTGAACAGGACCAAAGTTAGAGCCTCATCGCTGTTCTGAACAGCATCTCAGAGATGCAGGGCTCTCCTGCTCTGGGCAAATACCTTCAGTACATTACTGATTAGTCATGTCCTCTGCCTACCACAAATAAAAGAAGTGGAGAAAGTATAGGTGCTCCCGCCTTTTAGTCAGTGTCTGCACCTTGTAATTCTCTTTGCACATCAAAGACATGGAAGGAAGTAAAGGTCAGTCCAGCTTTTTGGAAAAATTAGGAAATACATCAGCAAAAGCAACTCGTGATACAATACAAAGAGCTTCTTAATATGAAATTGTTTCATATGAACGCTGAGTACAAATTCTTCAAATGGTTGTTTGATATTAATTGCTCTTTGAGCTACAAAATCCCTCTTTTGTCTCACTGATGGAAGTCTTAAGACAATGATGGGTGACCGTATGCAGGTATGCCATTTTCCCTTCTAATGCTTCATCTGCATTTTACAACTGTGTTTAAATATCATTTGAATTTGATCCAATAAGCCATACTATAAATGACCCACCATTAATGGTCTCTGGAGAAAGGCAAACCATAATTTCAACAGCAGCATGTGATTTCGAAACTCTGTGCCTTGCTGGAGGAGCAATGTGTAGTACTTGATTCTCATCAGATGAATAGATTATGAAATGCACCATCAAATATCAGATTTCCCTTATTCAGACAAAATAACATTTTTCTAAACTTCAAAGTAAGCCACAGACAAAAAATCCCCTTGCTTACAATGTACAGCAGCTACTTGTAGTCTTGGGGGGTAGGTGAGGCAGGGAGAGGGAAAAATAAAAGCTACTCCCATCCCATTTCACTGCCACACAGGACTTGCTTTTAACAATTCCCTGTGATCAATGAAGCCATTTGCTCAGTGCTGCATTTTGGGTTTTGGATAGAGAAAGAGAAGATTTATTACTCTGCTCCCAATTGTTGATTAATGATACAGCACTGAATTCTAATCTGTCCCCTTGAAGGACAATGAGGGAATGATCAGGGCAGGAGTATGAAAACATCAGTTCGACCAAATTATTGTAATAAGATTTGAAGAGTATCAGTGTGCAAGTGCACGCTTAAAAACAGGGGGAAAAAGACACAAACTACCCCAGCCAAATCCACAGGAACTTGTTCCTTTATATGTCTTCTCCTGCAGCACAGCCTAAAGGGTTGTTTACCTGTTCGAACTCATCATATAGAAAAGGTTTCGTACTGAAAAGATAAGAAAATTGTTTTCGTTTGCTTTGTTGTAAGATGCTTTTTAGCAGTATGATGACAAAACAAACTTGATCTGAAACGTACTAAAGGCGAAGCCTGAAGCTTCTAAAGAAGTCTTCTGAAGTCAAAGTCTCTGCTGCAGTATTTTGAAAAAGCAATTAATCCTAAATGGTGCAGAGGACAATGAGATCTCAAACACAGGAAGCCCCCAAACTTTGGGAAATTTGGAGACGAGTCTTGATTTTGTTGATTTTGAGGCTGCTGGTTCTATCTAAATTCCCCAGAGTTTAATATTTTTCAAAAAATATTTTTTTAGCATAACAGGCAGATTAGTTTTTTTGGTGGAGGTGCTTTACAATGAGGATGTCTGATTATGCTTCACCTCTACATGCTCTTCTGATTCAGAAATCTGTGATGCGAATATCACATTAAGAAACTTGAGAAACACTGCCTGAATCTGTTCATGTTTTTATACAGCGGCCACAGGGAACTGTATTAGAGAACCAATTTAAATTTATATTCTTAAGCATTGACACATAACCCTTAGTCTCACAGGAAGATTATGTGGTACTCACAAGTCGTATTAAGAATCTAGACTCCCAGTAATTAAAAGTACATTTTAGCCTCATACCCAGCTCTCAGTTTTGCTGAAGGCAACAGTGATGCTTCAGTGTTAAAAATCAAAAGAGAAGTTTACCAAAGAGCTCTGCAAGCGCAGAGCTCTGTGCTCAATAAGGAACAAATAGTATTTCCATGTCCAAGTGTCTTAGTTAGTACCAAGTTGCCTTTATTCTTTGCTTTTAAGCCAACATCCCTGCTGAAAATGATGCAGGTTTTTGAGTCACATAAGTAATTACATTTAACTCAAAATTCCTTAAAAATTGCAGAAAAGTGATCAGAACTGATAGGTATGAAACACCTTCATTAAACTTGGTATTAAGACATAATATGTTATCTTGAGTGACTAAGACACTGTATATTCACAGGCAAGTCCAGCTACNATCTTGAGTGACTAAGACACTCTATATTCACAGGCAAGTCCAGCCGTGTTTCTTTTTGCCATACATAATTCCTACAGACTATGCTTCGTCTTACAGAAATTCATGTATTCCTAAGCAACTACACAGTAATTGGACGGTACATAGCTCACTCTAAATTACGTGCTGTTACCAAACTATTACTTTAATTACAAACTTAGGACTGCATACTGGAATCTGTGATCTGCATATTAATAAAATGTGCATGTACACATGTGAATTGCAGCTGAAACTTCAGTTCCAACTTCAGTTTTCAACTAAAGCCATAGTTCACCAGCTTTCTTTAAAGGGGGTGTCTTCTTACTGCAGATAGTAGTGGCAATTGCTCTGCAGCCACTAAGAGACAGCATCAGATACATGAATTTCCTGGGAATGCTAAATAAAGTTAAGTACATAGACAAATACTTAGAGGATTAGAGCCAAAGCAAGTGTATGCTAATGAAATGATCTTTAGTCCTGAAGGCATATCTATTGTCTTCCAGGGATACTCCTATATTCACTGTACCAGTATATTTTAAAATGAGAGAGGACCATCAGCAAATTGAAATGAATAGCCTTGAAACGCATTAGTAAAAGAAAGCTGTGCCTCTTCATAAAGAACATTAACTCATGCAAAATGAAACAAAGCATCAGGGAACACAAATCCTCACTTAACAGCACAGGGTCTGTTGAATGACTTGAGTGCATTTTACATTTGCAAAAGACTGCAGGATCGAGACCCTCAATGTGTATGGAAAGATATATATACCCTTATGTTATTTTTCTAAGAGCTGATCAAGTTAAGCTATATAACTATTTACAAATGCAAGTGCGTAAAAGAGGAGGATTATGGATATTCAATGTTCTCAATGGAAAGCAAATTGCTTAAAACATAAAAATGATAGACTACAGTTAGTTCAAAGCCTGGTTCCTGTAACCTCACATAAGATGAACATAAACACAGACCTCCAGAGACTGCTAAAGAAAACATCTCCACAAAGGCCAGTCTTGCTGATTATGCTTGATTTATGTGTTGATTTGTGTTTTTCTGATTCTCCAAAGGAATATAAATCCCTGTAATGCATTACATATTATTTGTCATATGCACTACTGACGTAGTCATCTGATTTTGCCTCCATTTAAAAACAACAAAAAGAGAGAATTCATAAACCAATATGGATTGCAAAGAGCTTTCCTACAAAGTTCAAGTTTTAATTAATGAGGCCGTTATAGCTAGGAGCACTTGTTAAACATATAGCTCTAACTAATCCCATCAATCACTCTCCCTCTTGTACTCGTGATTTGCAAGAAATTAAATGAGCACCAATCTTGGGTAACAGAACAACTATTTTTTTTTCTATTTATTATTAAATCTCTAATTAGCTGGCTACTTTCCTCTTGTCCTCTTTACTCTTTATCCTCTTGTCAGTGTCTTCGCCAGGGTGGTGCACCTGCATCTAGACAGAAAAAACACAGCTCATTGCCAAATTACAGATTAAGGACTCATGTAAGTATTCTCTCCCATCAACCCAAAAGAAGAGCCTGCCGCTAATGTTGTAGGCTCTCCAGAGCCCCTGCAGTTCTTGGTATCACTATCACTGTTGTCTGTGTAAAGGGATTTTCCCCAAAAAGTAATGCTGACCAAGAGACAAGGAAAGAAGTACGATACTGTTTACTTTCTATTTTTCTTCAAAAGAATCTCCTGTTATTGTAGCCTACCCTAAATTACAAAATTAATTACAACTAAAAGCATACCTCTCAGCTCAAAAACAATGGGAAATGGTGCATATATTCTCAAGCAAAAGAAAAGGAAAAAGCTTAAATATGAACAAAGTCTAGCAGGAAAACCTAAGAACAAAGACTCCAGTAGTGACTCAAGAAGAAAATCAGCTGGTTTTTTAAGCAGTAACAATATCCTTGGGGAGGAATTTTTATGGAACTTCCAGATCTAGAGCATGAAATTTTCCAGCCTGAAAGGAATACAAAGCCCTCTAACTGCTAAGGGTGTTAAGCTTAAAGTTTCTGCCAATGAAGAAGCCATCAAACACTCAATTATATGTTTCAAAAGCTAAAGACCATACAAGACTGTTACGAACATGCCACAGAGAACACCAGTTAACCAGCTAAGAATTGCATATTGCAGCTATTTTAATCTATTTGAACCTCAGATTTTTAATGCAGACTCATTTTTTCATAGTAAACAGCTATAAATTGACCAAATGTCCCTCTTCACCATTACCATGGACAGGCTATGTCCCAGAGAAGATGTGTGAGTTAAAAGAAAACTGAGAAACCAACCAGTTACTCACTCTACTTCTCCCGGGAATACCCACTCTACTGCTGGCAATAGGCAGCTCAGCAGCCATCTGTGTACCTATCTCTCACCAGTTTTTCCTCTGAGAGCCTTTTTATACTTTGGGCCTTCATAACATCCCATGGCAATGAGATCCACTGTTAATTTTAAGCTTTGGACCTGCAGAGCAATAATCTCACAAAAAAAAAAAAAAGTGATGCCTAGTAGTGCCTTGCACAGTGAAGCTGCAAGGCATTTAAAAATTAATTTCAAACTCAATTTTCCATTCCAGGTAACATTTTTTTTGCCACAGCTATCACTAATTTATTCTACTTAGCTCTCTTTAGGTCAAATAGACAAAGCAGAAGTCCCTTGAAAAAATAAAGTTACTGGGCTGCAAATAATGGACTAGATTGGGTTATTCTCTAGCCACATTTGTTGACCTAGCTCAGTTTTCAGTTGCCACTAGAGACAGCTGCTATGCTCTGCAATTTTCCTCTCCACTTGTCAGTCCGGTATATATTATCAGCTCAGGAATGCAATAACTTCTCTTTTCTTCCCTTTTTCTTTCCCACCTTCTCCATGTAATTAATGCCAACCAGAATAAATGTGTCTTTGTGAACTAGTCAGACATAGCAGCGGCTGCTCTAGGTAGCTGCTCCAGGTGGTAGTTCGTGTCCATCCATATTTCACAAAGCAACCAAACAGGTTCAGCAACATTTGACATCCAAGCATGTTTTTAAAAAAAAAAAAAAGAAAAGAAAGACAAGACAGGCCAAACAACCCCTCTTTGGAATATTCTGCACTAACTGCTGTGAATCTGTGGTAAATTCAAGATCATTTTTGTGTAACAAAGAGAATAATTCATTTTTTTCCCATAACAAAAGAAAAAGAATCTGCTGAAGAACTTGAATGATGGCCACAGGGCATTTATTAAACAGCAGCTAGCCTACAGGAACTTCTTTTCTGGGAAACCAGTCTGGTTATCTGGCCAGATAACCAGATAATTTCCCCCCCACAGGAGACTCGCTGTATCAGTCTTAAAACCACAGACTCTTGCACGTGGAGGTAAGGATGTAAATGCCACATTTTCTCACCACCTTTGTTTTCTGCTGGATCAACCTGATATCGTCTTCTGCTTGCATTTGTCCTAGCTGAGAGAACCCCCTGGCAGAACATGAACACCCATCGTCCTGTAAGACTGATGTGTTAAGAGCTCTGTTACCACACTGTTTTGCAGTGTTTTCTTGTTCTTCCAAGTTCCTCATCAGCGTAGACATGGTCACCCACAGTAGTGGCAGAACTGGCATCTGCCATGGAGTCACACGTGGAATATGAATCCATGCTTTGATTGGTTCATTCCACGATCAGATCTCTTGTAGCTTCTTTTCCCATCTACAGCTAGGAAAAGACAACTTCAGTTGTCTCTAGTGCCACAGACAGGATGAGCTGGATAGCACGGGGCTAATTATATCATCAAGAAACATGTCTAAGAAAGGTCAAATGGGGCAAGAGCGCAGGGCAGGAGATAGACGTTACTTAAGTTAGGTTTCCTGTGTCAAAGGACTGATAGATAAGTTCCTCTAGACATGACTAAGAGTAGAACTTTAATTTTAGTCGTTGAAAAGCTAGACAAAATTTTAGCCAGCTGTTTAGGTTCCATCTAGAAAATGCAGTGACACAGGCACCCCAGGATGGGACAAATCTTCCTCTGGAGATAGATGTCCAAAACAGATAGCATGAGTGTCCCTTTGTAGGTAACCATCTCTTCCACTGTTAACTCAGACAAAGCCAATACAGCCAGGATGTTCTGGGTTCCTGACCTTCAGACAGCTAAACCAGTCCCCTCTGGAAGAGAGGGCAGCATATAATTGCAGTGACAGATAGCTGATACCCTGTATCACTTACTTCAAACCTTGCTTATGTTCCTGGATTGCCATCAGGAAGCCAGTGTTCCTTCAAGATTTTCACAAAGGCCAGACCTACTTAAGCCAAGGAGAAGTGATCAGAGCTTGTTCCACTCCACATCTCCCCTTTCCACTAACCTTGCAAATGCATTTGGGAGACTTCTAGGTGCAGTGGTGAGGGGAGATTGCATCTTAGTGACATAAAAATACTCACATGAGCTGGGG
>RSEF01000001.1:148985285-148995544 GCA_003993805.1 Himantopus leucocephalus | reverse complement strand
AAAAAAAAAAAAAAAAAGACCCACAAAAACTCCAAAAGAAACAGAAAGAAGACATTCCTTATGGGCATGAGGACTAGGGACCTGCCTGGGTAGGTAAGTCCATGCTCCCAGCCTTTTGTGTCAGCACACCCACGTCCACAGTGTGGAGTGTTTGTTTTGGACCAGTTGCCCAGAAATGGAAGATAACTCTCTTTGTAAAATAAACGGTAAAAATGCTTGTTCAAAAAACACCATAGAATGGACCTGGATAATACTTCCAGCTCGCTGTGACACATGCCGAGGGAGGTCAACTCTGACTTTGGGTGACATGGTGACCACTGTTCAGGGAAGGTGATGTGAGCACGGCAGGCGCATCCTTATGGAGACCAGCAGCGCCAGGCCTTACGCTCTTCTTCCCAGAGCCCAGCTCATCACCTGAAAGATGGGCAATGCTGTCCCTCCTAACTCCTGAGGCTGGGGGAGATGCTGGTGCCGCTGCTACCCACAGGGAAACAGCCGCCTTTCACCAACTGTGCCAGGCTAATGGCCTGCACGGCACAATCGAGCACCTTCCCGGTTGCTCACCCCCTCTGCCATCGTGGACTAAGAGTCTGCTCAGCAAGTATCCGTGGGGCAGATGATCTTTAATAACTCAAAAGGGCAGAGAAGAGTACACCAGAAACAACCATTGACAGAAACCCTGAGAAGTAGGGCACCATATGCTACTATCTGGGCTATTTTTGCTTAACGTTTGTTGTTGGCAACAAATAAGAGCCAACACGGTTTTCTTTTCACTCTACTGACACAACCTGGTTGAGAACCCGACTCCTTCCAATGTCCTGGCCCTCTGTACCCTTACTGACCAACCCGACACCCCTGTCAATACAGAAGCCCTGAAGGAAGGAAAGAAATATAGATTCTGCTGTTTGAGTAGTGCTGGAGTATTTTCCCCTCAGGGGGTGCTCCTACAATATTTTATACATGGAGAGACATGAAGCATGTAAGACATCTCCATAAATGATAATAAGGCAGTGGAAGATGGAAGAAAGAGGATAAAAGCAGAGGGGGACATGTTTGAAATGCCTGAAGTTAAAAGAAGGGGGGAAAAAAAAGGAATTAAAATTAAGAGAATCAGCACAGTGATTTTTAAAAATGCTTGGGTATGGTTAACCAGAAGATATGAGCAATGCTTAAAAACAAGAAGTAGATAAATATATACAAGGATGAATAAGTACAAAGTGCTGACCTTTCCTGTGGGCAACTACCGAGCCCTGAATGGCAAAGCATACTCAGAAAATCCATTGGAATAAAAACAGAGTGTATATACCCAAAGTTACTAAATGAATGGAGTATAAATGCTATCATGCAAGGTAGACGCACAAAAAAATCCCTGAACAGAAATGTAATAGCAGAAAATAATATTATCTGTAAGTGTTCAACCAGTACAGTTGTGTAATTATCAGAAACAGAGGTCATCTGAAATAAAACGAAGCTACAAGGAAATCACAAAAGAGTACAAGGCAATGTAAGAAAAATTATTGTTTAAAAGATCTTTGGCAACAGAGAATTTAGAGGAATAAAGAGCAACTCCGGGTTAAGCATTTGTATGCAACATCAATGGAAGCTATCGCTTCTCAAGGCACTGTACCAAAGAGGCATTGGAGAAATTCTGGAAGTACAATTGCAAAGATCCACCAGGTTTGGGCGACACAGAAAAATTCGGTCTTTGGTGAATTACCAAATCAATTCATTATTGCTAAATCTGCCACTGCAATGGAAAATGTGAGAATAAAAAGATAAAATGTATTTAAACTCTCAAAAGATCTTCTAAATAGAAACTCATAGGAGACTACCAAAGTCATGCTACCCATGTGGAGGGAAAGACAAAATCTCTCAGAGCATGAAAAATTTGTGAGAGACAGAACATTTAAAAAAAAAAAAAAAAANTTCATAGGAGACTACCAAAGTCATGCTACCCGTGTGGGGGGAAAGACAAAATCTCTCAGAGCATCAAAAATTTGTGAGAGACAGAACATTTAAAAAAAAAAAAAAGCAGTAAGTGGTTACCCATTTCCGATGCAGAAGAGAACCCCACAGACTGCTATGAAGATCCATATCTGATATATGCACTGAAAAGCAGGGAAGGTTTTGCACAAAACTATGCTGCTTTGCACTTTTAACTGCATGGAGAAATACGGGGAAAAGGCCAAGGAAACTAAGCGACATAATGAGTGATTAATTACACTGCAGCCAAATGTAATGCATTGACAGGAGCAATACAAGATAGATTTTTCCCAAAGGTGGGTATGAAATCATTAAACCTCTTCCTTAAGGACTCTTTCTGCTTGTGAGCTCAGTCCTACATAAAGTAATTCTCATAACAAATGAAAGATTTGGTAGTTGCAATGCAACATGGGAGGCCACTGGATTTATCCAAACAAATGTGTCAGGGGACTTTCAGTTTTAGAATGATTAATGCAAGTATTTTCCACAGCCATTTTTAAACCAAGAAAATAATAATCCCATATATGAAGTCACCAAACAAACAAAATCAGAAGGAAAACAATTTCTTCCTGACAAATATCTAAAGTAACTTTGAAATGGGGATGTTCATTTTTTCAAGGGAATTTCAAAGCTCCATTCTTCTGCCAAACTACATTACAAGCAGTAACATCAGAGTAACCAAATCACTCCTCTTGTTATAAATTTGTGTGTTTGTGGAACTGAGGTGTTAATACTGAGTTTTACTACCGCTTTTCCAGAACTTCTTTTCCAGGAGGGAACACAAAATTAGATGCACAATTATCTCCATGCAGAAAACTGCAATTTCAGAGACACTTTTCAGGTCTCAACATCTTGACTTAGTTCAAATGGCTGCAAATTACAGGTCAAGTCCAGTGGATTAGGACCCAGCGCATAAAGCTGATTAGTGTCCAAACAAAAGAGTGCAACCATATCTGTAAATCCATGTCACATGGAGTCTATTAAAATCCAACTGATCAGTAGCACTGAAGCATTTATATATTTTAAACAACAGCTATTTTCCTAAGGTTAAAAAAAGAAACGCAAACCAACTGACTTGCTTGGGCAGGGCTGGGTTCGTGTGCTTTGCAAATTGAAAGAGGAGAGTGCAAATGCAGGTAAACAACCGGATCATGTTATCCAGACAGCACTCTGCACTGGATGGTGAAAATGGGGAGAAAGAGCAATGAAGAAAAGATGCAGTCCTTTAACACCTCCTTTTCTCCCAGGAAGTAGGTTTTCACTTGAAGAGATCTGGGTTATACTAATGACAAATAGAAAAGGTAAGACGTATTTTTCAACTTGGAAATAAATACCTAGGCAGTACATCATGTCAGTAACATTCTCCTACTCCAGGAAGCATACATTTAAGACTAATGAAATCTCATATGCAAAATTATGACGCAATCAGTAAATATGCACTCATTTTATTTTACCTTTGTCTCTGTTCTTCTCCTTCCCTAATGAATCCAGTTTCTTTCTTAATGATTTCTTCCTCTTTTGTCCATCTGTAGGAGGAAAAAAGAACAACAAAAAAAAAGGAAGTTAAGTGAAGAGAAAGAATGCTGAACAAAGTGCTGCACAAGCTGTAGGAATACGGAGTGAGATGGCTGTGGCACTTAGAGTCAGGAAGGGTGTGGACTACATCTCACCAAGGCTAGGGACTGTCACCATCCTTCAGCCCAATGGAGCGCTGCTTTGATCACCCAAATGCCGAGGTTGTACTGGGGAACCAAAATGTATCCCACTGCATGCTGCTGGGCACATCTACACACGTCTGGTCACACAGCCCATCTGGCAGAATGCAAAGCTAATTTTGAAGACTTAACAATGGAAGTTTGTTGCTGGATGCTTTTGATAGCAAGGTACCATAAACCAAGAAGGTACTGGTTAGCCCTCATCCATGGTCACAAGACTATGATTCAGGTGTGGAGCTGAAGGTAGTATTTGGAGAGGGATTACTAACCTCCAGAGTAAATTCTGCATACCAGTCATACCAGTTGGGTGATAGCTGACCACCTTCACGTGACCCATCTGATCTGAACTCATACTGGGAGCTCGCAGTTTGGTACAGCGTGTCCAGATTGGTTCAGATGGATTAAGAGTCTCAGAGAAATTATTGTTCTGACACCCTATATATCATCCAAGTTTTCACTAAGGTATTAAGGACCAAAGATTTTAAGCAACAGCGTAGGCAGGTTCATTCTTGAACCAATTATGTTAAAAGGTTGGCTATCATTATTTCCTTCAGCAGCATCTTTTATACTGAAAAGTCAACAAAAATGCGTTTTATTTATTGGATCTCAACAAATACAAGGGATTAAGACATAGGCCTGCTTTAACTTGTACCTTTTGAATTTTCTGAGTTCCAAAGCAATATAAAGGGTCTAACATAAGGACTAATGCTAATGTTAACACAGGCACCACTCTGGCTAAAGGTTAATGAACACGTACCTTTGCCTTACTGGTTTTGTAATATGGCAAAAACTCAAAAAAGAACACATCATATCTGTGTTTCATTTTTACTGAAAGAAGGTCACCAAATAATCTGCCTGAACATGTTTTTCTATTTATGTAAGACAGTGCCTTAAGTGGTCTTTTACAGCACAGAACATACCACAGAGGTGTGAAGTGGATCTTTGTCGATTAGGGGTCATGAGAGAACACAAGCTGCTTCCTCATAGTTGTCACTCAACTCCTATTGAAAGCCATGCCCAGAACATTAGTCAACAGACAGCTGGACAAATTCTGACTTTTTCATACCCAGTTAATATCCTTTAAGTTTAAAATTAACATTTCTTTTTACCTTATGTAACTATGGTTTGATCGACTCCACTTGCATACTTGCACTTTGCATTTATTTAGAGCATATTTTCTCCCAGCACTCACTTAACTATGATACTCAGTTCCTGCCTCTTGAGGTAAATTGTAATTTGCTGGTTATGTTAATTCCCCTTTTTCCACACCTGCTCCGCTGAGAATTCATCTCTCTGAAATAAAGCTGACTAGAATGGATAAGGTATTCCGGATGAGAGTACAGCAATATAATGGTGGTAATTCACTGCCTGATACAGTCTATGATTAGATTTTCCTTTTTCGTAGCCACATGACAGGTCTGTAACTCAAAGTCATAGTTTGATTGATTAATATGCCCAGTCTTTTCACACCTTCTGACATTTCCAGTTGGTAAGATTGAGTTTATTACAGAAATTCTTCTTTCACCTCTCGGCAATATGAAGAGTCAGTAGCCTGCTTACGTACACCTGACAGTATCGCTTGTTTTTATAGGGTTCCCTACTACCATTGTATTCGAGCTTCACATATATAAAATAATTTTCAAATTATTTTTCAAGTTATAAATTCAAATTACTACTTCACAGCAGCCTTTTGATAGATGGCTTAGGTTTCTTTGAAATCTTAGAGCCTTATTCTCCAAAGACCTATTTATTGATATTCTGACATTCCACTGAAGTCTACTGGGACGTAAAAATGAGAACAAAAGTTGAAATTGGATGTAAAATACAGTGTTTTGCTATTATACCCACACAACAGCAACTTCTGGAGTGTTTTAGTGCCGCATAGTCAAATATAACAGAAACAGAGGAAAAACGAATGCTATTCAACATTGAACACCGGAACAAATGGCACCCATATCCACATGGAAAACAGGTTAACGACTTCTAGTGCCAAACTATCAATGCCTTCTCATGAACCTTGTTCTTAATGGGTGATTTTTTCAACTCCTACAGTAAAGTAGTTCCTCAGTAAATGACAGGCTGAGACAACATTTGTGCATTTGGCTCTGCAAAACTTGAATTTTGGATACAAGTGACGGTCAGGCCTAGAGGAACCTAAGAAGCAGGAAGCAGTTCTGGAGATAGACAAAACAGAAAATACAGACAAGAGTCCACTCTGTGCACTGCTGAGCAAAGAAAGAGATCACAGAGCAACAGAAGAGAGACGCTTACCTTGGGGAAATGGGTTGCAGTTCCACTGAAGGCAGTGGAGCTACAACCCGTTACATTTACAGTTTACCCCATGGCAAGAAAAAAAGAGTTGCATATGAAAATGAGACTGCGAGGAATCTCAGTGAAAAGCTAAACCTTAGGGGATCTGCCAAGAGCTCTGAGGTCAGTTCCAGTTCTCCTCCTTCCCAGCAAAAGACATGATTAATTACTATCTATATTCTGTAAAAATAAATATGTTTTGAAATGATTGTTGATTCAGGTTACATCAGGTATGAACACTGCTAAAATATTCATAACATGCTAAAAGACTTATGCAACTCTAGCAGTTTTACATCTTAAATGAACCCAATGTACTTATGAAATGAACCCATAGTACTTATCTGCAGTGTGTTTTGAGAATATCATTAATATCCAAAGCATTCTTGGGAAACAGGCAAAGCATTATTACCTGTGCATAATACCTACCGTACATTTTAAAATTATTTAGCAAATATTTATTCAAAATTGCATTGTATCAGCCCAAAGTGCTATTAAATGTGGACTATTATTTTAATTCGCAGTTTGTAACTGTTTAAACCACAAAGTGATAAACGCTGTTGGGCTTTTATCCAACCTTTGGTGTATATAATTATCACTTTATGTCTTCATTCTATAGATCAACAATGTACTGCTCCTCCAACAGATTCCACTCAAGAGTACCAGCAAGACAAAGTCAACAACCGTCAAACTGTAGGAAGCTGCATTTTTTTCTTTAACTCATTCTGGTTTTTCTGCAGAACACCCACCCAGGCAGCTGTGTAGATCAGTTTCTTCAGAAATGAACTTGGTTCATTCAATGCTTCTAATTTAGATGTTCGCTGCATTTTTCACTGCTATGCATACATCACTCTGGGCACCTATCTATTAAGACTAGCCTAATGAATATTTAAAAGACCAGGAGTCTAGAATCAAACTCTTCAGTGCATACAAAATTGCTACGCGACCCATTTTTCCAAAGTGGTGAGCACTTCCAGGTTCAGTTAATGCCAAAGACTTTTCTATTTGAAAAATTAGGTCACCTTTTTAGGACTCTGTCAGTGAACCACAGCCTATGGAATACAAGAGTATTTGCGCTGATACAGCAATTCTGGACAGGAATTGAGGCGTTTAACTTCTGAGATTATTATTTTTGAAATTTTGGGCTAAGGTTGAAATTCGCCTGCAGTGTCATCACTGACACCATTTCAAGGCCTAAATTTCCCTCTAAGTGAGACCACGGTTCTAAAAACTAGGTAATAAAAAGCCATTTGAGGATATATAAATTTCAGCTCTAAAAGTTAAAAAAGGGAAAGAAAGAGCACTTTGTATTTTTTTTAATGACAGATTGGTCTGTCGCTTTGCACAAGACCACCTACAAACACTACATATGACTCAAAGAAAGAAGGTGCAGGCTGAATCCTGTTGCTGTTATTTACTTCCAGTACTGCTTTACTCATTTTAAAGTTATGGAAATCAACAGGGTACAGGCATTGCTCAGCATAAACAAAAGCATCACGAACTAGGTATGGGGAATTTGTTCAAGATGATATAGAGTTAGTGGCACACCTGGAGTTAACATTCAGGAACCCTTCGCCACCAGTTTCACATTGTGCCACTTAATAGTCACTATACCATGAAGCCCTAATCCAATATGTTTTTCATAATTAATACAATAAGCAGTAAAAAGTACAACAGCACCGGAGCTTTCTACATCATTTTTATGACACTGTTGTAGTATTGGGCTTCAGATCATGGAAAGTACCCTGTCAATAAGCTTGAAGTGAACCTATAACAAAAATACGACTCTTCAACACTTTCTTTCCTTATACATGGGCTTGTAGGATTATCTATAAGAATGGATGTTCCTTTTATGTTACTTACATGCAAGGTTTTGTTAATCAAAAACATAATTCATAAATTCCTACACAGAATTTAAACTAACTCAGTGGGTTTTTGACAAAAGAGATCTTCTGTTGCTGACGAGGTTACTGGGTAAAGAGAACTCCCCTCCCCATCTACTGGCAACTTCCTTTGCTTATGAGAATTGTGTTTCTCGTCCATTTATGGAAGAAAATTTGTCGTGTTCTACAATTAAGGGTTATTTTCACACAGAATAAGGAGGGGAGTTATGTGAGAGATGAATATCATACCCATAGCTCATTTATGAAAACAGAAATGGATTAAAAAGTTGATACTGTGAGATTTCTAAAATACTTCTTCACAGTAGTTATATTCATGGCCATTTTCCCTTAATAGGCATTAGTAATTGGATCTAATTGCATTTAAAGAAAAAAAATAGAATGTGTTTTCTAAAAGCGTAATCCATTCTGTCTTGAAAAATACTACCAATGTCACCACAAAGCACCAAGTTTGACCTCTCTTGAGGACTTGTTGGTTCACTTCTCTCAGCAGGAGCAACACATTTCCCAAGTGCCAGCCTCCCGCACTCAGCCCGTGAGCTGAACATCAAGCTACAGTCTCTCTTGCCTGCGCAATACTGCAAGTAATAGAGACTCTGCAATCAGAAAACACTGCTAAATTCTGTTGACAGAGCACAATGAAGACAAGACTGTGCTTCGTTCATTGACAGTCGCACTGTGTTTGTGGTTGAAGTCGCTTCTTTGGGTCACTATACAAAGCAATTTTGCTTCTGAATGCACACTTGGAGCTGCTCTACTGAAGAAGAGGGTGCTGGTTTTACTTAGCCCTTTCTGTCACCATAGATGTCCATCTTGAAATATTTCTTTAGATTAATTTGTTGTTGAAATGCTCTGTCCCCACGCAGTAACCTCCAAAGCACTGCCAGCTGCAGCACAAATGGAAGGTAAACAATTTCAACCAGAGAACCAGGAGCTACAGATTTTGGCGCATAAAGCAATATGAAAAGAGAAGGGCTGAGGCTACAGGTATTTCCCATCACTCTCCTTTTCACCTGTCCTCAGCACTACACACACAAGGAGGTCTCCATCAGCAATGGATTATTATATTCCTTCAGGAGCCTTAGACTATCTCCGTTTCTCACGCTGCTTCTCCTTATGGCCTACGTTGCTCTCTTTATTTCACTTTGACTTAAATCAGCACTCCTTTGTGCTTGTCAGCCTGCATCTGATGGAAGAAAAGCCATATTCATTCAAGTGCAACGCCCAGCTGTAGCCATGACCTTCCAGGTGGCAGCCGGCTCCCACATGCTCACCTCAGCCCACGGAGCCAGGATCGGGCTGCCCACCACAGGCACCACAAACGTGCCCGGAGGCAGCTTCCCTCTTAGGTGCCACTTTCTCTGATGCAGCAAACAAACTTGAGCATTTCCCTCTTCGGGAAGTTCCCACTGAATGCATTTATGGCAGAAGAAACAGCATGAAAAGGGTAGAGCTGAAGTCAAAGCCTGTTCTTCGAGAGAAGGGCTGCAGCTCCCTGTGGGCTGTGCACAGGGGAAACCAGAGCGGGAGTGTTGCCGCCCTCTGGGCAGGAGCCTGACCCAAACCCTTCTCAGGACAATGGTGAGAAACTGGGTGAGGCGTGGGGAAAGCCGACCGTGCAGGAAACGATGTTCTCAGCAATCCACAGTGTATACAACACCACTACTTGAGAAAACCCACAACCGTCAGACAAACATGTGCTTTTCATGCTCTTCTTCCTTATCCCATCAGACTCTTTGGTTAGGGCATCTTCTTTGGATACAGGCTTCAATCCCTTTGGGCTAAGGCATTACTGATGGTTAAAATGAAACACGGAGGAATTAAGTCCAAATGTGCAGGTTTAAGTGATGCAGCTGCTGGAAGTTTAAAACCTGCATTATACACAATCTCTCTACCGTGGAACAGTAAGAATTTAGTCATATTGGTATATGAATTATATTATTTATCTAGGAAGTATTAGTAAGATGTTGTGGAACCTGCCTAGAAGGCAAAACTGCTGGAAACCTCACCTGCTTCAAAAGAAAGCTGCATACCTACAGGGACCTGAGTTTTATTAATCAAATAGCACTTTACAATAACTTTTTGTGATTCTGATACAAATTAAAAAAAAAACAAAAACAAAAACAAAACCAACCCTCCTTGACAGGTATTAATAGATTTTTGACGCTGCACATCTATTCTGAAGGCAAAGTTGCTATACCAATTTATACCAGCTGAGCACATTATCAGTAGACTGTTCTGTCTTTGAGGAAAACACACCTAAAAACTGTAGTCCCAAACTAGAATCAAAATTGATGGAGTGAAAAATGTACCATTTCTATTGAACCTTATTCTCCAGGCCTTTTTATATCGG
>RSEF01000001.1:148974201-148985275 GCA_003993805.1 Himantopus leucocephalus | reverse complement strand
GGCCAAGCTGAGCTCTGATTGAGCTTTGGCCCTTCAAGAACTTTGATTAGATCCCCCTTGAGCCTTCTCTTCTCCAGGCTGAGCAATCCTGGTTCCTCCAACCTTTCTTCATATGTCAAATCCTCCAATCCCCTAATAATCCTGGTGACCTCCACTGGATCCTTCCCAACTTCTCCAACTGCGGGGACCACAACTGGTCACAGTATTCCAGGTGTGGCCTAATAAGTGCCACGTAGACTGAAATAGCCATATTCCTGGATTTACTCACTGTACTCTTGCTGGTGCAGCCCAGGAGACTGCTGGCCCACCTTCCCTGCCAGGGCACACCGCTGGCTCCCATTTAGCTTGCTGCCTGCCACCATCCCCAGGTCCCTTTTGGCAGAGCTGCTCCTCAGCCCATCAGTCCCCAGCTTGTGCTGTTGCTTGAGATTACTTCTTTCCAGGTGCAGGACATTACATTTACCTTTGTTAAAGCTCATAATGTGGCTGTGTTGAGAAAGTTACTTTACAGCCTCCAAGAGAGGTTTCGTGGCCAACATAACATAGGAAGAAAAAAAAAAACCAAAACCAAACCTTTAGCTTGGTCTTATGGCGTGATTGCCCACAAAAGACTTTAGTTGTTTCTCAAGCATCATCTGTCTTTCTGAATGAGAAATCCTGGGGTATTAGATCATGGATCTTGTCTAATTTCTCTATTTCCATGATTTTTTCTATTGTCTGTTTCTATGAATTTATATCTTAAATATTGTAGAGAGCTTTCAGAAGGCAGATTGTGTCATTGTGGTCTAGAAAATCTGGAAACTGTTACCAGAGAAAAGAGGTTTGTGGAGAAATGCACTTTATTTCCCCGTTTGTCTTGAGCTGATGAGGTAGGTATGCCCCAAGGGAGGCTAATCACCAACGGTGCTCATTTTTTCCCTGAGGTTCCCTTGAGTTTTCAGACTAATTGCAGTATATTCTCCCCAGTGCAGTGGTTTTTTTTACCTTTCTGGATCAAGCCTTGCTGCCCCAACCCTGTCCCAGCTCTCGGATTTCTGTTACTGCCTCCTCACTTCCCTGTCCCCAGTTTTTTGGCTTCTGTCTTTGACCTCCTGCTCCTTCCCAAGGCCATCTGGCCAACACTAGAGCTCACAGAACTGTAGTGTAAACCCAGAGGGAAGAGAGGGGCCTTGAAGAAAGAGAGGAAATGCCATCCCAGTCCCTCTCCTTTTTGAATGTGCTTTTAACCTTATCAGGGAGGTGGGCTTTGCCAACCTGGAACTCCTGCCCAGGTCAGCGTGCACCTGGAAATTTGAGCATGACAAAGAAGAGAACTGGTAGCACTTTTTTTAATCTTCTCTTCCCTTCCTTCTGTCATTGAACTGGAATTGGAAATTTTCCTTGAAAATCCTGAGCTTGACAATAGTTTTGAGTCTTTCCAAACATCTTTTGGCCGATGTTGGTGCCATTGGTTGGTGCTACACCAGGGGAGGACTAAATGGATTTGCCTTTTTGAGGTACTTGAGAAGAGGTAAAGGAAGGGGAAGAGAAAGAAAGGGGCTGCTCTGGCTGTTTGTGTTCTGTTCCCATATAACAACAGGGAAAGCAGCTCTCTATTTTTCTTGACAGCAGTACATTTTAAAATACCAGGGCACATTCCTGAGACTAGACTAGGTTACTCAGAAAATAAAGTACAGGAGAGAGGGACAGAGAGAGGCCCAGAGGGAAAACAACTATGTGGGACAGGAGACCAGGAGGAGCCTGCAGAGAAGGAAAAGATTACCAGACTGACTTCTTAAAATTGCATGAGGAAAGCTGAGGAAGGAGTCTTTATACAGAAATTGTGAATGAAGCTTGTTTAAAAGCCTTGAGAATGAAAATAGGACTTTTGGTTCTACAGAATCAGAAGTTGCCCTGGTAAGCACAGGTGCAAGAAAGAGGAATAGTTCATAAACTTCCAGAGCTTGGAGGCGAGAGAAGGAAGGCAGCAGACAGAAAGGTAAGGAGGGTAAAGAAGACCTCCAAAGGCGTACAAAGGAGGTGAACACTCACAACAGCCATTGTAGCTTCACGTTCTTTCTCCATTAAACTGTCTGACCTGTCTTGTCTTGCGAGGACAGTTCTTGATGGTACCTGTCCTTTACAGGCTCCTTTCCTTTGCAGTGCAAAGGTGTAATGGGGTGATCAGTGGAGTTTTATTTTATAAATTCACTGGACAGCTAGCAAGCTTTTCTTTCTAATGGGTTTTAAAAAAACCACTGAAATATTCTGGGTTGCTGGGTTTTTAAAAGTAGCTAAAATATAAGGCTTATTTTTCTGATCAAACTCCAAGATTTTTGGCTTTTTCAATCTTGACGTCATTACGTAGTGTGTAAATAAATGTGTTCTACCAAGTGCTGAAACCTTGCGTGTGAAGGTTGGAGATATAAGTAATCAGTTAAAAGTCAAATATATCAATAACTTTTTGCATCTTCATTTCTGAAATTTGTAAGCCAGACTTATGGGGCAGCATCGATGTAAAAAATTCTGGGAATTTTTTTTACGATAAGGTACTGTTAAAAACAGCTTCATCCCAATTATAAGACCCTTACTCCTGATGATCTTGTAGCTCTTCTACAGTGTGAAGAAAGACTTGCCCTGCAAAAGTGACAATTTGGCTTTTAATAGACAGAAAACCAAACCTATGTTGCTTTATTTTGCAAACGCATGAAAATCCTTACTCCGCAAAACTAAACTTTTCCTGCCTGGTATCATAACTGCAGTTTTATGGGAAAAGCCAGTTTTTATGGTGAAGACGTTTGATGTTTTGATATGTCTTCTCAGTAAAAAGTACTGCGAAAGATATGACACCCGTTAGCAGCTTATGTGATATGGACAGATGTTGTACAACGCTGTACTTCAGGCCAGGCATAAGTTCAGCTTTTAGAGTTGAAAGGTGACAGCCTTAGTTAATTTTCCCAGCTTTGGACTGTTTCATTTGAAAATGCTGTGCAAAGACTTATCCGTTAGAGATTTAAAGAATACGTGTTAATGTGCTTTGCTATGCAGTTATACACTAAGTGGTATTAGGATGGCATATGCGCTGTAGCAAATCAAGCAAGCTTGGGGATTTAGTAATATTTACAGTAGACGTTTGTTTACTTACTCTGTGCTCTTTCTTGTGTAGGGTGAAAAGGTTACACATGTCTTCAGGTGATAATGGACAAATTATTTAATTAATAGGGGTGGGTTTGCTCCAAATCAGAAGGTCAAGAATCTTTGCCTAGTGTGTGGGAAAGAATGATACTCAGAGTGATTAACACCCAGAGGAAATTTCTGGGAGTTTATTTTGGCTGGTCTATGGTTGATAACTCCCTTGGCTAGTGGCATGCCCGGCTCCACGTCAATCACCATTTGCAGAGCTTAACTCTGAATAGCAGTTATTGGTCACATATGTTGGCCTGTCAACTCTTGTTTCAGAAACAGGGTGCAAAATGGCACATGGGTAAACTGTAGTAATTTGGGGGTTTTGTTCCTATTTTGTTGTTGTTGTTGAAAGACTCAGATTTTTTAAAAAAGGAAATATAGGAAGGCTTTTGGTGAAAGTCTGCTTATATGAAGTAAGAGAGTATCTATGCCACACTATTTTGTCTTGCAGGCAGGAGAAGTTTGAGAGAGGGAGAGGTGAGGAGAATGGGAATAACCAAACAAATGTCCATGGCTGTTGCCACTTGTGCCCTCAGCTGACAAGCTGTATAAGAAGGCTCTAATGATATTAAAGATTGTATATGGATAAAAATGATGACCTAATATCGTACCTTTGGTTGGTGATGATACGTGCTGTTGGCTTGACTTGTTTCCGTAGAGTTGGAGCAGAGGATGCCTTTTGTGTCAGTAGAGCGTTAGCTGATGCGTGGCCCAGGGCAGCTATGACTTTCTGGTGTACTGCTGCTAAGAGAGTTGCAAGAACAGCAAATCCACAGCAGCTAGCTGAAATGAACTGTTAATCAGGAAGGGGAGTTGGACAATAACATACCAGAGAGCCTTTGGAAAGTTTTGTCATGACTTGGTCTTATCTGGAAAAAGGAGATTATAATAATGACTGAAAGACGTTTTGAAGTTTACTTGCAGTTTTACTTACGAAGAGCAGTAAGAATTGGTGATACTGATGATTTAAGATGGCATAGGATACAGGTCCTTACCATAGGGTTGAAATGCATACTATGTCTTTGTGGAATATGCTTCTCTTAAAATGGTACCCTCTTCCCCAGCAATATCAAATCTTTGTTCTCTCTACACCTCTCAGAAAAAATCCTTCCAAACCAATCAGCCTATTAAAACTGTTTCATTTTCAGATGACAGATGAAAATAAGGCTAAGTTATTCTCTTCTGGGATGTATATGGACTGAGCAACTATTTTCTTCGACTTGACTATATTAAAGCACTAAATATACTATTCTACATACTATATGTAAACCAAAAATATTTTTATTTAATAAATGGCAAAATTAATTGAAATAATTCTTTTTTACTTATTCCTTAAAACATTTCATACAAGTTGACATACTCCTGTAAAATGTGTATATTTTGATGAAACTGGACTGAGACAACGGGGAGCTGTTCTATCAAAAAAAATTTAATCTATTCCTGTGATCTGTGCATGAGACTGAAATACTCATGGGAATTAAAGTATCTGGTGAAAGAGGAGGTAAAGAATTCACATGAATTTTTAAAAACATAATTTCATTGTGGAATTTTGGGTCAGACCAGATGATATAAAAGAGACTTAATGAAATTCAAAATATGAAATATTTTAATTTTGTTAAAAAGAATATTATTTGTGTGTCATTGTTGATGAGCAAGTCTCCAGTAGTTAGAAGTGCTTAATCTGATCTGTTCTCCTGACCCCAGTAATAACAAAATTGGTGCTTTTTATAGTCACAGGATTACTATTATATTTTAACTATTGTGGAGGAGAAAAAGTCATCATATGGTGTATAAACATCCTTCGCCCAGGCTATAGTGAGGAGCTTGCTCGCTACCTTAAAGTAAACATTGCAGGTACCTTGTTTCTTCATAGGCTTTCATAACAAGATTACCAACATGTTTATTATTTCAATTCTTCCTCCCTTCCCACACCTCTGTGCAGACAGACATGCACATAGCTTTCGAAGAAGTGAAGAAAAAAGGTTTTAAAGGTTGCATGAGGCATCAAAGTGCGCTATGTTCAGCTATCATTCGGCGGTTGTCCTGAAGCAGAAACTAAAGCAAAATTAAGTAGTGATATGTAGATAAGAACAAGGGACTGATTCCAATCTCTAGTATAGTTGCTTAAATATAATTCCATCAATGATGTTCCAGTAGTTCAGAAGGGACTGAAAGAAAGAACATCCATTCTTCAAACCCTGATTATACAAGTAATGAAATGAGTCACGGTATCTAATAAAATATTTAAGGGAGATGGTATAAAAGATCAAAAGCCATAAAAGCCTTTAGAATGAATCGGAATAGGGCACATAAATTGCTGGTGTCCTCGCACCAGCAGGAAATTCTTTGGGGGAAATTGCAAATGATACTGGGAAGTGGACTATGCCCATACAAAGAAGGGCTGCTCCACAAAATATACTGTAAATCCCCAAATCTGACCTGGGGAGTTTCTGTCCAGACTTTATTATCAGTTTGACTTTGAGCATGTAAGATACGTTGACCATATTTTCCAAATATTTTCCAAATACTCAGAACATTTCACTTCAGTGGATGAAATAATTCACAGATGTTTTACTATGCCACAATTTGGCTGTGGTTTAAAGCATCACATTAAATGTTTGGTACATGGTTTGTATTTTTAATATTTTGCAGGTTTATCTTTATCTTTTAAATGCAAATGTACTGAGACAGGAAGCCTGGACAGGAAGCTCTGTTACAATTTCATGTCTCCATGTGTCCATGCTGTGACTGAGGAGTTACTTATTCGTCTTGTTTGGGTGGTGACCCCTAACTCTCCCAAGCTAAAGACATAGGCATAGGTATGAGGTAGGTCTTCAGTTCTACTATCATGTCAGCCACTATACACCCCACATCCACCTCAGGGGGAGGACACNACTCTCCCAAGCTAAAGACATAGGCATAGGTATGAGGTAGGTCTCCAGTTCTACTATCATGTCAGCCACTATCCACCCCATATCCACCTCAGGGGGAGGACATNGGTCTTCAGTTCTACTATCATGTCAGCCACTATACACCCCACATCCACCTCAGGGGGAGGACACAGATTAAATCAGTTTACACTGCTAGTTCTCTACTGCTTGTCTGTATTTCTCTTCAAGTGCCCAGAGGGTCGGGGATGGCTTCCTGCAATTGCATGGAAAGCATCATGGAGAGGTTCAGCTGCAGCTGAAGGAACCACAGGAATTGCCCCAAGAAATCTTAGTAACCGACAGAGGAATCCCAGTGTCCAAATCTGGGCTTTATTACTTATATCAAAGAAGGGAGGAGCNGGAGATATATAAAAGAGGACCTGCAGAATCAGGCCTTTCCCTACAAAACCTTGCATAACTAATCTTTATTATCTGTGCTGTCTATCTTCAAACTGTGTATGAATTGACATGCAAACCTACAGCCTCCTGGTGTTATGTGGGATGCTCACTTTAACTTAAGGAAGAAAAATGGTGCTAAGGCTTTAAATAGAGTGTGGTGAGAAATGTTTTTTTAAACAAGGGTTTGATCTAGGCAGAACAATACGGAATAATGGAAATAATATTGAGCATTGCTGCTGTCAGAGAAGTCAGGCTTAGTGAAGGAGTGCTGTGTTAATGTTTAGACAAGGTCTAATACAGCATCAGGGAACAGGGTGGGGGAAAGGCATCTCCAGTAGGTTTGGGATTTCAAAGAAAACAATAAAAAATTCATGCTAGCCTCAAATCCAACAGTACTCTTACTTGGTGGTGTTTGCCTCTCTTTCTTATTAAAAAAGATTAAAATGGAAGTGTTTGTTTTTAAGACAAAAGTCTATGCTACCTATAAAAGACATACATTTTAAAACTAACTTCAACAGGAAATAAAAATGTGGTGTTATGTAGGTTTAAAATAATCCATTTTATAAGCATTTGCGTATAATTAAACATTAGCAAGAAATTCAGTGACTCATTTGGTACACTTGAGGGAAGGGATGCCATCCAGAAAGACCTTGACAGGCTTGAGTGGGCCCATGTGAACCTCATGAAATTCAACAAGGCCAATTGCAATGTCTTGCACCTGGGTCAGAGCAATCCCAAGCACAGATACAGAGTAGGGGGTGAACAGATTGATATCAGCCTTGAGGAGAGGGACTTGGGGATACTGGTGGATGAAAAATTGGGTATGAGCCAGCAATGTGTGCTTGCAGCCCAGAAAGCCCATTGTATCCTGGGCTGCATCAGAAGAAGTGTGGCCAGCAGGTTGAGGGAAATGAGTCTGCTCCTCTACTCCACTCTGGTGAGACCCCATCTGGAGTGCTGTGTCCAGCTCTGTGGTCCCCAGTACAAGAAAGACATGGACCTGTTGGAGCAAGTCCAGAGAAGGGCCACGAAGATGATCATAGGGATGGAACACCTTGAGAAGGCTCTGGGGAGACTTCAGTTGTGGCCTTTCAATACTTAAAGAGGGCTAGTAAGAAAGATGAAGAGAGAGTTTTTACCAGGGCCTGTAGTGACAGAACAAGAGGTGATGGTTTTAAGCTGAAAGAAGGTAGGTTTAGGTTCAATGTAAGGACAACTTTTTTTTTTTTTTTTTTTTTNTTTTTTTTTTTTTTTTTTTTTTTACAGTGAGGATGGTGAGACACGAATAGGTTGCCCAGAGAAGTTATGGATGCTGCATCGTTAGAAGTATTCAAGGTCGGGCTGGATGGGGGTTTAAGCAACCTGATCTGGTGATGTCCCTGCCCACAGCAGGGGGGGTGGACTAGATGATCTTTGAAGGTTTTTTCAACCCACACCATTCTATGATTTTTTGTTTGTTTGTTTATTTAGGTCCTTTTTTAGGCAATATTATGAGATGCCCTCTTTTAATAAGCCATTCTAATATCAATTAAACCATGCCTGATTGTATTCTAGGAAGTGTACTAATTTAATTGGAAATATTCTGGACATAATGCACTGGGAGTCATCTGACAAAATAGGTACTGACAATGGGACATCTATGTCTTAGCCCATTTGCTCCGGGTTTCTTTTACAGTCCATGGACATAGGTACTTCCAGGACAGGATTCTTTTTTGCACTAAAGCCATCTAAAAAGATAAATTGCTTCCTTGAAATGCTAATTGAGTGTAAAAGGTTCCCAGGATTACTAGGATCTAGTAATCTGAGGGCTTCTACCTTATGGATACCTCTACTTCATCAGATGAACTGAAATGTAGTATCTTTTAGGGTGGGCTTTGTTTTCCCTGACATCTGTTATACCCCATTCAAAGATGTCTGTATAAGACATACAGAAAAATCTTGGTTTATGTTGTTTTTCTGACGTGAATTTAGGTGAGATGAGTTTCAAGCTTCATGGAGGATGAGACCAACTGAGGTTAGCGGAAAGGTACTACAGTTTCCTAGCAGCCAGGGATGATTTGTTCAGCAGAATTCATGCTACAGTTTATTTCACAGGCTACTCTATGATATTTAGTCACAGTGAACTGAGCAAGGGCACAAACTGACAACTTAATTTCAAAAATGTTGACTTCAGAAACATTTCTCCCATCCAGAATGGTAGTATGGCTGACAGCTGTGTTACAGCCTGCAGGTCTCCTAACGGGAATCTTGGCCTGTGACGCAAATGTTACCTGCTTCATAGCATGCATTTTTATCTTCATAAAACAGGACTCCACTCCTAAGTATCTCCTGCGCTTTCGGTGNCAGGACTCCACTCCTAAGTATCTCCTGCGCTTTCGGTGTCTTCCTTTCCCACTCACTCCCATTCCCATGATTTCACCTTTCCCCATATGCTCTATTTCTGAAACTCTGTGTTCCCTACTTTCCAAATTTGCCTATGCCTGAATCCTCAGTCAGATTTTCCTGAAGGTGCCGAGCTTTTGGCATGCTCACTGTGTGTGTCCACATTAACAAGTCATGCTGGATCTGTTAACAGCAGATCTGTAGAGTGAAATAATTGATGCGGCGAACACAATACCCGGACTATGTGCATTTTAATCCCATACTGTACTCCTTCTAGTCAGGGCCTGAGGACTGGATATTCATTAGTGACTGAAGGTCATTCTTCAGTGCTCATCTAGAGCTCATCATCAGGGTTATTTCATCTGAGAGGATGGTACTTCACATGCTCCAGCATCAGTCAGCGATGTGAACCAAAGCTTGATTAGTGGAGACGATTGGGAGATTGCTTAAAAATGTTCTCATGACCTGAACTAAAGCTCTAATGGGCATGACATACAGCAAGCACAGGGGCTTCTGCTTTGCAAAGTCACAGATATCCTTGAATTAGCATATGCATTGGAACCGCTCATTTCCCTAATACTGTTTTCCAAACCAGGCTCATCCTGAGTGATGATGTTAACAATGCAGACGCAGCTAATGAGCAAGCCACACTCAAACTGCTCATAAGGCACAATGGTGTGACTATCCCTCAAGTGAGGAGGTTAAGTTATACATGAGTGAACTTAGATATTCTGAGCACAGTAAAAATGATGAAGGGCAGACTTAGTCGGAGGAAGATGGTTTTGGGTCAGGCTGAGAGAGAGGAGTGCTAATGCTAAACAGTGTTATAGTGCTAATCCTTTTAACTTCCTCTCTGGGCTTTGTTGCCAGACCCCTATTGGGGCCTGATTATTCAGACTTCGCTCCATCTTCCCAGGCATCCGTTCTGAGCAGAGCTGCCTCTTTCCATAGTTAACAGGGAGCCGAGCTGCAAAAGGCAGCTAGTGTTTCTTCAAGGTGGCAGACGGCTTTTTACAGTTAAAACATTGTAATTCAACCAAACATACGGAATATCTGCTGACCAAGCGTATGAACGTGTTTAGCAAGCTATACTGCTCAGAAGTATGGGTATTGTATCTGTGTTGCATTATTTCTTATCTCTGCTAACTATGGAAGGATCTCTTCTATAGAAAAGCTCAGGAGCACATAAAGGCACCGTTGTTTCTTGGAGTTAGTGAAGCTATGAAACGCATGAACTTTACCCCTTGCCTCTACAAAAGGTCTGCCAATTCTATGAATTTTAAATCCATGGGAAATTTTTGTTGCCCTCGGCTGTTGATTTTCAATGGCTAAAACTCTTTCTGAAGTTATGCTTGAATGCTACTTCCTTTACAGCCTCCAAAATGACACCTTATGCTTTTCCTGCATTCATAACACTGAGAAAAAGACGAACAAGTGTTCCCTGTTCAGACAACCGTCGTAAGTAATCTGGTCTGTTTGGCTGTTTGAATGTAGTGATTTAATGCCAATAATTTCAAGAAATACTAAAATGTGTTTAGCAGTTTCGTGTTTTAAGATCTGGGAATAAAAAGGCTGATGTTATGATCCATGAAGGAAAAGCACATATAAACTGGGGCTAGGGCACAAGAAAACTGGAACTGTTTCCTGTGTAATGAGCCATGCATGGCAAAGACTGTAAGCAATGGCTGGCAGCGAAGAGCTATCTAGAGTGATGTAGTCATTTTATGTTCCATTAAGGCCTTGTTATTTTAGTATTTAAACAAAATTATGCTGCAGGAAAATAATGAGCCTGTTGCACAACTCTGGTAAGGAAGAAAATCAAACTTCAAAGTGTTCGTCTATCATTTAGAAGAATTACATCCATCAAATTCTGATTTTTAGCTCAGTATTTTGGAGGTGAAAGGGGGGAAACTTTGAATCAGGAAGGAAATAGTGGCATACTGAGCACTGCAAATGTCAAGGCGCACGTGGGCAGATGGAAACAGCACTTTGCCTATGTGACTGCAGCTTCATTTTTGATTACTCAAGATGATGGGCAGCGAGAACAGCCTGTATTTTCAAGAGTCACTAGTAACATATTACATGTTGTAAAAAGGAGCACTTACTCCTCCCAAAGAATTGGATACAAGCCAGACATACAAAAAGTATATCTTCTCATATGCCCTTTTGAAAATGTAGAACACAGCAGTAAGAAAGGG
>RSEF01000001.1:148941346-148974101 GCA_003993805.1 Himantopus leucocephalus | reverse complement strand
GTGATTCCGTGAATATCTTAAAAGTTAGTTACACAGGAAATGGAGCAACTCTCTTCACACGGATGCCCGCTGACAGGACGAGAGGCAGTGGGTACGAGCTGTTTCGAGGGAAATTCTGTCTGGATATATAAAAAAAATTCTTCCCCATGAGAGCAGCTGGAGATTGGAAGAGGCTGCCCAGGGAAGTGGTGCACTCTCATGCGCTGGAAATGCTCAAGATTGTTTGAATAAGTTGATGAAGCGAGCTGTGTTGAAGTGAAGGTTGGACCAGATAATCTCCTGAGTCCAATCAGAACTTTCTGTGAATCTCTATCCATGCACAGTCTTGCTAGTTATATCAATAGTGTTGTCAGTCCACAATCATCTTCTCCCTCAAGCATGAGGCTTCTACTACTCTAGAGATACATGATATTTATTTCCAGTCACTACTAATCTTTCATAAGCAGTTTACACTTTAGTTCTCTTTAAAGGGAGGAGGAGCAGGGGAAGCAATAGAAGACTTCTCCCATGACAGTTTCTTTTGCAGTCAAGACGTTCAAGAAGAGTTATATTATGGGAGGATTTTTTTAACCTTCAGGAACAAGGCTTAATTAGGGATCAAGAGCAAATGTTATAGCACAGAAGAAACACCCCTAAACGCTCATTCTTATCTGGCTTTTGTTCCAATTAAGATGGTTAACAAGGGATGTAAGAGCATTTGCCTCTGAAGTATAGATATTACAATTTTAAATTTTAATTGAGCTGAGAAATCTGAGTAAGCAGGACCTTTTGAAGAGCTGATGCATTTGTAAAGAAATGGTGAGGAACCTGTACAGATCTTACCTCTTTAAAATATTTCAACACTGCAAAGAATAGGCTCATGCTGAAACTCAAAAACAAATTTCTTATTATTCAAGAAAATATGAATGAAAATAAAAAATGTAAAAAAAATCAGGAAAGAAAGCCTGGTTTTGCTCTCACACTATCAACTGATCCGTTCAGCATTTGTCACAAGGGAGCAAATTTACTCACATACTTCTCAAATAACTACAACAACATAGTATTTTGAAGGAGGATTCCATCCCACCTCCCCAGTCCCACTGACTTCAGCAGAAGCAAAGTCAGGCTTCAGAGCTGCCCGTTTTGGGTCAAGCAAGGCTAAGAAGCAAAAGGTGCAACCTTGCAACACCCTACATTGGTTACACACCAGTAAGGGACGTAGCTGTGGGTGGACAGGTAAAGCTAAGGAAGAGATGGAGCTTTCCTTTGATAGCACTTAGCAAAATATTGGAATCAGCTATAACAGCAACAGATTATTTTTCCATTAGAGCAAAAAACGGTAGCATTTAATCCTCTAGTTGTTCCCCGATGTACCACAATTTGAGTCCTGGCAAACAAAAAGTCTTGCCTTACAAGTCCAGATGGTAGGAGAGGTGAAAAAACAGCGTAAACATGAATACGAATGAAAGTCCTTGCGATTTTGTTGAAGACTAAAAAAACAATCTCAGTTTTTCCAAGATAAATACTGATGACTTCATATGAGACCTTACATTTCACAAGGAAAGTACATGGCATGATTCCTTCACACCACTCGATTTTACCCAAGCATCCAGTTAAAGTTAAAAATGCTACTTTATAGCAGTGAAGAACCAGCACAGGAAAGCTGTACATGGCTACCTGGGTAAGCACAGTCAATCTTTATTCATTAACTTTAATGAGCTTTACATGCAAAAGGGACAAGATACTTTTCAGAATTTTTAGCTACAATTTTGCTGTAACTAAATTCACTCCTTTTTGTTGCACAGAGGACATACATAAAAGTGTAGCCAGTTTCAGGAGGTTTTGTTTTGTATCAGTTTTTCCCAGATCTCTAGAATTAGCCTGAAGGATCCTTTTACAAAGTAAATATATATAAAATATTAGGACAACACTGCAATGCAAAAAGGTTCTTAAATTGCTCATCCAAGGAGATGACATAATGAATACTGACATAATTTCCAAGCAGCAAAGCAAAACTAGGTCAAATCACATTGACCTATCTAACATAATAAGCCTTTTTTTTTTCAGATTTTTACAATGTAGACTGTGTCTGCAGGCATTAATGTCCCCTGTTATCAATGTATAGTGTTGTCATTCTGCTTTAATGTCTTATCACCATGTTGTGTTAATTAGACCAAAACAATATNATGTATAGTGTTGTCATTCTGCTTTAATGTCTTATCACCATGTTGTGTTAATTAGACCAAAACAATATAGTGCACTTTTGAACTGCTTAACTCCCAGTTTGAAACCTCTGCCTCAACGATACTTCTGCGGTTATCCAGTTAGAAATGAAGTCTTTAACTCTTTGTGGTCACTTGTTNTAGTGCACTTTTGAACTGCTTAACTCCCAGTTTGAAACCTCTGCTTCAACGATACTTCTGAGGTTATCCAGTTAGAAATGAAGTCTTTAACTCTTTGTGGTCGCTTGTTTCAATAGGTGCTACTAAGGCTGGTGGAATAGCGTAACTTTGCATATAGGTCAAAATCTAAGCTTCATAAGTTGCATATTATTTGTCAAAAAACAGGTCCGCATAGCTAACGTCTGTCAGTGAGCAAAGTGCGCACTAATTTTGATGCCACTTAATACAAGGCAGAACCCTGGCACATACACTCTCCTGAGCATCACATGGACAAATCTGCTCAGTGCTTGGCCATCACGTGTCCCTGCCAAAGTGCTTTGTCCACACACTGTGCTCTGAAAGGGACAGTCCTTCCCCTGCTCCGGGCAGCCTTCCCTTCCCCTACTCTTGTTCCTCTGCACGTCAGATTCACAGCACGCGTATTTTTCAGTGAGACTATAGGACTTGTGTAGGTTTCCACCTACAGCCTCTCGTGACTCCCACAAGAGCAGAAACATGAGAAGCGAGAGCTGTATCTGCCTGTATCCCTCCCTGCCTGTATCCCTGCCTCCAGAGCTGAGGTGGGACTAGAGACCAGGCTGAGAGCTTGAGGCCTCAGCTTCCCAGGGAGCTGGGGCTGGTCAGGAAGGAGGAAAGCAGCTGAGGCAGGAGACAGAGGCAGACCTTGGTGGTCCACAAAGGAGAAATTGTCAATAGAGTTTACATCTTCCTGTAGAATACATAGATTTTGCAATAAGGGCGTAATCTTAGCGGGGAAAACCCAGTATGTTCCACGAATAAAGCCCCTTCCCATGCTTTTGATGATTGCTTGGTGATGAAGGGTACCTTGAAACTGGGATGCTGGCTGTTCTTATGATGGAGTTAACTGGATTTGGCAACTCCAATTCTAAATATATATGTATGTGTCTATGTGTATATATATGTAAATGTGTAGTGTTTCTCTTTTCTTTTTGTTTTCTTCTTCTTTTTTTCTGTCTCCGTTTACCTCTCAAGAAGAAAAAACCCACCAATACACAAAACAAACCAACCAAAAAAAAACCACCCACAAACAAAAAAAAAAGAGGGATCATGTTTCCATATGGCCAACTACTGAAAAAAAGAGAAATTTTTTGAGAGCCATTTTGCCATAAAATACTGATTTCTCAGTATTTTTTGGAAGAAAGCACCAGCCTCAGCTAACGCTCAGAATAAATTTTCTAATATGAAAACAGAGATGGAGATCCCAGACGTGGTCTCAGGGTGGGACGGGGGAGGGTCTCATCCGAGCAAGTTCTCTCTTCACCTGAGTCTACGCAGTGCATCAGCTCACCCGGATCACAAATGAGTCTGATTCTGGTGTGTGGGGGGGTGTCTCTCAGAGCTCCTGCTGCAGCTGTTCAGTAATTAAATACCTGCAGACCCAAAGAGCCAAGTTAATGCCATTAGTCACGGGCACCTGCTCGGGACGCAGGGGCACTGAAGGGAGGCGGCGGGCGATGCCACGGGCCCGCAGGTGCGCGGGCAGCAGAAGGCGGCCAGGGTGCAGCGTGATGGGAAGCTGTCAGCGCCGCTCCAGGCATGAGAAGTATGTCAGCCTCCCTGCCCCAAAATGTGGAGCAACTGTCATAGGGTGTCACCAGCTCCTTTCTGGGGCAGTGAAATACCCTTCCCTAAATATTTCCATTGCAGTCTGTCACACTACAATGAAAAATCCTATCAGCCCCATGGATCTCCTCATTCACTGTCCCACTAAGCCAGGAGTAAAAGCCTGGCCTCTCTTTTATTTGTTTTACTGTCTTAAAATTGTTCTTGCACCCAGCTATCTCAACACTTATGCAATCAAAAAAGTTTTATCGTACTTCAGGGCCAAACAAACATCGCCTATTTGCCAGCTTTTTTGTCCTCCCACACCCCCCTGGGAAGATATAAATAATAATGATAAACAGCCATCACACGACAGCAAATAGGAAAGAATTTTAAAGAATTAAGAGCTATTTTTATTGTTTAGAAAAGAGATCAAAATCAGCTTCCTACCCTTTAGCGCCTTTCCCAGCTTTCAGACAGACAGGGTGGATTCTGCACTGCAAGCCAGGGATCTCAGGGATATACAGTAATTCCTTACAGCTTGCTAAAGCATTACAGGCTCTAAGCTGCACGACTGTAATAAAAGACTTTGAACCCAAGAACAGGCTGAAGAATGGAGTACCCTAAGAAGCCTGAAATTCAGTTCAAACAAACTCCGGCACGCGTTCAAAAGGCTATTCACATGGTTGTACGCGAATACAGGTCTGCTCCTTTCTCTCAGCTCAGTCTTCACCCACAGCCAAACAAAACTGTTCCTCCAAACGCTGAAGTATTTACTGAGCTCCAGCGTATCCCCTCAGCGTTCACCACCGCAAGCTCCTCGTTCCCGGCAGTTCATGTCCCTCGACCCCAGGCTCCAGCAGATCCCTTACCTCTGGTGCTACTCTGCGGAGGGACTCTGAGGTCTGACAACTTTTTTGCAGAGCTCAGAAGCCGTGGAAGCCCTCCGCGCAGCTGCCTGCCTCCCCGTCCCTCCCCAGCGGGCAAGCCCTGGGACTGGGCTGCGGTGGGAAGCCGGCAGCCAGCCCAGCAGTGCCGGGCAGGCGGGAGGCAGAGAGCCGGAGCCAGATCTCATCAAAGGTAGGAGGCCTGGTGGGGATCAGAGAAAGGGAGATACACATCTAAATAATTCAGAGGCTAATAAAAGCTTTAGGTTGGGCTCTGTTCAAGATGTGAGACGAGGCTGAATTTCGATGCATTTCAGGCTGCCATCAATGCAGAATGCTGCGTTACTTAATAGCCCGACACTGACAAACCAACATTATTTAAAGAGTATTCCACATAAAGTTAATGAGGAAAGTGGCTATGGCTGGTTTTGTATTTTTATAGCTTTAGCTTTAGGCTGAAATTCTATCAAGTGAAGATTTTGAGAACTTCAAGTCTGACCTCTACAGGTAGGCTGCTGAAAAAGGTACAGTATCTTTTGATCGCAAATCTTACACAGGACTTTTAGAAATTGGAGAAAATTAATGGATCAGATGTACTACACAGCATCAGATTATCATCACTGCATCTCTAAAGCATCTCTTAAAAACACTACTACCTGTAGCATCATCTGTGATAATTTGGTTCCTACAAATGCTTTCTTGCAAAACGCACAGAGGGTGCAGCAACACCAGAAAAAGCACATCCAGCATGAACATCTTTACATTCAAAAGTGTTATGGGGTTTTGCTTCTGCTTTTTATTATCCCTCCCCCTTCCTCCCCAATCTTCCCTATGATCTGCTTTTTCAGAGCTACAGAAACAAACGTCACTTTGAAACCGATAACATCCATTTGCGTTTTGCAAAACTGATGTTTTTAAATGCCCTGATTGGTGCCACCTTTTTCTAATCAGAACCAACCACTCTAACAAACTACCCTTTGTCCGGGGATCCCGTCCCCTCTGTTCCCACCAACCTACAGCACATGTTGCTATAGCTACCCTGCATGTCTATTTACCACACAAGTGATCAAAGGGAGCAGACAACACACATACACACACGCACAAAAAAACCTCGCCAGGCTTCCTACCGAGCAATGTCCAGCCGCTAATTAACTGATACACTCCCAGCCTGCGGACTCTGTACACTTGTTTTCTTTATTCCGCGCGGTACACAAAAAAAANAAAAAAAAAAAAGCAGCATTCTCCGAGATGCTCATTCTTCCCTTACAGACCAAACAAACAACAAAACGTCCCAGGATGAACTTTAAAAGAGAATTTCCTAAAGCGAGGCTAAGGATTACAGCACTCCAGAATAAGAATACAGCTTTTCTACGGAGGAACATGTTAAGAATTTTAAAAGGTATGCAAAAGAAAATAGGAAATAAGAAACACATGCTAAGAACTTAAACAGCTATAAGGAAAGGGGATGATTTTGAATTTTGCACGTGTGTTGCACTGAAATTGCATGCAGCGTTTATTCCCTTGGTGAATTATATGCATGCTAAAAGCTATACGCCTGCAGTCATGATCAGTAACTGTAATGACTTTATGTGCCTTAGAAACACAGTTTTTCATTTTTAGGTGGCCTGTCAGTTAACAGTCATTTTGTTGAACCTCTTAATGTGACGAAGGGCTTGAGTTTGCCTTGATCCAAGTCAATGGGACTTCAATAGCAAGAGGCCAAAATAAGGAGTTGCATTTGCTCTCAATGACGCTCCCACGAGCTGCACTTCAGCGATACGTTGTGGGCGAAAGTGAGTGAAAATGAAGTATTAAAATTCATCAAACATTTAATTTTCTGTGAAGTAAGCTTAGGGACCTTAAAACAGAGCCCACAGTGCCCTCTCCAGTTCTGCAGCAAACTAGGGGAATCCAGCCACACAACTGCGTCCAGCCACGCGAAACTGACGCTCAGCCACATGAAGGCTGAGCATCTTCTCAGGAGTTTGCATCACTTGCAGGTTTCCTTACTTAGGGATTTATTTTAAAGTAATAAGCTGAACCGAGGACTTTGCAAAGCAGAAAATGTGTTACCTACAAAGGATTTTTTTTTTTTTTTGGTCAGGTTAGTTGTTTTTTGTGTCTTGCAACCACGTTTGATACCTTTAAAAAAATCGCACTTCTGCTTCCTAACACTAGTCTTATATAGCACACTAGCACACCCAAATGGGTATATTTCCTGTGGATGCTTAAACTTTCACAGGTACATGGTGAGCACTGTACTTTCCCAGATGTCACATGCACAGCGATAAGACAGAAATTTTCCCATTTTGGTTACTGGAGCTTATATGTGAGGTCATTCTATCAGACAGCAAGGAGACACTTCTTGCTGAGGTTTTCAACTCTCACCAAAAAATGACTGCTTCTTTGTACCGTCTCATTTCCAACTCCTCAACACAACAGTTTACACCAACGCCCGTTGCCCGCTAGAGACGATAGGCCTGGTAAAGCAGGTTGGACCTTATCAACTCAACAGGCTGCATATTACATTTCTCCAGGAATTCCTGCACTTCTATAGGAGAAATTAGCGCATCTGTCTTGCTATGTGCTATTGTTCAGTACCTGCGGGCTGCCCTTGGGCATCAGCGTAATACACGGTTTCATTCCAATACCCACGACGCACTGCCTGCTTGGGGGTTAACTCTGCGCCCCCAAATTAAGCGATAGCTCCCACCAACAGCCTCTCAAAGGGGGAGCACTCGGTCCCAGAGCCTGAGAAGAGGAAGGAGTTAACCCACCCCCTCACTGCCTTATGGCCGGCTGGCTGAGGATGGGGAAGGGAGCACCAGGGAAGGGCAGGGAAAAGCCACAGGACAGGTTGGGAGAGAGAATTCCAAGGCGGAAGAGCAGGTAGGAAAAGCTTGCTGTTACTCGGAATAGGAGGGCCATAAAGGGGCCAACAGTAAAGTCACCTTCTGCATATTCCTCCTTCCCGTAACAATTTCAAACTAGAAGCAGGAGCGAGGGCTCCAGCTGCACATGCCTTTCCTGCTCCTAAGTGTCTGCTGGAATGGGTTTCCTAAACATTTTGTCCAGTTGGTTCATAGCTCATCACAATCTTCGGATCCCACTAAAGCGTGAGGGCTGCTGCCGGGGGGGGTGGGGAGGGGGGGACGATGCACCCAGTGGCTTTTGCGCCCCCACCCCCCCCTTGACTTCCAGCTCCCTGGATTTTGTCCCTCAGGCCCCAGCAGCGCGCCCGGACCTCCCCTGCCAAACCGAAAATATTTGTGCGCGGCAAACCAACCAAACCCGGAGAAATACTCCTAAATTATTCGCTCGGCCCGGGGAGGGGGGGCGGGAAGAAACCGCGCTGGCAGGCAGGTGTTTAAACAAACTCTGGCAGCGCTTCAGCCGCCGCTCCCCGCCCGCAGCCCCGGGGGGGGGCACGGCGGGGAGGGGGCGCGTCCCCCTCGCTGCGCTCCGGCGGGGAAAGGGAGGGAGGGAGGGAGGGAAGGGGGGAGGAATGGAGGGAGGGGGGGAGGAATGGAAGGAAGGAGGCAGACACCTACGGGGCCGGGCCGGGCTCTGCAAGAATAAGCCCGCCTGTGCCTGTACCTCTTTTTAGGATGGAATGTCCCCCTCCCTCCCCCTCCTCCACTTTTGGAGGGGGAGGGAGGGTTCGTGTGCGCATTAACACACCCCTCACCCACCCCCACTCCCCCCCATTCTGACTTACTTGCTCTGCTCTTTTAACCCGCCACCTATGAATCTTCATTAACCACGAAGCCTCATGCTTTGGGTAGCAATATCTCAGGAGAGGTAAGCGCACGTTTCACAGACCATTTTACTTTTTATTATTGCCATACTGTAACATTTCCGCCGCTTTCTCATTCCGCGTTGGCAAACCCCTGTGCCAAAGTACCCTCTTGTGGTGATAATGATTTCTGATGACTACGTGCATCCAACTGACCAACTTCAGCTATGCAGTATATAAAATGCCCTTCATTTTGCTTCGCAAGGACAAGAATTCCCCTCTCTCTTTAAAGAGCTATACAAGTTTGGGGTTTTTTGGCTGGTGGGAAAAAGAAATACCTTTCCTCCTCCCATCACCTATAGTCTCTCTTTCTTCACCCTTCCTCACCTCCTGTAACTTACAGAAAACTGCTGTGAGGAAGCTGAGATTTCCCACCATGGTTTCAGAAAGTGAGCGGAAAACAAATGCTCCATTTGCACTACAGGTGCAAAATCCTCACACGTGCATTCCCTGGACGTGTACTGTAAAAGTCCCACTGAGAGCTGAATGAATAACACCCACACAGAAAAGAACCTAGAAAACTTCTCTCATTTCCTCATATTTACCCATTGCCTACCTAGAAAATAACATATTAAGTGCAAGTTTCGGAAGTGGACTGGCAAGGCTTTTTAAACTGGGACAGATCTCCGATTCAGTCTTAAGATACAGCCCAGCCAGTTTTCCTTGCTCCCACAAGGCTCTTCTAACCACACATTGTTGTTGTAAAACTATGAACAGTGAGAATCAAAAACATTTTGCCACTGTGCCTTTTAACTGCGAGAACAAGGATAAAAGCTCCTTTTGTCTCCTCAGGTGAATAGAAGTCTTAAAAAAAAAAATCTCATTTGAATAATCTTAGAAAAAAATCCCTAGAAAACCCATCTTAAAGTACTTTTGTGAAGCTGTAAGACAGCTTGAAACTACTACATTTTAAAACAATCAGAAGATTAAAGCACTGGCAGGCAAGGAGCTCATGCAGAGCTGTTTAATAAATTATCCCTGGGCTGAATTATTGGCATATTTAGGCATATAACACAGCAAGTTCTTTCCTTTCGCATGTCACAAACAGGGCTGTGAGACAGCCTACACAATGCATTTAAACCATGGCAAACTGGAATTGATTTACATCCCTTGCAAAATGCTTTCATGCCCCATACAAACCTGAAACGCACAATGACCTGCATGGCATCACTGCCTACTGGGAGGATTAAGCGAAAAACCCTCAAATCGGTTAAATTTTCTTTTTTTTTTCCCCCACTCTGGAAACTTACTTTTGACAAGGCTAAGAAACTAGAAGGAAAAGAAAAAAAAGAAGCAGCCAGGGCTCCACAGAGGTTGGTACCGGTACTACTCGGGGCCGGCGAGGCGAGGAGACCCCCGACAGCCCCAAATGGGGCTGTCGGGGATCTCCTCGCTTCGCCAGCCCCAACATGCAGCAGCTCCTTACCTGCCTCATGGTGAGATTCCCATCATCCATCCAGCCGGCAAGGGGCTGCTCACACCGCGCTGCTGTTGTCGGCAGGGCAGAAATCCATCAAGTTTCCCACCGTAATTTGGTGGACCTGGCAGTGCTAGCTTAACGGTTGGACTTGATGATCCTCTCCAAGGTCTTTTCCAACCTAAACGATTCTATGATTCTGTGTAAGCAAGTTTCCCCCCCCCCCCTATTTTTTTTTTTCAGCCCCCCTTTTTATCCTTTGCTGGGGGGACTCTTCTTAAGACAATGTCAAGTTTCCCAACCTTCCTTCCCCAACCTATTAAAAGTCAGGAGCGGGGAGGCAACTGTCCGCCTGGCTCTTATTTCAAACCGCAGCCCAGGGATGTAGTAGTTGGCTGAATTGGGCCATGAAATAGCCTCGCCAATCAGGAGGAAGGGGAGGGAGGTAGAGCACATAAAGGCTGCCTACATGAGGATTAGGAAAGCTTTCAAGGATTTAAAAGACTGAAAGCAGCTGGAAACAGTGTCTAGGGCTACAAAGAGGGAAGTCAATTTGCGGCGTAAGAGATTATTCCCATTCTCATCTAACTGCTCTGGGTCTGCTTAAAGCTTAACGGGCTCCCAGGACTTCAGCAAGAAAATGTAAATGTCCAGCGAAACTACTGAAACATCGGAGTGACGCAGAAACACTTAACAGCCGCCTGGTAAAGTGGCAATATTGCATAGTAGTCAGAACCACATGCACTCCAGAAGCACCAATTTCCTCGTGTCAGATTAAAAAGTAAATTACATAATGACGTGAGGAGGAAGTAGTAAAATACAGTCTGCCGTCTACATCAAGAGCAAATGCCTGTCTGCCGGAAGGAACAGAGGTATGCCTGTGCATCCATAGGCTTTGGAAATGTTTTGTTGCAAAGCTTTATTCGTCTCGGTGGCAAATGTTTAATCAACCTTAGCATCAGTGTGTTATCTGCTTTCCCTTCTTTAGGGAGGGCGATTTCCTCATTCCTGAAGCTTAGTTCCTTGTGCAAGATAACACCGGACCCCAAATGCAACTTTAAAGAAAAAATAATAGTAGATTTTTCTTTCTTTTCAGATTTTAACAATGAGATCAGCTTCTATCTGCTGCCCCTTGGTGGCTTTCATTAAAATAAACAAACAAAAAGAAAAATCCCAAATCTGAAGTGCCATTGCTCTTTGAGTTTTACCTTTCTTGAGTAAAAAAAAAAAAAAAGGCAGAGAAATACAAACCTANAAAAAAAAAAAAAAGCAGAGAAATACAAACCTACAAATTCATACCACCCACTCATCTCCAAATTCTTTGCCTCTAACTTAATATCGGTTCAGAAGCCTCTTAGTCTCTCCGTTCCGCTCTAAATGGAAATCTGTCTTTTGATCTCAGGGGGACAATCAGGCAAATCTGATGTTTGAAGAAAAGCCCCAATATCATGGATTTGCTTCTGCAAGGGCTTTATCTACCAAGGCGAAAAGTAGTCACTATCCAGAAAAATTCCTATCAGTATGAGAAATCTTATTGAATTGAGCTGCAGAAAAAAAAATGTTACAATGATGTGCTGCCAGGATTTTAATTAAAGGCTTCCTAAAATATATTTCCTTTTAACTTATGATAAGCTCCAGCATCGTCTATGTCACAGGGAAAGGAAGAAAAGGTCTGAAAAATTTATTCATTTGCTTTCCCATTTAAAGACAATAATGATTTTTTCTCATAAGTGCAACCAAGAAAGTAGTTTGTGTAATATCGGCACTGTCCAGCTCAGAAGCAAGGCGTGGATAGAGGGAAAATGTGATTTCAAGCACTATTGCACTTCATCCAGGGCCGACTGTGCTCTTGCCTGGTCCATGTCCTCAGGTGGAAGGATCCAGTTATGTGCTTTAATGTACACAGAAACCAGCTGTCTCCAGGGATCAGCGCAGCGCGTCGCATAAGGGCAAGACCAGCCATTTACACCAGCCAACGTGGAGACAACTTAGTGATCCTCCAGTGACGGTCTAGTCCTGCACACTCGCACAACAGCTCGAAGCAGCTGCAACGCACAGAGCCGGGTGCATTAAGAGCACTTAACAGGAATGCCTGTCCTCTGTTCCCCAAACATAGCTCAGCGGACACGTGTCACTTGAAATGAGTATGTGGTATGCGAAGACCTTCTACTGTGGTTAAATCTAGGAGAATCCTCTCCAGGGTGCATTCAAAGGAAGCATAAAACTTCTTTCCTGAAGTAACTAGAGCCTTAGGGATAAACTTCCCCGGTGAAAGTGATTTAGCAAAAGGTGCAAAACTTAAAAAATTAGTAAGGTTTATAAAGGATTCACCCCAACACCTTGTATTTGGTTTCAGGGCTTTAAGAAGGACTGTTCTGAGGACAGTTTCAGAGTTTCATGTGGAAACGTAGCAAAAGATTCAGGAAGAACTCCAACAATGTAAAGATAAAACAGTTTTAGAATTTTTGTGGAAACTCACGCCTTTTCACATACAACATGCACTCCTTACAGGATGGGATGGGAACTGCATTTTTCTGAAAACTCAGCAGAATGATGTGGCAGCAAAAAGTGAGTTAGTTCTATAGGATAAAAACTAACTTTTAGTGTTAACAAAAGAATAAAATCATTAAAAAAATATAATTTGTCAGTGACACACATTCAGGGTGTGGACTATTTTTTTTACTGAAATAACCAAGTGTCATAGGCAGCCCCCATTCTAATTCTGCCATTCATGTTCCACCTTTGAGGAACGTGCTTTGTGATCAACCTGCACGGCGGCAGTACTACAACACACAGTGGATTCAGAAAACTGGGTTCTGCACTTAGCTTCTTAAGGTCTTCTGAGTGGCATGAGAGGAAGAGAGAAGGTCCACATCTCAATTGGTTTTGAGGGTAGTCAGCATCCACAGACACAATGGTACAGCTAGGTGTGAGGAAGAGGAATTGCCACTTGGGACACAAGAAGAGGCTGGTGCTGTTTTTTACACCTTCCTCTGAGTATCCAGTTTCACATCTATAACCCAAGTGTATGTGCACGCACAAGAAAGTCATACAGTCTTTGGAGAAGTGAAAGAAGATTCTGCCCCTGAAGGAGGAAACTTTTACAGTCTGTCCAGTGGGAACCTGCAGAGGGAAGGGCAGCCAGAGGAGGTGGTGCCGGGTGTAAGTTCAGGCATCGCTGGGAGCAAAGATCTGTATAAGTGAGACCAAAGTCATGTCTGGGAGCCCAACCATTTTAGAGGATTCTTAGGGAATTAATTCAAGGTAAAAGACAAAAGGCCACAAGGACACCAAACCATTGGCAGTTTTACGTTCTGGTTATCTCTGGTTATCAGTAGTAATGGTGAGATCCCCCTTATCAAACCTCAGTTTAACCTGCCCTGGGAGTTATGAGGGCCTCCAGCAGACACAGAGGGACCGAAGTAGCTCTGACCTTGCTGCTCACTGCAGGTGTCTGCCACACTCCTTATCACGCATCAAGCACCTCCCAGGCAAAAAGGGCAGACACGCAAGCCCTCCATCTAGCCTCATGTCTCAGGCACCACGTTGCCCCATTCACTAAAGCAGAGGCAAGGCGGGATAACTTTAGCTGGGCTTCCCTTACCAGCAGCACTGACCAACAAAAACTGCAGTGCGGTCCGTGCTGTTCTGCCCCTGACCTGGCAAAAGTAGTTAGCAGGTACTTGTCAGAGCTCAGGGTGTTGGGTGCTAACTCTCAATCCTGCCTCCTATTGCTACTTAAGATAAAGAGGTAATTTTAGTATGTGTCTTGAGCTGGCTTAAGTAGTCAAAAAGCTTTGAGAGTTCCTATAAACGTGCAGAAAAACCCACCACCATGTAATACCAGCTACAAATTGTATATTATGTACAAATATCACATATTTTTACTACAACATAATAAAATTGATGTGGTGTGTTCTTTGTCAGCACATCTACTCTCTTTCTGGAAAAGTTCAGCTGGGTTTAGTGGGATGGGGCTTAGTTCAGTGCTCATCAATGCAGTGGACAAGTTTGAAGGTTTTACGTTGTGACAAGGCAAGGACAACAATCTTGATACCAAAAATTTAGCACTGTTTCAAAATCTGAAACTTGCTTATTCTGATTTGTTAACTAAACCTTTCTTAATTAGCTTCATTCTTTCCAATAAATTGCCAAACACAGGGACAGTTTTGAACTGGTGGACCAGATGCAAAGCGACCTAATGTGGAATTACTCAGTCACTGGAGGTTTTTTTGTGTAACACGATTTTATGTAGTCCAGACCAAGTTAGCTCTGTATCAGCTGCAGGGGGAACGCAGAACAGGAAGTGGAGAAAAGGACTTTCTCTTATTAGCTGAATTCCAGCTGCCGTGGCAATCCTTCTGGGCCCAGAGAATTCAATATATGCTAAAGACAGAAGAACCACTCTGTCTCCTTACAGAGCTGTGCCAAATAGAGACAGACCAGACCCCAGGATGTGATTATGTGGTAGGAGTGAAAGAGTTATGGCAGGGAAAAATATTACCCAGCACTTAGGTTAGAAAGAAACAAACCTAGCTTGAAAATCAGCATCTTCAGGTATGAAGTCAATCACAAATAGATAGCCTTTAATTTGCAATATAGACAACTGATAAAAATAAAGACATGCTCTCAAAATTAAACAAGCAAGTAAACTGTTGGACTTTGAGAGGAAAAGGTAGTATTCACACCCAAACTACTGGTGTTGAAATTAATTTCTAATGTTTTTTTTTAGTCCCTCCCTTGGCAGTTTCAAATTGGCACCTGTAGGAAGAGCAGGATGTCCAGAATACAAAATACTATAACCCCCAGATAACACTAGAATATATAACTCAAGGCAACACTGGAATGTAAAAATAACCTCCAGAAGAACTGGCACAAAATATGAGGTTGCAAGATGAAGACAAGTTTCTGAGAAGACAGTACAAAAAATGAAAAAAATCTGAAATAATGTTAATATGAAAAACTGTTCTCAAGATGTGAGTGTCACACAATGATTTTAAAATATATAGTTCATATTCGTGAATATAAGAATGTGCAGAGCTGGATTTCACAAAGCAGTACTTAACTGCTTTTATCAACATCACTGCAGTGAATGCAACGAAGATAAACTAATTACCCTGGCAGAGTGTCTGACTCATGGGTATTTAAATGCACACGCGTTTTCCAACAGAAGTTTAAAAATAAGACCAGCAATGTCGGACATCCTTAAATTTACAAATACACACTGAAAGCCACAGTGCACAAAGATGTCCTTAAGGCAGAGCTGTGGGAAATTCATTGCCTTTCAAGCAAGATGACTCAGCTTTTTGGCAGGGTATCACTAAAAGAGGCAGAGATGAGAAAGAACAGAACATCCTGCAGTCCTCTTGGTGGAGTGGTCCTGAGATGACCATTCGCCCTCGCTTGGTTATTTACAGCATCTCTCAAACTGCTCTGATCTCACTTGGGGCTGCACCAGCTGCAGGCAAGAGATAAGTGAAGATGTCTTCAGGACAACTTCTTTCTCCATCACTTATGCGATCTAAGTAATCGACAGCTCCTACAGACACAAAGGTGGTAAAAAACAATCCATCCGCACTTGCCTTAATGACAACACTGACCAGACTTTTCGATTAAGGTATTTTAATCAAAAGAATAATATCTGCTGGATTTCATTTTACCACATCTGCTATGAGGCAGATACTTTATCTGCTAGGTGGAACAAGTTGGTGCACATTATTGTGCTATAAATTAGTGATAAGAAGACCCTGATTGTCCCAAAATTATATGGGAGTGAGTTAAAAAGACTGGCAAAGAAGGGTGCTATAAGGGTTCAGAGTTTCTAAAACATCTGTCCTCTAGTATATATACATGCAGAATTAAATGGAAATCATAATTAGTTTACCGTTGTTTCTCCATTTTATTTCCTAGGGTTTTACAATTAGTTGATGCTTCAGTGATAATTATACCTCATTACTCTTAAAAGTAACAGATAATAGTTAAATGACACCAGTTTTTTTCTTAGTATTCCAGTCTTAAGAAGCCTCCATGAAAACAAGAATGTGAAAGTAACAAGGTAAGAAGTGCCTTATGTTTCTGTAACCCCTATTAACATAGAAAAAAAGAGTAACTATATTTAACTGCATTTTGCACCAACTACTTCTTTAGCAACCGATAGCAAAAATCAGTCATGCAATGACTCAAGCTAAGAAAATAAAGATTCAGGCAAATAGCAAAAGTTGTATAGTATGTGCCTTTTACAGCCAAACATCAAATAGTAGTGGTCAAAACCAATACCGTTCTGCTATTCCAGGAGTTATATCCAAACATATGATCACACAGATTCAATGAAAAGTCATCTGGCCACAATTTCACTGAAACAGGTTAAAACCTAAACTGATAAATCGTCACGTGAAGCAAGCAGATACCTGCTCAAACTCCAATTATCTGCCTGTTACCTGAGACCATCAAACCACGCAAAACCTTCCTTTCCAAATGAAACCCCCTAACCACAGGTTTACCAAAAAATGTGTAACATTCTCACAATTAAGCCATTCTGCCCTAAAAGAGAGTTTTTCTTCAACCTGCGCACAGCAGGTTAGACGTGTCATATGCCATGCAGAAGTCTGTGCTGGGAGTGAGAAACTTGAAGCACTGTCGGGACTATTCCATGTCCGGGAAGAATTATAGAGAGATCTACTCCGCATTGCAAAACTTTCCAAGAGACAAGAAATACTGGCATTTTAATATCTTTTCAACCCCCCCAGCTGAGGCAAGGCATTAATATGAAAAACTGGAATATTTCTACGCCATTTTTTCTCCTCCACATTTCTTGTTCTCAGAAAACATTTGATATTTCAAAGTTCCGCTGTATTTCCCTGGAACGACACTACAGAGTTTTGGTGACACTGAGCTAAAAAAGGAGCTCATGCGTCTCTCTACAAATTCCATGAAGCAAACTGCCACTGGAGGGACAACCGACCAATATTTCACGGGCTTGAAATCAGATGCTTCAGCTTAGATCAACAGAGCCAAAGTTGTCTAAAGTTCAAGTCAGACTAACATCTTTTGTCTCTTTTTTCTAGGCAGAAAAATTTGTCAACAATCTGCATTTTCTCATGAAACCTAATTTCATGAGAAAATTACTTTTTGCAGCTGAACCTCCCCAAGAATATTTCCGTAGGGAATTCTCATTCATCTCTTCCCTCCAGCGCCCCAGCTACCCGTGCCAGCTGCCTGCCACATGGAAGAAGGGCTCCTGTGAAACAGGCAGCCTCTTGGGACAGGAGATGTAAAAGTTACCTGTTACAGCAACAGGGTCACGTGGAAACCTTGTGAAGTGACGTGACTCAGGATTCGATCTTAAACAATAGGAACACAAACTGTGACCTGTGAACTGCCTGTGTGTCCATGGACAAGGCATTTCATCTCCCCTGTTTTAATTCTCAAGCTACGTATTGAAGCTGCCTTTATTTTCCTGAGGACAATAAAGGAGAGAGTAAATGTATAAAAACTAAACCATCTTTACACATCGCAGTAATCAGGGCAGCACAGGCTCTTCCATAAGCAGGAATGAAAGACACAGAAAGACTAATCTTTGTAGACGTGACTACAAGTTTCTGGGCTAAATATTAGTAGCCAGAGCGGGAAAGACAGTATTAATCAGACAACACAAGTAGACTACGGAAATTGTTTCTGGAAAATTGTGTGCGTGCGCACATGAATGTGTAAGAGAAATATATTCAAATTCTTCAAGTAAAAATAAATGTGTATTCTTGGGCTTTTTTTCATTAGAAAGAAAGAAGTCTTCAGGTTGTCTTCCCTACAACTGAGTGAAACATTTCCCTAGCCAGGATACCAACGGATTGCAATGTTTGTGGTGAGATGAGGTCTGTGGGGGGTGGGCTGGGGAATGACAACAAAAAGCCTAAACCCAAACCTGAAATCCTTAGACTGTGCCCAGGAAAACCTCTTTATACAACTGAGAATTTGTTAACATATGTGACTCATGATTTGACTCATAAACTTCTGGAGTTCACTGCGGTTACTGTCAAGGTCAGATTACCTATGAAATATCAAATTACTACCCCTTCCCACTGCTTCAGCAAGGCCCTTGGTACTGAATATGTAATATATTTATGTGGGAAATAAAAAAAATAATATCACTTTCTTCTAATTTCAGATGAGAAAAACAGGCAAAGAATTTAGAAGAAAATCTGAAGAGCCTTCTTACCGGAGAATTTTAAATTAAATAATTCAAGGACGTGGGCAGATATCACAAAGTATTAGTCACAGCAGCAAAATAAGAGACAGTTTCAGAGGGTCTTCCCTATCAAATTAATGCTTTTTCTCACCGGGAGCATTGCTTAAAATTATTGATGTGTACAGCAGCTAAGGAGGGGTTTAGAACACTGCGCTTATGAATAGGCTCATTGGGAGGACTGCCCGGGGAGAACTGGTCTGGTCAAGTCTCACCCTTCTTTCTGTGCCAAGTAGCCTTTTTTTAACCTTTAAACTGTTTTCAGATGGTACTTTTACGAGCCGCTGTACCTTGTTCCTTTTAATTACAGACATATATAGTGTAGGTTTACCAGTTTCCAAAAGAATTTTTACTTTATTTAGCTCACATTTCCAGATGTGTCCCCTCTTCAGGCCTCCCTTCTTGTTAAATGGCACTGGCAATAAAAGACAATGACTCCAAAGATAATGTGCTCCTCCAGGTTCCAGGCAAACCAGTTTTATAATGATTCCCATTTATAAGGTATGCTTATAAAAATACTAAAATAAAAAAACAGATTGGTCCATGAAAACTATATTTTCACAGTTAAACTTTTTCATGAAGATCCAGTAACTCAAAAAAGCTGATTTGGGTAAGGCTTGTGGAATATGAAGGCCAGCACAGAAATAAAATGCTCACCACTACGGTTTAATTTTTGCATCTCTTACTTCCAGTTTATTATTAGTCCACATTTGCTACTTCAACACTGAAATTTGCAGATATCGCAGATATTCATGGGTACAGTTGTTTTTTTACAGGGAGACCCAACCATTCTTACCCTTGCCTGCAACACACTGTCCAACATCATTATTTTGCACCAACAGCAGGAAAAAAAAAGTACAGAAGTAGCTGCTACTCCACATTACCCCAATGGAGAAGGTTAATGCCATGCCTTCTAAGCTATTTCATGTAGCTCTTGATCCCTAGGGCCACACTTGCTCACATATGCTTATACTCCCTCTCCCTCTTGTTCCAACATCTTCCTTAGCTTGTATTTTGCTGTAATACACTATGAAACAGCAACAATATGCAAAGGTCCTGACTCCCATTTCATAAAGGCCTTTTTCACACCTCTTGTGCACCAAAAAGTCCTTTATGTCAATGGGAGTGGGGAGTGATGTCCTGATAATCCTGTCAGCTCCAGCCGCCCATGCTTTTAGAGCTCTCAGTTTCCCATCTACCACCTGCGATGAAGAGTGAAAAACTCGGTACTACATGGTGCTGCAGACCGAAATTAGACATGACGATGCCTCAGCACGTATGGAGGAATGGGCTGAATTGTGGAGCCATGATGCTCAATTACCAAATCACTTAGTAACGGTTGATATTGCTACTCTCCTTCTACATCCGTACTGGCGAGTGGAAGCATACGTAATATATGTGGTATACTGCACTTCACACTGAAGTGAGAGAGAAAGAAGAATCATGCTGAGTATTCAAAACAAAAGACTTCCGTAACTCAAACACAGTTTCCATGTATGTTTTAGCAAAGGAACTCTGAATTCACTGGGATCTTCAGATAACTGATAAGCACCTGCCTTTCTAAGTAGTTTATAGACTCAGAAAATAAAGTCCGCTACAAAAAAAAAAGGACAAAGCACAGAGTCCTTTGGGAAAAGGTGATGGCACTTCAGCAGGGGAGCTCTGCAGGCCATCCCAGTGTCCTCAGCTTTAGGGCTGTGGGGCACAGAAATAACACCGCAGAAAAATTCACCTGCCATACCCACATTTTAGACTTCAGAAGCATAAAGCTCTGATCGCTTGCAGCTTGGAAGCTGAAAAGGAAGGGAGAACACCTGAAACGCAAAGTCTAAAATGGCAGAAGCTGTCACTACAGCCAGAAAGGTCATTATTGTTACAGCTTTATGTGATTCAGAAGCCTGCCAATAAAGTAAACGGCACAATCATCTTTTCAAATTGGTAACTGCTCCAAGGGAGGGATCTGCACTTACCTCGGTATTTTGGGTGCCTTCATGTGAGTTCCTATGTTCAACCCATTTGGGAAACCTTTCCCATTATGTTGCCTGTGTTTGGCCACCACAAACCACTAAAGCCTTCAGAGCACTTAACTGGGGTCGATCATTATGGGCACGCTGTGGGTGAAGAGTGATGTGTGTCCACCACCCTGCTCCCTCTAGTGACTCTTTGTACCCATTAATCTTTGGATTTTAATAAATAAAACTGATATATGTAAGCAAAGTAGAAGGGCAAGGAGAAAGCAGATAGTAGACAGAGGAGCCGTGAATCTCAAGCATTTTTACACATTTATCTTTCAGTGTCGTTCTCTCCAAGAGATAATATCATCAGCATTTTACAAATATTAGCAGGGCATTTGGTGCACATTTCATTAAGATGTTGCAGTGTCTCAAACAGGTGATAAGGAGTTGCTATGGTTACTCTACTCTCTTAAGCTGAATACTAAATAGGTTCACAAAATATATATTCTTACTTGTTATGTAAAATATTAGTCACCCAGCTGGCATTTGTTTATGCACCCCTTTTATTTTGTCAAGGACTTTCTGCTCCTTCATCTTTCAAATAAAGTGGATTTTGGTACTCTTTAGAGAAAGGAGAGGTCACTAACCATTCTCCTCCTTCAGAAAAGGGGACAAGTTAGGTAGCTCATTATCTAGCCTGTTCATAATTAAATCGAAAAATGACTGCTCCACTGTACTGGAATTGTAAGAGCTTTTATTTCAGAGGATTTAATGAGTCACGGAAACATGTTTATGAGGCAACAAGCCCACACTACACAAAGAACTCAACATTAGCATGGCAATAGACCATATAGCTTTTAATGGCCTTAACCATTTGTCTCGCATTCAGACATGGCCCTGAGATTGTCCCATCACCAACATTTGATCCAACGTTCCTTTCAGTTGGGTTGCTTTTTTGCCAGTGGACCTGAAGGTGATATTTAGGAAGTCTATTATCAGGTATGCAAATTGGGAGAAAAATGTGTCACATCAAATCATGACAGTTTAATAAGATATTACTCATGGGCAAATGCTTTCATGCACTGCCTACTCAGAAGGGCAGGTTGAAAGGAGTTTCTGTAAAGACATCAAATTTGGTATTTTTATCCTTGTCTGTCCCCTTTGTGATGCAACTAAAGGAAAGTTTTAACACGCTAACTTCTTTTAATTTTACCTTGTTTATTAAGATATCCAGAATGTAAGCAAATATAAAGCTCCCTAATTTTTATTATGATCAAAACACCACGGTTTGGCTTTCTTTGGGCCACTGTGACCATCATATACTTGGTACCTTATTTTGAAAATTTTCATTGACGTCAGCTGCAGCCGTGGAATCCTGCTACTATGAAACTCATTTGCAGTACTTATGGCGCAGTTTTTACTGAGCTGAATGTGACTAGGATTTCCTCCATATGCCACTGGTAACCTGATTGTGATCGGAAAAAACCCTACATTCCTCCAAGCTAGGGTAATAACTTACCTGGATGCATTTGAACACCTGTTACTATACTAGTGTTAGTAACCAGTTCAGTTTTGAGTAAGATTAAGCAAGAGCAAATGTACTTGCAACTTCCAGATCCGCTTTCACAGCTTGTACCCAAAGAGATTCCTGGGAAATGAATTAATATTTTGCAGTCTGAGGCAGCAGATTTTTATAGCAGGACTGAGCAACAGGGTAGGAATTTCTGGAAGATAATATATTGAGCAGATCTATGTACTAACTAGGCACTTACCTTATGTATTTTGAAGCGCAGAATGTTGCGTATTTCTGGAACCAAAAATGGACATAACATATTGTTCTTGCAAGGTGTTACCATGTTAACAACTAGAGCACCTTCTGTTAAAACTATTAATATGTGGCTTATCACTTCATAAAAGCTTGAAATCACAACGCAACAAGATTAAGCACATGTGGTACATATGCAGTCGATCTGCAAATACAATAATAAGCATTCAGCAAGAAGCATTTTTGCGCTGTAGTTAGCAGAGGTAAAATTGTCATGTTTGTTCTACAGTCGCCACTTTTGTTAACGACAAAATAACCCATCCGTACTCACTCTGTATTTGGGTTCCTTTCTGAAGTGTAAGAATGTCTTTTGTTGCCTCCTGGTTCCTCAGCACACAGCAACCTGACTTGCGAAGTTTGAAGGGGATGGTGAAGTCGGCAGCCAGAAGGCTTAATAATTTTAAGGAAATCTCTTCCCAAACCTAGAGCTAACCCTCTGTTTACCATGACAGCTATCATCTATCGTAATGATTCTGTCACTGGTTTCAGTATTTATGTACTTATGGCACTTACAGAATAAGCGGCGATTGTAGGAATGAGCATGAAAAAGTGGATGGGGTGATAAATGATGAGACAGAGAAGCGGGGAAAGAAAGAACTGTAAGTTTTCCACGCAAATATGCACATGTATGTTAAAACAGAACAGCAAACTAATAAATACACAAAAATTGGAAAAAAAAAAACAAACCCTATCAGAAGATCAGAAAGAAACACTGCTCAGGAAAACACCCACCCCCAGACTACTCTCAAGGGCGGGGGCGGGGAGGGAAGCCTGCGGTAGCAAGGAGTTTGGGATTGACTTTTCAACGGTTATTCATCGATGTGATCAAGCCCGTTTAACTGACAGCAGGCAGAGCAAAGCGGAGCGCGGAGGCTGAGGGGGCGGCCCGGGGCGCAGCACCAGCCCGGCCCCGCAGCAGCCCCTGCCGGCCGCCGCCGCCGCCCTCCCTCCCCTCACCTCCCCGGGGGAGGAAGGCATCGGCGGGCTCCCTTCGAGGGGGCCGTTGACACCGGTTTACCCGTAGGGACTGCAAAAACTTTCTATTTGCAGGGGGGGAAAGCTGAAGTGCCGCGGTTTCGGGTGCTTCTCAGCTGAGCTTCAGATCCAAATTTAGCAATGCGGAAATAAATTTTAAAAAACATATACAGCAGGCGGTTCTATTGATTCTTGCTGATAATGCCATCTGTAACATTGTAAGATACCTTCCTCTTGTTCCTGAGATGTGGCGTGAACTCTGCTTCTAAACCTGTCTAATGCATAAAGCTGATTTCTACACGCAAAAAAAAAAAAGACAGCGTAGGTTCAAAATGGCAAATTTCTCCTAGTTTGAATTGTTATAAAGGAAGTACACTATTGGTGCATACGAGGAGTATGCTATATTACACTTTATGCCCCAGCACAACTACCACCGTGAAGTCTCTATGCTGTATTTTCTCTGTAGTTTCAGTCTTAAAAACCCACGAGAGTTTGCATACTTGAAATTTGTGATACATTTTTTTCCCAGGATATGCCTAGGCCCTTGGGACAAAAAGATTTTTGTTAAGGACCAGCTTTCTGCTTGTGAAAATACGATGAAACCGCTGAACTCTGACCATTAAAGTAGAGTGCATTCCACATTAGTGTATAGCAACAGGATATCCTGATAGTCAGCATAAAGGGGATAAAAACACCAGCAAGTAAACCTCAGGGTAACTCAAACCATTCCACTTAAAGTATGCGGATATCAATCCATCTTACTCATTTTCATGTTCCTTCTGTCCTTCCTGATTTATCACATGCTTTTTGTTTGCCTTCAGAAGAGGTACCTGAATTTTTGTATCAAACGAACAATGCGGTTTTGAATGCTGTGTCCAGGCAGGTGAGAAATTAGTTCAATACCAAGGCAGCTATCCTATATATAACGACTCTGTGGAAACAATATTATTCTGTTAATCACTACATCCTCCAAGATTCACACAAAAACCAGGTCTCCTCATAATGAAATGAACTTTTATGCTTCTCTGCACTCACAGATTTCTGTTACTCATTTCTTCGTAGATGCATGAATAGTAAATACTAGGGGAATTTTGGCATAAATCCCACTATTTCCCCCTTTGTGAATAATCAGTTTCATACTATTTGTGGGTGTGAACAGGCTGAGTCCTTACCTCTGTGCTCAGAACACATGCAGACCTAGAATTAATATCCAAGCTTATTCCTCTTGGAGATAGATTTTGTTCATCACAGAAAAACCAAACAAAAGCAATTCAACCTAACCTTCAGACCGAGCTTCCTCTCCAAGCTCGTCTATTCATAGTATTTCCTTCCAGGAATTCCTCTATCTTAACTCAGTGAATTCTTCCTCTTACTCATGCTTCCTTTATTTTAAGGGCAGTTAATGAAACTGCATTTGCCATAATAATTCAGCAGAACATCAGCAGCTTTGTGCAAGATCTCGACACTTGTGAAGAGGGTGGGATGGCAAGAGCATCCTGTCACCCCTATCTATGTCCAAGAGCAGTGGTGCTGACAAATGACTAGCTGACACCTTATTGTTCTTTTCAGTCTCATAAAAAAGACCCCTCAAAGGAGAACAAGTTTTATTCAGCTAAGGTTTTACTGTTTCTCTGTATTTCACCAGCCCCGGCATTAATATGATATTGTGGTGATTTAACTTAGAAGTGTGGGAATTACTGTGGGATGTGCTTATTTTTCTAACGAAAGTTCAGGCATGCTATTATTACCAATCTATGGTATGTCATCAATGTCAAAGGCCAAATAGTTTCTTGAAATGTTTAGGAATCGAGTATATTCTGAATCTGAGGAGCCTCTGTTCTCACTCTACCATTCACATGCGCAGGCAGGAGCGTGCTGCAGAAAGACCACATCTTGCCAGTACGCTCCTGAATGCTCCCAGCGCGTCCATTCTGATAGGGCGCTCAGGTTCTCAGCAGGACAAACATGTTCTTCAGAGAGCACACTAACCTCGCCAGCGGGCAGTTCTCAAGGCTGCATCTCTGTCTGTACAAACGCGGGACCTGGGAGCTTGAACGCAACCTATTTTAGAGGCCGGTTTCCACCGCATATGGCTCCCCGCATACATAAGCGTATCTGCCAGTTTAGCACTTCAATAATACTCAGCTGACTGGTTTAGCATGTCACCAAAAACACACAAACAAGACACCCGGAGGGTATCGACATGAAATCCTTTAAGCAATTGTGTCAACAGGTTATGGGTAGATCAAGGAGAAAAGGGTGTTTCTGAACACTCCCAAGATCTGTCTCTGAGAGCAGCATCCACATCACTCTGATGGTTGGCTCTTAACAGCTCTATGCTTCTTCATAGGCTTTTGGATTGAGCTTTCCCTTTTACATTCTACGAACAGAGAAGGTGACCAAACCAAAAAGCAATACCAGGAGCAGTAGACATTCTTTCATTTAAAACAGGCAATAGATGTTTCAACCAAAAATTTTCTTCTTATCTTTGTCATCAGGGTGATTAATAGAAAATACTAGTGACAGATGCAAGACACTTCAGAGAAATCAAGAGGTAAGACAGTGAAAAATCAAGCCCAAACCTTTTCTTTTCCAAGGAAAGGGTTGGGTAATATAATTATTTCATTAGAAGCAGTGGCCATCTGTTATGCTTTGTAGAAAGCCTGGCAAACAATGTTAAAAAACATCCATTACATGCAACAGAGAAGCGGAAAAGATGTTTATTTAGCAAATGTTAATGTTTCTGGAAGATGTTTGATTAGAGTCTGGAATTTATCAGCATTTGCTAGAGCTCAGCCTAGAGGACAAGCCGCATCAATGCACGTTGTCAACAGGCATTAGCAAACAGTCCCATCTCCACGTGAAAAGACAGTGATTCAGCTCTTCCAACCACAGAACTAGGTGCAGCATCCTCCACAAAACATGATATACGCATTTTTACATCCCCTTCCAAGAAATATTTTACAGTATCTCCCCGATCTGTTAGTAAAGGCTTTTTTTCCCTGTGTGGTATGAAGTTATATATCAAAAGAAAAAGGTCTTTAGAAACAGAAAGACAGGAGGCCTTTCCAGCAGAAACATGAGGCTTTAAACTTTTACAGGAAAATTTTACACAAGAAGAAAGAGTGATGTGATTACACATCAGAAGAAAACTGAAATAGTTCATTTAAAAAAATGACAATGCTAAGAAGCATGTAGCACATGTGCAAAACTGAAAGTAAGCCACTGTTTCTACTTGGATTGGGTGATTGCTTCTCAACAAACATATAAATAATTTAAAAAAAAAAAAGGATAGCGGAGCTGGCCTTCTGCTGCTGTGCCTGCCAGATGTCATCATGGATACTCTAATGGGAGAAGAGAGAATGATGCTAAATTGTAAACTGAGATTTCCTGTGAACTTTAATTTGAAGTCAGCCCCACAATAGAAGAAGGAAATACACTTCTTTTTCAGCCCCTCCATAAGAACACCTACCCACCGTACTGTTTTCTTTGCACAGCCCCTCAATGTGACCTGAATGATTTACTTTTTGTTATGATGCTGTTATACTACAGTATAACTTAATGAAAGCAATAGTATTTGTATTAGAAAATTGTATTTTCTATTTGTATTAGAAAAAGGAGGGGGAGAGGGGAAGAGTAGACAGCCTTGTTAAATGTGGATACATATATGTACAAAGCTCCATTGAAATCAAAGGGTAGATGTCCACTGGCTGATCCACTGTCCATGTGTAACGCAGGATTTCTCCAAAATCAGAAATCCCTGTGTTGGGAGAAGCATAGCAGAGGGATAGCGGGGTATAATTTACATATATATCTCTCTATATATAAAATGGGGAAAATTGTACCACTTGTGCCTCACTCTGTACTCTCACAAGCAAAACAATCTCTCTAAATAAAATTTTGTTTTGCACGTGGTTGGTAAAAGGTTAAGGCAAGCTCTTCCCCTTGACTTCATTTGAAATTATGGGGATTTAACAATTTTCAGTATAAAGCACTAAGTTGTCCCAGCAGCAATCTGCCTGTTCGTGGGCTTGTTTATGAAAGGCAGGTGGTACCTCTGGCATGTCACCACGCCGTGCCGTGTGGCTGAGAGTTTGTCCTGTGCAGGTCCTGACCGTGAGGGGCCCTCACTAAGGAACGATACTCACCAGGCCAGGAACTGCGAAACCCGACGCACGTGGTTGAGAAGACCGTGTAAGTTTTATGATCCCTCTCTTTGGTGCATATTACTGCTTTATTCTGGCTTCTGAATTTCCCATAAGCGATTGCACATTTGTGATTTATATATACCTGTTTTGAAACAGCTTAAAGTGGCCATAAGGTTTTGTTTCCTCCCAGACTTTTAGCAATAATTAAACTTAACAGGCTTTAATATTTGAATCCATTTCAAGGGAACGAGGATACACTGGAGGCTGTGGGAAGGGATGTACGCTCTCTGAATGAAAAGAGCACATGGAAACGCTTTTATCCCATTAGCACAGGCACAGAGGCTGCTGTAAGACAGCTGCAGCTGTTGGAGAAGAGTGTGCAGCCTGAGATGAGCTCATGGTTGGGTCCGAACGGGACAAGGCTCCTGCTCTCTTTTTAAGGAAAGAGCGTCAAAGGAGCACAAGCTGTTCTCTGTACAGTCCCTCCACCTCTGCTCTTCTCAAACTTCCTAGGGGTTTAACGTCAGGCAGCTGTTCATAACCACTTTTGGACCCATCTGTGCCCATGGGTCATTAACTTTTGCACAGTATCCCCCATCTCGTTACCACTTGGCATGCCACAACCATGCAATTTAAGTCCACGTAACACTTGAGTGAGCAGCTACAACAATGTAAGACTCCGGAGCATAAGTGACAATCACCGACGCACACACAGCGTGGAAGCGGTACCAGCTCCTGTCACAGGCACTGTATGCTTGTTCATCTGTCTCAGGGAACATTCAAAGACTGAAGGGGTCCTTTTGGTCCATTTTTAATACCATAACTGAGACGTTACTCTACGGGATAATAAGGAGCTGCGATTTCTTACAGTTCTGTCACAATGCTCAGGCTATTTGATCTTTTCTGTGAAGCCTCAGCTCCAGATACCAAGTCATTATGTGAGAACTGAAGATTTATTTTCTTTTTTAAAAGGGAATTAGCCTTTAGACTGTTGCAGAGAGAGAGCTGACAGTCTGACCTGAATATAACCCCACAATTTGAAAGCCGGAGGCTAGAGAAAAGGAATGCAGAATTGCCTTTAACATGTTATGATTTTTAAGCTAAAATATTATGATTGTGAAAGAGGTGGAGCCTGGTAGGAGGTTAATGCTTTTTGAAAGCTGGCCGTCCTCTGCAGGTAAGAAAAGACCTCCTCTCGTGCTCTTGACAGCCTGGGCAGGGAGTTCCTGGAGGGGAAAAAGTGTCCTGCTACAGCCGGATAGGTTGCTGCAAGCTCCCTTCCTCTGCACAGCAGATGCAGAGGAGGTTGTGTAAAACACACTGACTTTCAGGTTAAATACCTGTTGCTTTAAACAGCCTTCTGATTTTATGTCATTCATCAGCTTTAGCTCAGGCTTTGCAATCTCTTTAAGCGGAAGGGACTACAGAAATCTTTGCTTCTGAAGACAACCCGTTTCCCACCCCTGTTTGCTGTTTGGAAGGGCAGGCATCAATAAGGCACTAACCACATTGCACACCTATATATTATCTTTTTTAAAAAAAGTTAACTGTACAGTCAACATCACCAGCATTTTAATTAAGACATTCATTACCTGCCCTCCTGACTTCGCCTGCAGCCAGGCACTGGCAAATGCTTCCGTGCAACTGTCCATGTCTGTACAGTTCTGGGGTTTCTGTTTTTCCCTTTTTCACCAGTATCGCACAGACCATACGAGCCACGCCAGCCACCTTTAGGCACAGGTAAGGGAAGCAGCCGGCTGCTGGGGGCAGGGAAGCGGCAGCGACCTTGCTGCCTGCTTTGCCAAGAGGCGGTGGGTGGCGGTGGGTGCCCCGCCGGAGGCAGAGAGTGGCGGCTGCGCCCGGGGGAGGCGGCTCCTTGCCAGCAGGCTCCCGCATCGCATCTCAGCCCTTCCTGTCCCTTCCTTCCCTCAGCAGCTGGAGCAGCCACAAGTCCCTTTTCCCAGAGGTCTTGCCTTGGCTCTCCTTTCCAGCTTTTCCCTTTCTCCTGATGCTTCCCTGTGGATAAGCGCCCTGACCCCGGTCCACTTTGCTCTTCATGAGATGACTTTTGCCTTTGACTCTGCTGCCATGATCTGAAAAGGACGGGAAATTTTCCCTTAACTCTAGCTAAACACTAGTTTAGAAGCTTTTGGGCTTCTTATCATACTTCTTCATATTATTTCTTCTTCAGCTTCCAGTGCAATACCAAAATGCAAAGCTTTGTATGAGTTAAGGAGGCAAAATAGGCCCCAGTCAGTACATGGTTAAAACCCCTGGGTCCTGCACCAGCAGTGATAGCCCTCACCTCCACATAAAAAAGGGAATAGCAGGAAGGCTATCATAACAGAGAGAGAGATATATATATAAACAAAGGGGGGAAGTTCAACTAAGAAATTACTGTAGAGCTACTAAAAATTCAGATATAAGTGTAAATGTAGCGCATACATGTGTGTATGGATGCTTGTAGGTATATAATATCCTATTATTATGATCATTACTGAAGGGCACCTCCCATAATCCTGCTTACTGTAAGGCAGAGAATAATCAGCAAGAAAATCTGTGATTGAATCCAAATTATTCCACCCAAACTACAAAAGCAGCAAGTTCCTGGCACTGCCCGAGACCAAATCCTACCACTTCAAAGGCAGGAGCAGACAGATACACATGTTGCTGCTAATTTTTATGGTAAGAATATTGAGTACATCATTCCAGAAATGGTCTATTAAATGTTTTAACAAATTAAACCATTAAGGAAATATCATCAGATAAATCCAACCCTGATGTTAGTAACATGGATTCAGACTGTTCCAAGCAGTAAGAGCTATGCAGTCACCGCAAGAGTGCTTACTCACCGAGGGATTTAGAGGGGAAATTACAGGCACATGCGACTCCAACGCATCAAAAACAGATAACGAGAAGCCACAAGTTCTGAAAATTGTTCATTTGGTGGTGTTGGGAACACCAGGCTAAATACATTGTATCTGGGACTAACTGACTCTTTCCCCTTCGAAACTTAACAGTATGTGGGCTCAGGTGGCTTGTCAACTCTTGCATCATCCCAGCTACCTCAAATCTTGCAATGAGCTTTGTAGAGGAATCTGCTGTCTCAGCATTTCCCGTATGATGGGGGTCTGTATGGCAGGTCTTTGTTGCACCATGGGGTACATGTAGCTTGCTATCTAAGCTACCAGAGACTTGAATTAGGGTAGCACGGTGAAGATTTACCCAGGTCGTGGCAAGAAGCTGCATAAGAGCAGTGCGGTATCTTGGAAGCACTCGCTAGCCCACGCTTTGCTAGAGCTAGCTGAGACAATATCGCTTCTGAATTTAAGCTCCCACGTGATTTGTCAGCTCAGGTGCCTAAACCATGACAACCGCATACCCCGGAGTCCTGACAGAGCACAGACAGAGCCAGCTCAGATGTCTCTGCTCTAGCAGCGCAGGTTGCCCTCAAGAACCTACTGGAAAACTCTGCCTACCTCANTCAGGTGCCTAAACCATGACAACCGCATACCCCGGAGTCCTGACTGAGCACAGACAGAGCCAGCTCAGATGTCTCTGCTCTAAGCAGTGCAGGTTGCCCTCAAGAACCTACTGGAAAACTCTGCCTACCTTGTTTAGCTGCTTAGGAGTGTCTTCTCCAAACAACTGCACATATCCTACTACATAGCTATGCATGTGATGTCAGCATGAGTAGACTAAAGCATTTGAGACTGTATTTGAGAAGCATTTGAGCATTTGAGAAGGCTTTTTTTTTTTCCAGACCTAACACCCAGATCTTGCTGGATGCTCAGAAGAAAAGGTGGAGGAAAAAGAAAAAGTCGACAGTTTTAAGATAGTGGGTTAAAAACTCTAAAGTTAAAATTTCAATGGCATCTTTTGTGGGTGTAAGAGACAGAGAGAGGAAGAGGAAGGAAAAAACAATAACATTAGTATTTCTGACCACTATTAGTTTTCTTAATAAATCAAGCTCTGCTTTTCGAAACACTGTGTCATCTTCTACTAAGCACCTGATGTCTTCTCAGCCTTCCCGCATGCTCCCTGTGTGAATAGTATCTCATTTATTTCCTTGTAATATGCTTTGAGCCATAACAAGTATGAAAGCGGCTATACAAACCCCAGTTCTATTCTTTCATATCCTAGTTAACCTTCAGAGCCAAAGTACTGCCCTTGGATGCACGTGTGCAGGTTTGGCTGTAGCCATTGGGACCTTTCTGCACGTATCTGCGGGGATAACATGGGCCTTGATGCTTTCAAACTGCTCAGATATTGGGGGAGGGGGGAAGTGCTTTAGCCTTGGAGAAATCTTTAAAAAATACCTGCATCATACTGTATCCATTTGTTACCCCTAAATGTTCATATCCGTAGCAGTTCTGTAGCCAGAGAGGACCTGTAAAGGTCACCTGCCATGGAAAAGAAATTTCCCAGGACAAAAAGGTCTTAAAATATTTTATTACAGAAATATACTTTTCAGGCCTTAAAACAGATTAAATATATGAGAATTCCTAGAAGTCTATATTGTTCCCCTTAGGGGTGCCAGACTTTATTTACAAAGCCTATATATTGCTATAGCAAGGAGTTCTCATGGATGAAAAGTGCTCAGGGCATTATGATGGATAGGCGGATGGCAGTGAATGGAAAAAACCCACATAGAAGCTCCACCTGGCTGAATGGCATTAAGATTTCCCCATGGGAGTCATATTAGGATGCAAGATTTTTCTCTACTGTTTGCTCTAACAATGACATACATACATACATAAATAAATGAAATCACCCTCAGCACTCAATAATTTATTTGCCTCGTCCTGGCCATGAACGTGCTAGAATAATAAACCACCATGTGGGTGATGGTACAGTTGCTACTGGTGATTCTACACTATCATAGCTTTGAAATAATACAGCTTAATCTTTGGTTCCTTTGAAAGACCAAAAGCAATGGACATCGGTAGCCCTGCTTCAACTCACAGTTTCCATTGTACAAATTTCCATACTGAACCCCATTTTTAACAACTAGAATCTCGAGGGCAGAAGTAAATCTAGCAGAACAAGGACTTCTAATTCTAAAGATGCTAATAGCAAATACCCACATGTGTGTAAATAATTAATTGTTTTCTTGTTAACAAGTCCAGGTTTTTCATTCTTTGGTTAGTGACCCCAAGGGTCATTTTCTCTATGAGAAATAGAAACATTTAGGATTCTATCTTCCTAGCCCATAACTAATTTATAGGCTCACATGGCGTCAGGTGCAAAGATTCAAGATTCAATTTGTCACCCCAGGCAATTCCCACTTTAAAAGACAGTGCAGGTATTCTGCAGAAATAAATGAAGGGAAACATTAATGATGTAAAACCAACAGTAGTATCCTCTACGGAGGTCACATCTTTCAAATTCATAGAGGCACATCAAGATATAGAATGTCTTTTGTACTGATCTGGAAAGACCATAAAGCCCTTTAGTGATCTCCTACAGAAAAAAAAATGGAGAGAATTAACATCACGTTTTTCACACTGAACAGTATCGACTACAGCTGGTTGTTTTTTCTTGGCCTGCTTTATCTCAACTGATTTTT
>RSEF01000001.1:148900539-148941246 GCA_003993805.1 Himantopus leucocephalus | reverse complement strand
GGGCGAGTATGTGATAAAGACCACACTAAATTAACTTTAATTCTCAAAGGGAGGAGTAACTCATAGTAGTATTTCAAGGGTCATGGCCATATCTTGTGGTGCAGCACAAAGAGATGAATTATGTTTCCCGTGTTTTTAAAACTGTTAATAAGATGAAGAGAGAATGTTTTTATCATTCTTGAAATACTGCTGTGAAGAGTCTACTACATTCTTATATTAAATCAGTGTATTTGTCTGTGCTTGGGCCCCTCTAACAAATGTCATTAGTAGTTGTTTTAATAGAGATTTTTTGGATTTAAGCCAAAAGAGAACCATAGTAACTGTGCACTTCCTAAACCATTTCATTCATGAATGGGAAATGAGTCTAAATCTTTACTCACATGAGTAATCACATTGATATCCTTGGGCCTTCCATTATTAAGAGCTAGAACTTTGAGTATAAATTTGCAGGATTTGGATGTGGCACTTCATTAGTTCATAAGAGTGAAATCTGTAGCTGAAATCAATAGTTAAGCATGCGAGGCATATAAAAGATACACATTCTTTCATGGAGGTCTGATTGCAATGCATCTCTCAATTTTGTTTCGGCACCAACAAATAAGCATATCATTGTAAAGAGACGTACAGACTATAGCCAGTAATTACAAAGACACATTTTAGATAGACATTCTAGCCTCTATAGAGGACTTGGGAATAGTCCACCAGAAAGAACAGAATAAGAGTGAAAAAGGTCAACACTTCTTGAAAACCTAACATACTAAGTCATGGACCAAGTTTTTGGTTCTCTGTCAATCAGTACTGTAACTGTTGTCAATCATTCCCCCTTACCTTGTTCGTGGTTTTTGAATGGCCACAAAAGAAACTTTTGTTGGTAATTATGGTCGTTACAATTCATCTGAGTCACAGGCAGGATTTTCATAGCCTGCCTGTGGAATAGACATGGTATGCCCCAAGCTGCGCTCATGTATGTCCGACCAATTCAAGCTAAAGTTTCCCACGATAATATGAAAGGAAATAAAAGACTCTGACAAACACAAGTCACTATTCTAAAAATAACAAGAAGAGGGGAAAGGGACAGGATAGCCAGGATCTTCTGGTTTTCTTCTCTTTTCCCCCCCTACCCCTCAAAGGGGATAAATCTGATAAACTCTCTCTTTGGAAGGGTGCAGTTAGACAGGATATGCACCTGTGCATCTTGAATCTTCTGAAAGGGTATTTATATTCTCTGCCTAACCACATGCTTCCTATTACACTGATCAGGAGCATTCTGCTAAAAATTAGTGCCAAGAATTAATGCTCCTTCATTTATTTTTTAATTCCAGAGTTCCCCTAGGATTTTTCCTTTCCCCAAATATTTCCACCTTCCACAGATACATTTTGTTTTGTTTTCTTTGGCTATCAGTTCGAGCGACCTATCTTGTCCCTGCTGGAAATGTGAAAAAAAGATTTGTGAGAGAAGGTTCTCACATTAAACCCAGCTTTGGAGTTGATCCAGCAGAGTGACAAATCCGATAACATCAAAGGCAGAACATCTGAAACTGGGATTTCGGCAGAACAGCTTTTTCAACAAATTGCAGCCTCTATAAATTTACCCATCTCTAAACAGCCAAGTCCGTTTATTTGCTTATTTTCCTAGCTTCACCGAAAGAAAGGCTGAAACAACTTTGGAAAAATAACAGCAAAGTTGTTCAACGGAAACCAGCCCCTCTACTGTAAACAGTGCCTCTCCCCAAACTATGCAGCTGCACAAAGCAGAGACAATGCAGGGGACCCTCAGCATCATTAACCAACTTCCCTTCCTCACCAAACAGTCACTTCGATAAAGCAATTACAATAGCATCATGGAACAGTAGAACAAGGAAAAAAAAAAAAATAACCTTACCAGCTTCTCCTACAGTATATAGCTGAAAGGAAAACAAAACCCCCAGCTGCCGTATCGCATGCAATTGGTCTCCCAGAATGAATTGACTGAAAGAACTATGAAAGGCTAAAGTCTTTCGGCCCCTCTGTTCAGCCTCTCTTCAGCTCCCTCTCTCCGAGCCTCCTCACAAAGCCATTCTCCTACTCCCTAATCCTCGCACAGGAAAAAGCAGCACACACCAAATGACTTCAGCAGAAGCGATTCTCCCGGGGGTGGGGGAAGAGATGCTGCTGCCACTCAGCTCCCCCCCTCCGCCGCAGGGCCATCCTCAGGGAGGGTATCCAAACACGCTCGCCGGGCACTTGGGCAGCACACCCCAAACACAGCCAGCACGTCAGGATAAGGCATGGAAAAGTGCACACCTCCACTCATCACCCTCTCAGCCGCTAATTTCTGAAATGAGCACACCCCTGGGTACTTGCAAGAGTTCCCCGCATGCATCTCGATTAGCCCACACTGAAGTAGTTAGCCTTTTTTTTTTTGTTCTTTTCAAATTAGCTACGTGACTTCCTAAAGCTGTTGTTGGACCTAAGATTTTTCTTTTTAACAAAGAACATGTAAACAAACCTTATGTATTTCGAACAGCAAAATAACAACAAAGATGTTCCCCCAGAAAATAAACAATAAAAAGTATAAAAAAAGACTGCAACAGATAAGAAATCAATAACTTCAGGAATCACCAAATTAAAAGCAATATCAAAAACCCATTGGTGCCACCCTAAAATGCTTTTGATAGCTAAAATCAGAACAAACAATTGCATTTTTCACAACAAAAAGAGATTTCTATCTTTACTTACATTTACTTTACTTTACATGAACGTTCCCGGTTAATGTAAAAAGGCAGCATTTTTTTCATGTAATTTGTCTTGAAAGCATGCCATAGCTATTGAGATAACATCCCCTGCATATTCTCTGGTATTCAAGAAAGCATTAAGTCTTTGTTAAAGAAGTACTGTTGTCATATTAGTTTTTTAATGCAAGTTTTACCTCTCTGTGAGATGTGGAAACTCAGAAACAGACAGCTGTCACAAAGTAAATCAAAGACTTAGAAAAGCAGATGGCAAAATTTCACATCTTAAATGATGGCTGTGAGCCTTCCAGTAATAATTTATAAGGAGACTTCCTCCTGCCTGTTCCTCTGCTCGGCAGCATGCTGTTTGAGCCTTTCAAACAAAATAAATAGACTTCAAACCACCAGCTTCACACACACTAACACTTACCAATGCTATTTCAACCTGACACAAGCTGACTTTGTTCCTCTGTGACCCTGGACAGAAAACTGAGGTGACAGTTTGATGGATGAGATCTTTTTTCACAATATGGGTTGTGACTTCACGGCTCTGTCTCCCCATTATTGCTTAGTTGAAGGAGGAGACAGGAGCAGAGGAGGATCTTCCACCATACAGAGCCATTTTAACAGGGAAAATCAACTAAATGTGTAACAAATGCCTGGAACACCCTTTTCCTACCTCAAAATTGGGAAGTTGGGGGAATCCCTTTCCACTTTTGTTGGGGTTAGGGTGTAAGGGGATAAGGAAGAGGCTCCAAGGAGGTGAATTAATCCCAATGGTTTACTCCAAATCGTATTTTAGTTCAAGAAAATGGCAACATCGGCAGAGAACAAAGGAAGGAAGGAAGGAAAGAAGGAAAGAAGGAATTCTGTTTGTTTCATTTATGACCAAACACTTGGGCTGTGAATTTTGTGAGCTGTCTTTTAACTATGCTAATTTAATTTCTTAACCAGGAATCTCGGACAATTCTTTACTGGACAAAGGCCTCACTGCAGTAACCTGAGGCAAACAATTGCAATGCCAAGTCTTTTATTTATTACCTAAAAATTTTCATAAAATATCAGAGGATTCATATATATTAAAATTGGTGTCTGCAAATTCAGTATTTGAATGTGGATTCTCTGCTAAAAAGAGTTCAGAAATCTTTTTACAAGATTAACATATTTAACATAAAAGCTGCCACATTTCACAGAACTCTCTGTGAAGAAATTGCCTTTCCATGAAAAAGTTGAAAAAGAAAAATGGTGAACGAACTCTCTGAAATGTAAGGCGCTGCCTCCATAGGCTCGAGCTCATTAACATGTGAAGTCAGCCTCTTATTTCCTTAGAGAGGAACACAGGTTGCTAATATGCTTTATGTCTTTGTTTCTGCTTGTTCATCTAATCAGATGGGTTCGTTATGATAATACTGGAGGGTGTCAAATCTCTGGTTTTACGGGTGGATACTGAGGCCAAATGACCTGGCTCAAGGAAGCCTCGGGCAGGAAGCCAAGTCTCTGCTGTTCCACACTACTGCACCCCATCTCCAGTGAGCCTCGTGTGCTGAAAGATGATTTATGAAAGCAAGGTCTAGTCTACCCTATGTTTGAGACCAAGTTCTTATATATTTTGTATTTGATATCACACAAATTATTTTGTTATTGTTTCTAGTTTTGGATCTGATACTCATAATTCTGTCTAAAAATACACACAAAGTCTCTCCACTAGCAAAAATTTATCATAAATATATGTGAATCCTATTCACTCTTTCCAAAAATATTCACTTTGTTTCAGATGATGGTATTTATGTGCTTTCATATTTATGAATATTTTTCTTTCTGTAGAATTTCTGTGAGGTAGTGCCCAACTCATGATAATACTGAAAGATAATCAGACAGAAGCCAGAGATTGACTGAGACCCAAAAAAGCAAAATCTGACAGATTTATACAAAGGAATACCTGTAGTTATCTTGTTTTGTTAATTCAACTACATTTTTAAAATTATTTTTCTTTCTGAGAACCACCTTAGAATTACACACTTGCTTCAGGTGACCCCACTGAGGGATTTAGGTGGGACTCTAGCGTGATGAAAGTCACGTGGCCTGAATTTCGCCCCTTAAAAAGGAGTTTTAAGAGATGTACTTGTGAACCATTTATATCCCAATGACAGCTTCTAAACTGCTGCCATCGTTCTTTCATCTTTCTCTAACACGCTGAGACCATGCCCACTGTAAAGAAATAAGTACACTAAATGTTTTAGAAAGGGTAAGACCTCTAATAAATAAATAACCTCTAAATACCACAATTTCATACCATCCTGCATGTTGTTAACTATGATACACACAAACAAGAAGAGCCGTACCTGTGAAAAGGAAGAGTTTGAAAAGTGTAGCCACCCTTGTACTTGGAAGCCAGTTAAAATGAGTTTGCATAGGGGAAAAAAAATCTCACAATAGGACATACTACTGAAAACAACAGGCACTAAAAAATTGGAAGAGCTCATTTTTCTCATTTTTGTAGCAGAACGTAACTTTCAGACTAACTCATGACAAATGCCTGAAGGAAGTCTGAGCTTTAGGAAATAGCAGCAGGTTTACGCACTCTGCTACATAGTTTTTTTTCTACTTGCTCACCCTTATATGTCCTCTTTTATCTGTATCATCTGTCAAAACCACCTTTTTGCATAGCATTTACTCCTTTCTGCGTTTCTTGGATTAACAAAAAGCATAAGGTAAGGTCATTTGGATAACAGCCCTGCATTTTTAATAGCAATCATAAGTGCATTTCAAATAATCATTTCTGCAAACAGAGTGGTGCAGGCAATTGCACTGGAAAAGACTCCAGCAAAACTAAACTTTAAAGGTTGCTAAGCGCTTTGAGAATTGCTGGTGTGACTGATTAGTGCAATCCACCACAGTTCTTTTTGTTTGCTTACCTTATCCTAGAAAGAAACTCCCAGTAATTCTTAAAGGCGGTGTAGAAAATGGAGGTAGCACATCTTTATATACAGAAGGAAATGCACATCTTAGGGGTACGCGCATCATCTGACTTTTAAGCATTTGATCAAGAAGCTTAAATTCCATAAATAGTCTAGTGCTCTAGAGACCACACCTTTTAACAAACTCTTTGAGTCAATTAGTATTAAAACTTTGCCATTCAAAGGTAAGGCTGTTTAATGGTCTATGCTCAGCCAGCCTGTAACATATGTATGTTGAATTTCAGGGATATTCCTTAGCTATGTCACAGGATCTGTCTTCTGAGTAAGCAGCATAGTGGCAATTCTGCAAACTGGAAGAGGAGAGAACTGGCATGAGAAGGAAGGATGACTAGTAGTAATGAGGGAAGAACACGCAGAAAAAGATAGTAAGGTAAAAGGAAAAAAAATAAGAAATTCAGATTAATAGAGTCACTCCAGCAAGAATGTTACTAAAGTCAGTGTTGCACTTTGACAAGGGTTTTCTGATAGCATTTCCTTTAGGCTTGATCTCCAGGTTCAGTCTAAATCCACTCTCTCTTTGCTTTTGTGTCTGAGTTGGATGAAAGCAAGGATTCAGCAGTGCAGCTGGGTTTACATTAGGAGTGTATGTGTGAAACTGAGGATATCTGCCTTGGAACTTCAAAGCACGTCAGCCGATACTGGTGCATCTAGCCCGTGAACCTCAGTAAATGTGTCAGTCTTCATAAAGTTTGACAAAGAATAAAATTAAAACAGTAAACGGGAAGAACAGCCTGTGGCTTGTAAAAGGTTAGATCTTCATCCCTTCTTCATCCATAAATTGTATGGAGCAAGAAGCATGTTGCCCTCTATAAATTGGACAGAAACATTCCAAGTACCTTTTCAGAGGCTTTGGCATACATGGCATGCTGGTCAGAGAAGGGCCGGTCAGAAATGAGCCAACACTGTCATTTGGGACTGTGGGGTACTGCTCCTGGGCAGCCAGGAAAAACACCCCTAATCCAGCCCATCCTCTGCAGCCCTGTGCACCAGCCTGGGGATGAGTAGGCAGCCTGGGATTAGGAGACATCCATCCTACAGGCGTTCCCTGAATTTTTTTTAATTGATCAGATATTGTCATCACAGTTGTGCTACAGACAGACTGACTGGGGCAGGCACGAAGAGGTAGGCATTGAGAAGACTGAAAACCTTTTTCAAAACCCAGCCATCAAGATTTTTGTAACCCCTTCAGTATTTAAAGACAAACATCTGCATAAAAAATTCCTAGGCTTGAAGCCTCAGGCTGTTAAGTTCTTTGGAGGAGACACATATATTTTCCCTGCAGTTTAGAGGTTTGCAGCACAGTTGGAATTCCAACTTTTGGATATTACTACACAGTGAAAACATGTACACAATGATTTACATATTGGTATTACTGCCCATTTTTCCAAAACAAAGAAAAATTAATACAGTTAACTTGGGCGTATTTGGGAAGAGAGAGGAGAAGGAAGGAATAAAGTGGCATACTGACATATGGTATAAATAGCTTACGGAAAACCGCCCTGCAAACTACTGCAAACACAGGCATCATCAATGTCTTACAGTTAATCAGACTCCATGCAAGAAATCTACTTATATGCACAAGAATTTATAGTACTGAGCTGTAACATAAGCACTGTTGCAGATTTACCCCCTCATTAAAGATTCCTCCTAGGAGTTATCATCACATTCACATGACAAGAAAAAATAACATATGACTTTATCTGGACTTTATCCAATAATGTACGCAAGGAAAGTAGTAGAATATTAGGTGTGAGAAACGCCTGAGTTAATACCACGCACTGCTCTTGCTGTGAGAAAATGTGGGATTCTTTTTATTTGTTCAGAATAATGTAAGATAAACCTGTTGCTATCCAGGACAGATTTCAGAGTACACATTGAGCGGGCAGAGGATTCAGAAAGCAATAATATGGCCCAGAACTGGAGTAACGAGGGGAGAAACATGGAAAAACAGCTTTGCAAGGCTGGAGAAACAGGTCAGTCTAAGACAGACCCCACTTTCCTGTTTGAGTCTACTGTGAGCTCTCACTCCAGGAACCATGAGCACTATGCATCTTTATGGCATCTTGGCAACAATCACTATCTCTCATTAAGGCCACTTCAGCTCCAGTGCCCCAGCTCAGACTTGTAAGATGAGGAAGAGGAGGGCAGGCCTGATGGTCAAAGCATCAGAGAAACCTCCATTCACCACGAAGGGGAGACTCAAGCTGAATCACCAAGCTCAAGTAACCTGGGAAATAATTTCTGACCACATAAAAACTTTACGGGTGTCTTCTTTTAAATCTCATTTATATAAAGAAAAAAAATGAAATTACCTAAAATTTAATTCAATTTAGGTATTAAGCTTTAATAATCAGTCATTTTAAGTCATTCTTTTGCTCAAGCTTCTCTAACCATTCTCCATTTTTTCCTCTCTAATGATATATTTCCCTTCTGAATTTATTTCGTGGGTTTTAATTCGACAGATTAATTTATCTCTCTGTTATGTCAGCTTATCGATCCAATTCAATGCAATCAATTTCATCACAAACGTATTTAAATATACTCACACACAGGTGTCCTTCCACTTCATCAACTCCATTAAAACACAAATTTTACTTTGAACTGTGTAAACTGTGCTAAGGCCAAACCTAACCTGATTGAAATAAAAGGGCAACAACCAAAATATTTACTTGTCCAATAATGATTGTCTGCAATGAAGACAGGGATGCCATGGAAAAGGTGAGAGTACAACCTCTGCAGCGTCAGCTAAACGAGCACTGTGTCCTGCAGCAGCTGTACTCATGCTGGCAGATATTTATGCAACCCGGCGATTTTCTAACAAAGGCGGAATCCCATTCCTGTTCAGGTATGATCACACTCTTACAGTCCGCTGGGAGCAGGGTTTGATGGTTTCTGCATAGCTCTTTCTGGAACTAGCCGGCTTGACTCCCAAGTAAATGTACCTGCCTGGGAAACTGCAGTGGATCAGCCTTACAGGAAAAAAGAGGCATTTACACTTCCAAATGCAAACTGGTAGGAAGATACCTCCAAAGGCTCATGACTGCATCTTTCCGTGTAACTTCGAAAGAGGAGAGGCTCCCTCCTATGGTTAAACCGTATAAAACTGTGTGCACTATCATCAGTGTGGATCCTTCAGACACAAAGTCACTTGGTAGATGTACTAGCCAGCATACCACCTTAAGAAAGAAAGCTATCAAAAACGCTATTACATATGCAAGACATCTAAGAGCTAGGCCAGAAATCCGTATTTTGCTTACACCAAAAATGATATTATAATGAAAATATCACATAATAATAACGGCATTAATCTTAGTTTTCAAATGAAAGCTTAACGCCAGACACAAATGTTCACACCTCCCTCCAGCCATTTATTTAAAAATGTTTTGTTAACGCTTTTGTAATATTGTAATAGAGAAAATGGCATGCCAGTCAGAGAAGGGCCACCTTTCTGGAATAAATATTAGATAGAGAAAAATAATGAAGATACATTGCATAGGATAACCAAATGCATTTAACATCATATCAAACCCGTCAGCCATGTAAAGTTTATCAAATGAAGTGTAACACCAGAAACAAATAGATTATCTGATTTGATCCCTACTTATTACTTATTCCTAGCTTTTATGTTTTATTTTCTTACACTGTAAAGCAAAGACTCTGAAACTACAAAATTTGAATTAATGGACTGAAGGGTTCAGAAACAACACAGTTTTAGTTATCTAAAAGAAATAGCATTTGTATCCTGACTCCCATAATGCCACTTGCCTAAAGAGCACAGGCATGCCAAGAGCAGGGGAAAAAAATGTTTAAGACAATATTCAGTTGTTCGTTTTTGACTTGAAACAGATTGTGGTTTTTAAATTTCCTTTATTACAATTACAGCGAGTAAACTCTTCCACCAACTCTCTCTGGGCAGCTCAGTTTACATTCAAGCCTACCAGACCTAAAATGAGTTGTCAAGAGTTCTTGGTTTCCATTGTTTTTATGGCAACGGTATTTATTATGTAAAAAAAAAATAATAAAAATATCATGGAGAGTCTGCTTGGAGAAATGATATTATTTCTTCTAAATTAATCATGCATTGTTTTGTAACTGAAAAAAAGGCACAGTGGCTAAAAATGTTTTCCTTTAATTATTTCCCATTTTAAGAGGCTCTAATCTTGGTTTTTCATTTGTTCCGTTTCAGTCTCAATACCTGGGAGTACAACAGAATATGTGACTGAGTACAATAAACAACCTCTTGACTGCTAACATTTTATTGTGGTACACTCAACACCTGCACCAGCATACTTTTCATTAATGGACTACAGTAAATGTTTATATAACTACCAAGAGAGTTTATTAATGGGAACAAAAATTCTAGCAGATAGATCATCCTTTGCAGCAATTAAGCTCTACAATAAAATGTAGCCCGACATATACACAGTTCGTCGAGGCATCTTAGATGAGTGAAAAGGGGGATATAAAACCAACCCTGATTATGTGGTAAGAAATCCCGTTTGTCCTACAACGACAGCTTTTATGAAAAACAAAAAGGACAGCTTTAATTTTAGATAAATATTCAATTCATCTGCGACTAAACTTCACATTTGATTTGAGTTTTGACACACCAACAATGGTTAGGTTTTCTGAGGGCATTAAGGTTCTGTTCCAACTCTCCCTGAAGCCAGAAAAATGATACATACTGACTTCCATGCCAACCACGTTGAACCATGACTAGGTGGCTAAAGGGCCAGTCCTGGGTCTTCCCTGGGTCACCAGCATGTCAAGTGGTCAGCTGGTCCTGGACCTGGCCCCGGGCTGGCATGTGAAGAGAAAGCTTAGTAAAAGCACCTAATGTGCATGTAATTTCAGCTGGCTTTTAATCAGTTTTCATTATCTCAGCTTGTCACTGTCTCAAAAATTGGCCTGTTTGAGAATTGTGGCAGAGCACTGTAAAATCAGCTGGGACATCTGGGCTGACCATCCAGTCAGGACCACTACAAGTTTTCAGGCAAACTTGAACAAGCCCCAGTTATAACAGAATGAACGTTCCCCTCTAGTCACTGCTGGTGAGGCCACAGCTGGAGCAGTGGGTCCAGTTCTGGGCTCCCCAGTATAAGAGACAGGGACTTACTGGAGAGAGTCCAGTGAAGGGCCACGAAGATGATTAAGAGACTGGAGCATCTTTCCCAAAGGCAGAGAGAGCTGGGACTGTTCAGGCTGGAGAAGAGAAAGCTCAGAGGGATGTTATTAACATATATAAATACCTGAAGGGAGGGTTCAAAGAGAACAGAGCCAGGCTTTTCTCAGTGGTGCCCAGTGCCAGGACTAGAGTCAATGGTCACAAACTGAAACACAGGAGGTTCCCTCTGAACATCAGGAAACACTTTTTCACTGTGAGGGTGACTGGGCACTGGTGCAGGTTGCCCAGAGAGGTTGTTGAGTCTCCATCTTTGCAGATACTGAAAAGCTGTCTGGACATAGTCTGGGCAACTGGCTCTAGGTCGCCATGCTTGAGCATGGGCAGTTGGACCAGATGACCTCCAGAGGTCCCTTCCACCCTCAGCTATCCTGTGATTCTATGAGTAAGAAACAAAAAAATTATAGAAACTGAAACACATAAGAAGCCCTCATGATTTCATAGTTTTATGTACATTTATTCACCCATGAGCAAATATGTTATGAGAATCATCACAAGAGTGTAGCCTTAACAAACATAAAAAATAAATCACAAAATCCTTGAGAGAAATGGGCTTTAAAAAGTAATTGCCAACAGCAGCCAGAGCACCTCATATTTCACATGTAACATGTAAAACAATTTCGCATACTGTCTCCATCCATTTACTCTGCCATTGCTCTGTTAAATTATTTAAAAATGCGTTCTTCAAGGCTGGGTGTAAGCTACAATTTTATTAAAATAAAGAATAAGATAAATAAACACATCTAGCCAATTGCAGTAGTCCCTGATATGAAAATATTCTCTTATCAACCTCTTCCTCATCCCTTTGACCATTTCCCTACCTCTCTTCTAAGGTGCTACACCTCTTTTTTTCATCTTGATGAACAAAGACATTCTCCCAGGTCTCTGCGCATGAGTGGAGAGTGAAGAAGAAGGGAGAAGTTACACAGAGCTGTTACACAGGCCAGGGTCACAATAACTCCAAGAAGTAACCTGCTGGATAGAAGCTTTCATGTCCAGAAGAACACTGCACCAGATTTCAAGGCCTTTTTGTCCTTCTTCTATGCCCTCTCTTATTCAAGGATGTGGAGGACAAACTAATCTAATCCTCGGACTGTAAATCTCCTCTGAGTGAAATTCAGTTTGAATCCTAAGTATCTCATGCATACCATAAAGTAAGAAGTAACAACATCTTAAGTATTGTACCCTGGAAATGTCCAATTTTCTGTAATGCAGCTAGTTGACTTGTTTTTCACATGATGAGGTAACGGAAACAATATTGGAAGTGCTTGAAGCAAGTTATATATAAAATAGGCAAAATGTGTTGGGTTTCAGTTGTGTGTCATTTCAACTCACACAGTAACAACTTGGTGGGACTAACTCAAGGACAAGATGCAGCAGCTCTCATTCATACAAATAGTTCCACTGAATTCAGCAAGGTTACCTGAGTGAATCTAGATTAATCACACAAGAAACTTTCTAATTCCACAGATTACCTTTATCAAATAATTCAGACATCCCACTTTTTTGCTGATGAACTACAGCAGCGCATATTTTTTTTCTCTGCACGTGTGGACTTATTATGCACACATATATATACACATAAATATATACGTGCATACACATTGCTGAAATTACATACTCTAAATCACAGCAGAATAAGCATCCCTTTATTTTTCTTTTAATTGCCAGAGAAGCTTGACAGCATGCTTCTATTTTTCTCTCCTCGGAGGTCTCACAGACCTTTAAAAACAAGTGAAGTCCTGAATGTGCACCCTATTTAAATAAGAATGGAGCTGCATATACTCTTTGGAGGTAGCGGTGCCTCCAAAGACAAATGTTTTCTCCTATTACCATTTCTGTGGCCGAAAGCCGTGCTCTGAGCCTCGCGCTCCGGCTGGGAGTCCGCTGAGCCCATTTCGGCTGGGCTGGCAGGGGTCACGCTCCCCGAGGGTGGAGGTCAGCCCTGTGGCCTGGGAGCAGGGGGCAGGGGAGTCAGAGGGTGACCCCACACAGCACGCATTGTGCGCGGAGGCTGGAAGTCAGCCCTGCTTATGCTGAATCACGCAGCGAACCAGCCCGACGCGTCCGACAGCTGGAGGTCACTTTCCATCGGGGGGATCCTTTCATACGGGCGAACCTTTTTTCTGTGTGTTTCTATCCTGTGAATAGCAATGGTGACAAAAAGAATGGCTCACAGGCGACATTTTGGGGGTACTGATGAACATATTTTCAAAGAGCATTGGAAGAAGAGAAATAATAGTAGGCACCTTGCCATTAACACAAAACTAAATCTCACAATATGTGATGATGCTCCTTATAACTAAGCAGTGTGTGGCAGTGGAAAGGATACTGTGGAGAGAAAGACTAGGTATTAATACACCATTTTGAAGTTCACACTCCACCTCTATTGCTATTGTGTGCTTCCACTGTGACCTTGGGTGATCCTAAGCTCACTGTTCTTTCCTTACCTGTCCTTTTAATGGAGATACTGTTCCCTCAGAAGATAAGCTTTGTTAGGAAAAAGCCATTAAACTTTATGAGATGCCCAGCTATGCTGTGGAGGAGTATCATAAAAAAGCCTTTCAGTCTATAAATGAAAAATATATATGAGAAAAGATAACCCTACAAGGTCTACAGCTCACACTTATACCTTGATATTTTTGTTGTTGTTGTTTTTGAATTATTTAAAGAAAATAATCATGAAGCTACCAGGCCCTGTTATTGGTATTATAAGAAATAAATTGGTGGGTAGAGTTGTTTGCAGCCTTTAGAATTATTTAGCATTTTTATTGTNACCTTGATATTTTTGTTGTTGTTGTTTTTGAATTATTTAAAGAAAATAATCATGAAGCTACCAGGCCCTATTATTGGTATTATAAGAAATAAATTGGTGGGTAGAGCTGTTTGCAGCCTTTAGAATTATTTAGCATTTTTATTGTCCCACCAGGGAGGTTAATAGTATCTTTCAGAAATTATTTATACACCACTAGTCAAGGAAAGTATCAAAAAAAGCTGTTCATTGCTGTGTTCCTTTTACTGCTGATCTTTTCAAGAAATGAATAGAAATAACCATACATCAGAAGAGAGATTTATAGTATGTAGACACTATCTAGTCATTTTGCCTATACAGAATTTCATTTTTAAAGGATTCACTTACAATTTAATAAGACATTCAAATCACATTCAACAAATCATACTGTCTCCAGCAAGACAGAAAGGTGATGTGTTGAACACCCAAGAGCTGCACTGATAAAATGAGTAAACCAGTATTGCCCAGTCCTTTGCGATATGCCAGATGCCCAAGAGCCAGATGTGCCAGTACAGTTTCTTTATATAGACTGGCCCAGTACTGGCAGCTTCTTGACAAACATAACACACCCTTTGTAGTACTACAAGAAAAGTCCAGGAGGACTGAAGAGACACACACTCTAGACACATGCCGGAGAGACAACAGGTAAAGTCTCAGCTATGGGAAAAACAGCTGGAAATCTTATTATTGCATTCAGTGGGGAGAGCATCATATTCTGTGCCAAAGCAGGCATACGCTGCGTTCACCAAAGCTGCTCCTGCGCACACGGACATCCCGAAGCAGCATTAGGTAGTTCTTTGCAGCAGTCTGAGCATTCAACCAGTTGCTGATCTGCGCTATGAAAATCTGCAGGGCTCACAGTTACCTGGTGTATGAGTACATAACGCCAATTAGCTCTAGACCTTCTTAGCCTTCAACCCCCAATGTGTACTCAACTTTGGTGAGGAAAAAAAAAAATAAAACTACTCTTTCCCTTTCTTCCCCTTTCCTATTCTCCCGTAAAAGCCAGTACCTCCGTGGCCATAGAGTGTGTGTAGTTCAAAATTTCCCGTGAGTAGACCTTTTAAGTTATACATGGCAGTAGGAATTTGGGTTAAATACAGTAGGACTGTAAATCCTTAGATCCTCAGTTTTAGGCTGTGAAAGACAGTCATCTACAATGCTGGTACAGCGCCTAGAATACTGTACTTTTCTAGTACAATATAACAGAAATATAATAGTGCATAATGCAGTACAATACTATGAATAATAAAATGAAACACTAAAATTAGAGCCAAAATTGACATTTAGGTGGGTAACAGAAAGAGGTAGATATGTGTGTACATTCTCCCCTTTTGCAAAAAATCTTATGAGAAGGCATGTACCTACTACTCCTATTAGATTTGTGTCTCTGACAGTGACTAGAAAGAAAAAAGAGGCAGTAAATTCCATCCATACTCTCAGCAGATATATTAAATGATATTATATGAAGCATGGATGATGTGGAGTGGTGAGAGCGAAATCAGTGTCCAATGTCCACTTTTCCCACAGTCTTTAGTCACTCAAATGGAAAAAAAAAATTTACCCTTTGCAACTAGGGCAGATCATCTATGTGCAAATAGTGGCTCTGACGAATAGAAATAGTCAGGAATTTGGGACATTAAATGCTTTTCATCAGGAAATTATTGTTCCTAAAGATTTATTCAAAAAGATAAACTTTTCATGAAGATACCCAGCTTGGAGTTTTGAATCTGCATCTCCTCATCTGAAATGACTGTCATAAGGACAAGCTATTTTGGGGTGACTCTTGTGGTTTTATCCCCTTCTGGGGAACTGCCTTAAAATACACTTCCTTTTTTTTTTATCCCTGAAAATTTTAATGAGATTGGAAAATTGTTTCCTGCCCAGCTCTCACGGTGAGTGGCTGGCAAATAATAGCAAGACACAGAATGCAAACAGCTGGATTCAATCACTGCACTTAGTAGATCCATGAAATGTGGTTGTGGATGCACCAGATACTTTAAGCACCAGTAAAGAGAGTTCTTCCAGACTCCAGGACAGACATCTGGCACTAACAGAATTATGAGACTATCAGGGAACATGGCACATCACACACCCAATTAACAGACAGATGAATTAATCACACTGTAATTAACATAGATGTGTAATGATCTGTGTTTTGCTGTCTTTAGAGATAAATATTCAGATACAAGACGACACAGCAGATCCCTGAACTGTCCTACTGAGATCCTGGTACTTGACAAAAAAATAAAACCAAAGGCACTGTCACACCTTTCTGAAAATACAAATACATGTTTCTACAGTAAGGCTATTTTTAGGAGGAGCATTACCTATAACTTTTCATGAGCAGCGCAATTCAGTGGAAAATGATTACATATAAAAGAAAACACATTCTAAAAAAAGACTTACAGATTCAACCTGAAAAGAAATGTATTTCTACCCTCCAGTCACCTTGCCTTCTAAAATCCATTACTTTAAGTATGATTTATATACATCTCACCACATTACTGAAGTTAATGGTTAGGATAAGTGTTTTCACGTCATCATGTAATAGAACAATATTTTCAAAGTCATATTTTATTATTTTTTCCCTGATGGTGTTATCAGACACAAAAGACTCCAGTTTGAAGGAAAGATCAAGAAGTGGATGAAACTTAAAAAATAAACATGTAACAAATCTTTGTAATTGTCAGCTTTGCTAAGTCACACACACACATAAATTGAATTTTTATAGACGTGGGAAAAGTTATGTTAGCTGAAGAGTTTTTGTAAGCTTACTTAAAGAAGGTGCTTTATATCATCAATTAGGATCCAAAAAAAAAGTACTTCAAAATAAAATAAACTTAAAGAACTGCTTTTTCATGTAGGTTTGTAGCTTGTAACTAAGCAAGGGGTTGGTCCAGATTACTTTCAAAAGTTCCTTCCAACCTGAACTGCTCTATGATCCTATGAACTAAGTTTAAAGCCTCTGTAAAGAATGAACCAGTAGTTTGACAACTAGGATTATATGTCATTTAAAAAAAGAAAAATGCAGAGTAATTTCAACACCACCAAAACATAACACTGGCCCTACAGCAGTCTTCAATGCTACAGCTCCCAGATAACTGGGCAAATCACCCCAAGAGCAGGAGCTTGGTGTGCTGATAGTGAGCTCCACTGGGTTTATTACAACGGCCTCTCCACAGCCACCCCTTCTGATGTGATGAAAGACCACACAGTGATCCTGATTTTTTTCAAAAGAATAGTCTAATCGGGGCAGGGGTAGAAACCCATTTGTAAACTGGGGAATGTGTGACCAGGACACATTACTGCAGGTCTGGAGGACCCAAAGTGATTGCAGAACAGATTTCTTAATGTAGGCAGGATTTTGTATGATTGAACCAGAAAGGTCTGTTTTCATTCAAAGGTGGAAAATTAGTGTCTAAGAATAGGAATTAATAAACCAATTTAACAATAACCACAAAACCTTTTCACTGAATAAAAAAAGGCTTTATAATTATGAAATAATAGTTTCCTGTTTGAATAATCCAAGTCTATATAAAGGAGTTTAACGAAGACTGAGCTAAGATGCAGTAGCTTTTTGTCTGCAAGTGTTATGCCAGTAAGCTTTCTGAAGAGGCTTTCCTGTACATGGCACTGAGAAAGCAAGAAAGTGATGTTTCAATCGGGGAGCTTTATGTGAGCTTATCTTCTCAGAATTTCTCTCCTACACTCAGTTAAAATGTAAAGTATGATGAAAAACAAAGAATTAAAAATTGTTAACAGAATCATATCAGCCCTTGTTTGATCCTCGTGTGTGTGTAATAAAACAACGTGATGCTATAATTACAGCACGTTTTGTTAAAATAAACAAAAGTTGAATAAAACATAAGCAGGACAAGCAGGCACAGAGACTCTATTGAACTCCTGTCCTGCACAATTTACATTCTTCTCTAATCCTCATCACAGGTCCTATACTTTGCATCTATGCCTTATCCAAAACATATTTTGTTTTCTGCCTCTTTGTCCCTCCTTTTTCTACATAAAAAGAATGAGAAAAACAAGCAAAAAAGTGAGAGTTAGGAGGATATGTCAGAGGTATGCTAGAGATTTGGGGATACAGAATTATCTCTCTGACAAATTTGCTCATAACGGATGAAAGGTGCAGTTCAAATGAATTATGGAGGTCATTTCCTCACAAGCACGTTTAGGGTATTTTCCAAATCTCACATGAATCCACCATGTATTATCTAAGAGGAATTAGTCCTATCACATTTATTTGTGCATGGTAACAAATTACATCAGATGTTTTGCATTCAACTCCTTACTTTAAACAGCATTTTCATGTGAATTTAGAGGTCGGACATACATCACAGAAAACAATTAACCAATTCATTGATCTCCAGAGAATGAGAGGCTAAAAGTACATGCATGCTACACTGCCCTGGGTATGAAGTCTGCAGGCCCTCCCACTCTCTTAATTACTACAGAGTACCTGCCTAAAGCAGTAAGCATACCACAGAAAGAGCTGTGATTATATACTCAATACTAATGACTTAAAAATATGCTGACCTCATGTCTAAAAGTTCCAGTCAGAACAGAAGCACCATTTTGCTGAATCTTTTGCAGAGTCCCTGCCCCACACTGTAACATTACAGTTAAAAATATGATAAACAAGATAGGAAAAATGAAGAGAAGTGTAATTTTTCTAAGCAGATTAAGGGATTAAGATGTCTTTATTAGTACAAAGTGTCAATTATCTCCCCCTAGCCCAACACACTAGTGATCTTTCATTTACCTCCTGGGAGTTGGGAGAACAGTGATTCTCTACTTAATTTTTATAACACATAATTTCAAATATACTGTTTACTGGCTGCATGACAAAGGTTAAGCATCTGTATCTTCACCCCATTCACAAATGCAGCCAGGTACTCAAATGTGCTCATTTATGAAAGACTGCAGTCCTTTACATTTCACGTTTCAAGCCAAGCTTTTGGCATATGAATGTAAATGACCCCCTAGAAATGAAAGGGAAAATATGTTTTACATAATAGCAGCTCAGAAAAGCAGGACCATATCTCTGATCATGAAATTCAAAGTAGATATTTGGCAGTCTTGACTTGGGATCCTACCTGGAATATTCCCTGGTTTGCTGACACTGTGTACCACTGTCAGAACAGCGTTCAACAGGCCCTGAGAAGACAGAACATTGCAGAACTACAAGGTGCCATTATTATTGCTCCAATTTTACAGCAAATTCCAGGTATTTATGGAGCAAGGCACCCCAAAAAACAACAGGCAAGACTGGAAAACAGTACTAAATGCAAAACTAGGGGACACCTGCATGTTTCTTAAACCTCTCTTCAGTACTTAAATGTTTAACTGCAAAGGAAGACTATCAACTCCTTTAAGTTCCTACTTATCCTTCCACAGAAGAACTATACACTGAGAGCAGACTCTAAAAATGCATCTGCAGATTTTGACAGTATTTTTGTATTAAAAATATTTCGTGTAGTTCAGGACTTTAAGAATTTCAACAGAAAACCACCCATTAGTATCTAGAAAGATGATAGTATTGAAGCTCTCCCCTACTAGTATTTCACCAAGAGAGGTGAAAGACATACCTTTAATAAGATAACTATAATAGCCCAGAAGTAGTTCCTCTAAAAAAAAAAAAAAGAAAAAAAAAAACCCAGAACAAACCAATTCAATTAAAAATGAAAGCCTACTGGGCCTATTGAGCTCTCTTCCACAGCTTTCATTGCTTACACGAACAATGACTCATTAAAAATTTAAATGGTAGCTGCTATCTGAAGAACCTCTTGTCATACCGCCACACCTTTTAAAAATGCGCACATTTATGACTGTTAAAATGAACAGCAGTCACGGGATCAGACACATCCTGGACAGACGATGGTGAAATATAACTGTAGTCATTGCTAAAAAAAAAACAACCAAGAAATCAAAGCTGAAGAAAGGTAAAATACTGTCTCTTAATATTCAAAGATTGTTCCTCTGAGACATTATTCTGAAATATCATATGACACCGTGCAAACCAACCCNGTCTTGACTTCCATCCCATGCCTTAAATAAAAAAAAAAAAAAAAAAAGGCTACAATCAAGGATACAAGCCAGGACAAAATTGGATTTTCTGAGAAGGAAAATGTTTTGTGGTCAAGAGACATGATTTGCAGCCAGGAAATCTGAATTTATTCCCAGAACTGCCACAGACTCCTCGCCTCTCTCAAAAATGCCTTTCTGAAGCTGTAAATGAAGAAACAAATTAGAAAAAAAAAATTTAAAAAAGGGTTATGTTAATCTAAATTCTTTGGTACTTCAAATGTCATTGTGGATACTCAGTTAAAATAGTTTATTTCCTGGCAGTCATTGCTTTCTGTATTACTGTCACCTAATGCATTGCATCTGATCCTGTTGGCTTTGTGCCACAAGCCCCTATACATCTAGCAGGTACCCCAAACCCACAGATATAAGGTGTGGGCAAATATGCAGACATATACATGGAGAAAAACCTAGCAATTGCAGTAGGTGCTTGAAATTGTAAGTAAAATTGTTCATCTCTCATCAGCTCTAAGGTTGGATGGGATCTGATTTTACACATCTGTGTAAATCAGGCATAGCAATGACTCCAGACTATCCGCTACAACCCAGCTGTGAGACTAGCTACTGTGGGAAAGACTGCTCTCTGGTTTTGACCAGGAATCCTGTTTCAGCCTTGGTTTTTCCAAATTAAAACTTTTGTTAAACTAATACATTTTAGCAAGTTATAGGTTCACCAGTAGGCATTTACCACTGAAAATCCCTCTCTCTTTGAAAAAGCCCCAGCTGCCAACAGGTATGAGGTGAGAGCTGAACTCCTGGAGAGTCGAGGCTATCTACAAATGAAATTTGTTCTAATTTTTTAGGTATTAAATGAGTTAGCACATGCTTGTATGAATCTGCATCTCGTGGAGAAAATCTAAAACGTTTAGTGCCAAATGTGATGTCAAGCCCCCAGTGTGGAAGTAAATCTTCTAAAGCTTTCACTCATCTGCTAGATGACCTCTTATTCACTTAATCTTAGAAATCTTTCTAATTTTCAAAGCAGTGCTGGAAGTTATTAACTTTTATTTCTTGAGCCATTAAAAACTAAACTTTGCTAAAATTCTAACGGAATCATTTGCAGTTATGAAAAATAGTGTCTTCCTTTAATCTACTGAATTTCCTTTCTCTCTTTTTTTTGGCTGAGCTGAGAGCGTCATTTGGAAGATAGATTCTTTTCAGTGTTTCCACCATGCACCAGAAAGAGTTGCCAAAGAGAGAAACACAAAGAAAGAGAACTCTGCTCCTCTCCAGCTCCCCAGCTGTCAGGACAATAAGTTTAGGATTACAGGGGTAAGTACTGTATCTTATTCAAGAACCAAAGTTGCTTTTGTAACAACTTCAGAAAAAAAATTCTGCAAAGGAATGCATTCAACAGCATATATGAGCTTGGCTTTCAGTAAAATTAATTAATAAATATTCTCCATTTTAAAGATCAAACAATTGCAGTGAAAATGTCAGTCCTGCCTGTACTAAAATGAAATATGCACAAGTAATCCTTGATTTTCAGGACTGTATTTCAATGAGCTGTTCAGCTTCACTGTAAGGCCAATGCACAGATATGAGCAAAAGACCACTTGTCTGAAGATAAACAGGAAGGGTCTGTGATGTTATAGCTTATTAGACTTCGAAAATTAGGTAGAATAAACATCTTTTGTGGTGAGTTAAAGAGATGCCAGCTGGGTAAGATTCCTTTGGCCAAGAGAAAACAAACAAAAGTAGAAATGATGGAAAGCGGTCAATTTTCCTCCAAAAAAGGCATAAATATCTGCAGAGATAACACCGTGCTTAATTAGTAGAAAAAAAGTTGCTGTAATGCCAAAATTTCCAGTGTTGTCTTCTGTCACATGGACTGTTCTTATTCAGAGTGTGCACTGCTCTGAAATGATCTAATTAAAGCAAGAATGATAATAATCCCATAAAATTCTCAAAGAAGGAGTTAGGAGAAAATAAATGAAAATATGTTATTCTCTGTAAAAGTCTCAAATAACTACAAATTAAAGATATGTGCCGCTGGAACAGCCATGAGTGACCAGAGTATCAGGTTGGTTGAAGCCTGTGTTTCTTATGCTTCAAAGAACCAAGCTTACTGAAACACGAAAAAGGTGAGTTCACCATCAGATCATCATTTCCCTTTAAATCGAGCGAAGGGGACCATATGTCTGACACCACTGATCCTGATTTATGAGCATTTCAGTGTCTGTGCACATTTTATCTGAAAACTGGAAGCCATGTGATACCCTTGCGCTGAACAAGGGATTCCTCAATTTCCACTTTTTGTTCAAAATCATTTCACTATTTGTTCAAAAATACTGAGGAAAGACAATGAAACAGTGCAACCGTATGTAATTCCCAAATGTATTCACTAAACCATTTCTGCTGATGTCTTCTGATTATTAGCAGTAAGCTGATAACTGATACTAATGAATTCAAACGCTGTTCTTGTATTTTTGTGACCGACAACTTTGCTCTTGGCTATTGTTCAGGCAATATGTTGGATGCCTACAGTTCTGAAAACCTTTTCCAGCCTCAATACTTCCTTTTCAGAATGAAACCAACTGCAGCTCCCAGAGCTAGTAAAAGATCTATGGCCACTTAATGCTCGCAATTTCAAAGGTTTAAATACAGTTTAAAGAGGAGCTTTTCCTCTCTACTCCCTAGGTCATTCTCCAGAAATGTTTCCTTTATACTGTCAGTTAATAAACGGTTCTTAAGAATATTTGGAGAAAATGTTCACAACAAAGCATGCATAAAGAATAGAAGCAATTTCATTTTAGCAACATTTCTGAGATCATTAAGGTTGACTGCAGAAAGCCGGATTTCAGCTCTTGCAAATCTACAAAAAGCACGCAGGGCTGAGCAGTTTGAAGCAAACAACACGCAGAAGCCGTTTGGCCAGCCGTGTAAGGTGGTCTTCTATTTTACCAGCTGGTCACTATAGCAATGTAAAAGCAGTAGCACCACTGCCTAGAAGTTTGGGGTTTTTCTCTTTCTACACACTTTTTAGTATCTTCTGAAAAAAACAACGTCGAAATATTTTTCAGGGTGTGATGTGCCTTCCCAGCTGTAATCACAGAGCAATACAATACTCAGTGTTTCAGCACACCAGCTGTGCCAAACAGAAGCATCACGGTTTTGAGCCACTGCTACAAATCGGTTGGATGGACTTTTATGGTGCTTCACAATGCAGATGCAAAGAAAAATCATTATGTTCAATTTTATCCTAACTTCTTTCATGACAGGAAGTGTTGCCCATATATTCCTGGTAGAATTTCAGATGGCAGCTTCATAGCAGGGCCCAGCTGTCTCTCAGTGACAGGAACAAGAGTTTTATCATTCATTTTCCTGGAATCGAAAATAAAACCAGGAATTGGGCAAAACCAGACAGGGCTGTAAAACATCTTATCTGTCAAGTTCTGATGTCTGGATTCTGGGCTTCAGCTTAGCTGAAATCCTACTGAACATGTGTGTCAACTAAATGTTTCTTGTTTAGTATTGCTTTCTATTCCAAAGCAGACAACAAACTGTCACAGATGTTAAAAATTTCTAAGTTTCATGCATTTTGTGCTCATCTGAATTCTTTCTTGTGGAAGATCCCAGACACATTATTTAATAATTTTGGTTTTGCTCTGCAGGAAATACAGGCATAAAACGGAAAGATTTTTTAAACCTCTGTGCCTCTCCTGAGGCTTTACATGTTATTTACTGATTTTCTGAGCCAATAGCTTTGTTTCCTGATTGTAAATTAAACACCAGTGGATATTTAATTAAAGAATTGTCTGTTGTAATTATTTTGGTTTTTTTCTTTCTTCCGTTGTTTAAGAACTCTATGTCTAGCTGCTTTAGTTAAACTGGAAGGCTACTCCAAATGGACAGGGTACACTTTTAGTCCTGAAGCCTGCTCCAGATCATAATGAAGTAAATGGAAATCTTAACAGAAACTTCAGTGGCAGCTGGATGGAGCCTGTGATGTGTACACTAATGGCTTTCTTTAAGTAGTGCCAAGGACAATTAATCATACGTTTCAAATTTGGTTCTTTTTAGATTGTTCATAGCATTGCATTATTTTGCAAGCATATACATAATAAGATATAGTATGAAACCAGAGAAATTATAGTTCAATAGTAAAGGCACGTGCTCTGGATCAGTTCCTCCCTCTACCACAGACTGTCAGTGTGGCATTAGGCAACTTGCTCTAGTCCAGTGTCACAGTCTATACCTTGTGCAAATACAAGGAGGGCTGGGGGCATCACTTCAATGGAGATACAGCAATGGAAACACCTAGGGATCTGTCCGACTGATACCCTGGAGATACTATTAGAGTATTCACGTATCTTTTGTGCATTAAAAAAGCAAAAGTCTCAAGATAAATACAAAACAACTTTCAGCAGCACACTGTGCTGTAGCAACCTCCACGCATCCACTGGAATGATGGAAACTATTAATATGAATAATTCGGGAATAACTTGTGGCCAGCAGGTCGAGGGAGGCGATTCTGCCCCTCTACTCCTCTCTGGTGAGACCCCATCTGGAGAACTGCGTCCAGCTCTGGAGCCCTCAGTGCAGGAAACACATGGACGTGTTGGAGTAAGTGCAGAGGAGGACCACAAAAATGATCAGAGGGCTGGAGCACCTCTCCTATGAGGACAGGCTGAGAGAGCTGGGGTTGTTCAGCCTGGAGAAGAGAAGACTCCAGGGAGACCTTATTGTGCCTTTTCAATACTTAAAGGGGGTTTATAAGAAAGATGGGGACAGACTTTAGTAGGGCCTGTTGGGATACAAAGAGGGGTAACGGTTTTAAACTAAAAGAGGGAAGATTCAGACTAGATATAAAGAAGAAATTTTTTGCAATGAGGGTGGTGAAACACTGGCACAGGTTTCCCAGAGAGGTGGTAGATACCCCACCCCTGGAAACATTCGAGGTCAGGTTAGACAGGGCTCTGAGCAACCTGATGTAGTTGAAGATGTCCCTGCTTATTGGAGGGAGGTTGGACTAGATGACCTTTAAAAGTTTGCAACACAAATTATTCTATGATTTTAACTTTAAATTTCATTAATCTTTACATATTAATGTATACTGAATGGTTGGAATCTACTACTGTCAGCTATATAAGTTGCTAGCAAGAAGTACAACCAGAAACTGAAATAAAGGGAAACAGCAGACAAATGTACTGAAGGAGAGAGAAGTGTGGTACAACAGTTACTGTCCCTGGCACCATCTGTGAAATATCAGCCTTTTAGTAGTGTGGGAAGAGCATCACGAGCAGCATATGCAAATCAGTTTGGCTGAATACTGCATTATTCCATTTGAAGAAAAAGGTACAGATTTTCAAGTGCAGACCTTTGCCGTGGGGCAAGGATAGACCTTTACGTCTAATTTTTCAGTTACCTTGCTCTTCCAGGAGGAAAGCAAGAAGGGAAGAATGAGAAGACATATGAATAGTTATGCATAAGTGCAGCTGATCCTCCATAAAACTATGTGAAAAACGTAGCAAGAAGTCCTTGGCCCAGCAGCACTTTCATAATCTCCCAGAAAGCAAAGAGGCTGAACTGTGAAAGCTGTTCAATCCTCAGACATAAGGAGAGAGAAGGCAAAGCAGAATGTCCTTCTGTTATCCTGCAGTCAATAAGCAGTATAAGCAATTTTCTTTGAGACTTAAGTGGAATTTACAGTAGCATAAGCCTTCCCTTGTGAGTCCAGCCCCTCAATCCACTAAAACATCATTGCAGTTTAGCCCTATTGGCATTTTCAGTTGAGGAGCCAACCACTGAAGTACTTACCGAGTTGAGGTTTTTCCTCAAAGGAAAGAATTTTAAACTGAAAGATGTTTCAACTTTGAAGAAAAATGAGAAGCACTTAATTCGTCTACTTAGAAGTACTTTTGGAACTACACAAACCGGGATTCCCCAGAGAACCAGGCTGTAACTACTTAGGTGTACTGAGGACGTCTGGGACCTCTGCCCCTCTAAGAACAGCACAGATGATACCAAACCTATTCCTATCCTTCATGTTACCATTTGTGAAAGTCAGATTTATGAGATTTGGAGCTGGTCTGAGTCTCTTTTAATATATTTCTATGGCCCTGTTATGCTATCCTAGCTCACAATTGCCCCTCCCAAATGCGTTTTTTCCTATGGGAGGTGAATATTAAAACCTGAAGATTTTTACATTTTGGATGTGTGGAAGAAGCTGAAATCCCATCCTGCTGTACTATACTTTTTAAACAAGGTACAGACCAGAGCTTATAAGTTTATAAACCATTTTATTTAAGATGACTCTACACAGACTGTAGTTTTTCAACTAGAAATACGCATACCTGTATCAGTTAAATATGTATTTACATTCTGGAGTTTTTCACATATTTACAAGCCTCATTAGCTCTCTGCTTTCTCTACCTCTGGCCACAGTTTTCAAACCATCTGCAAATTTCTCCTTTCAATGACTTGTCAGTGCCTGCCCACTTGTTCAAAAATCAGCAGAACAGGCTCCTAGGTCAACAACTAACAATGGTAACTTCTGTTTTCTGCTATTCCCGACCCTATCTTGCATTCCTGAAATACAATGGGGATTTTAGATACTCAAATCTTCTTACTTGCACAAAGCAGAATAAAAAAGCAACATGCTGTCAGCATGTTTTTCTCTCTGTTTGAACTTAGCGATTCAATCAGGAAATTCCCCAAAGTGATCAGCTGAAAAACAGGACTTTTATTCTTTTGTTTCTCGCTTAAAGATTACTTTAATGGAGCAGAAACATTATATATACTAATACATTAATTTTCAGGGTAAGAGCAAGCAGGGCTTTCTTGGAAGAAGATTGTGTTTTGTCAGCGATTAAAAAGCTGGTTACTGAAGACGGTTTCTCAGGGATTTCATTTTGTCCCCTCCTTACCCCTCCACACAGGCAGGAGCACACATTAATCCCAGCCTCAGGGGTCTCCCTGCTGCTGCCCCAGGCAGGGAAGGGATCCCTGTGCTGGAGCCCACCGAGATCTGCACAGGCAGGAGCAGGCAGCAGCCGGCAGCAGCCTCTCGGCCCTTTGCTGGGGCAGAGGCGTGAGTCCCTCTCCTCTGCCCAGGGCACACTCTTCACAAACACCACCAAAATGAATCCCCTCGGAGGGCTGCACCATCCTGCCAAGCCTGGCTGAAGCAGGCTGTCGGGTTTTGAAGCTCTCACAGGGAAAATGGCAAAGACCATGAGCTAGCACACAATGTTTAATGAGGAAACTGCGCTAAAAACATATTCTGATTCTCATAAGAATGAAAGGGGAGAAACAGAAAAACGATGGAAGGCCGAGCCCTTGCCCTGGCTTTGGCAAGCACAAAGCCCCGAGTTCTCGTTTTCATGGGTAACTGGTGAAGCACGAGGAATGCAACATGGGTCAAACGAGCTAGGAGCAAATGCCAACAAAGGTGGCAGCTCTCTGGTACTTCACAGCATGCTCAGAAGCCTCAGCAGTGGTAGCGATGAAGCATCCTGCAAAACTCCTCTTCCCATCCTTCTGCTTTTTTCCAGGTAACAAGAAAAACACAAGAAGTTGTCCCAGTTGAAAGGAGAACACGGACAATGTAACGGAGCAAATAGGTACTGCATGTTACATTTCAGTTCCTGAGCATCTCTCGCTTAATTTTGGTGCTAAACAGGATGCATTCAATAGGAATCTTCCTCTTTTGAAAATGTCACCATGACTGATGACAAAGTTGGAGATGATAAACATCACAAAGTGCTGTCAGGGGAGATGTAGGGGATACATATTAACTTTGATGTAAGCCTTTTATGGCATGCATAAAAATAAATGATCTTAAAAGTTAATACCAATCACTGAGCACATATATGTGAAATCACAAGAGCCATCAGTGAGTTATAGATCAGCATCTGAGCAACAGGACCCGCGTGCTACAGCTTTGGATAAATCATATTTACATAATCCAGCTGTGCTTCTCTGCACATATCTCTGCATAGCATCATTTCATTATCAAGACTGTTTCTCCCTGTGAAATGTAAATCTTGCAGTCAGGGCCTGCTGAGATGCAGGGCTGAGTGCAATGTGACTCTGCCACGCTAATTAACAAACAGGCAGGCTCAATCTCAAAGTAAATGTCGATCCTTGTGATTAGAGAAATTGCTGCACTGGCATTTTCTTTACTACCTAAAGAAAGCAACTTCAGAGTCATTTTTTTCTTTAAATACCAAATGACAGCACACTCTCTGGGCCTAGGCTACTATTCAACTTTGTCCCCCTTCTTATTCGCTCTGTCATTACCCCAATTTCCTCATGTTCTCCTTTTTAAAAGAAAAATATTATAGGGTAACATTATAGTAGGCGTATACCTATATAGGTATAATAGGTATATAACATTATCAAGACGTATAATTTAACACACCTTTTCTTGAAAACAATAAAATTAAGTGTAAGACAAATGAAGGCATTAAGACATAAGAGACTAGAAAGCAATCATATTGCAACAAAAGCAGGCTTGGGAAAGGAAAGGAGAACAGGATAAGCTAGAGCTCTCTCTATCTCATGTCAGGGAAAAGACACGGCCTACCACATAACAAAGTAAACCCCTATTATTTTCCATCCCATGAGTAGGGTAATTTTCTTGCAGTTCAAAGAACGGAATCACATCGTTTTGAAACCACTAGCTTGCTTTTTTTCCTACTGTCTGAAAGCATTTTCCACAAAAATTTTGTTACCAAACCTTTCAAACAAAGCAGCTGCAACATGAGTCGCTTGCTCTTCCTCTTCCCAGGACAGAGAGAACCAAGGCCAGTGCAATCTGTTTCATCCCTGTAGGTAGGTATGTCGGGACCCACTGCCTCCAAGTTCCCTCCCAGGTGCTTTCCACACCTCTCCCATCACTACAGTTGTGGCAGGACCCCCATTTCCATCAAGTTCCTACAGGCACAGTGGGTCAGGCACAGGATTCATTGCTTAGCATTGGAGCAAATTACTTCTGATAAACAGAAAAGCGGTATTTGGTTTTGTCTGTAGTTCTTAGGATTAAAGGCACTAGTTCTCTTCCCCACACAATTAGGTATTCCTAATGGAAAGCAAGGCAGGCACGTAGGCATGGAGGGAGGTGCTGTGTGCTCCCTTGACCTGCATGACTGGGGGCTGAGAACCACAAGTCAGACCTTAAAGTAGAGCCTTGGGGCGTGATCATGGCAGTGACAGAAAGGGGCTACAGTCACACAAAACTTCTTCAAATGCTTTTGTGTAATCAGGAATGGATGAACATCTCACGGGATGCGCCTTTGATTCAGTGCCTTGTATAAAGACACTTTAAGACTGACTTGTATAGATATTTATTCCCAATATAGTACCAAACTGTGAGTTTGTTCCTCCTGAAGATTTGCTCTGTTCTTGTTTTAAAATTAAATTATTCCTCATGCATAATTTGCCAGTTTTATACCAAAGCAGGATAGAACCATTTTCACTCATCAAATATTGCATTTTAAGGCTTCTGACCAGTCTAGCATTTGCATGCTTCCTTGATTGATGAATAGAAGTAGAAAGAAATCTCTACACAAGCTTCTCTCCGAAAATCCTGTGCTGTATTTTCTCTTCCATGTTGAAATTTGCTCCCACTTAAACCACGCATAATCCCACCCTCTCATCTTTCTTTATGGTTTATGAATGTCAGTATCCCTCAGCCATGAAACATTTACTCACTCAAACGACCCCTTAAACTGTGCTTCAACTGACAGACTTTTCAGGGATGGTCTTTGAATCTCTCTCTCAAAAGGCTCACATTTGGGTTACATTGCATTCACTGGCTAATGATCTATATCTTCTCGGCTTTTTGCCCCTGAGGAAGGGAAAGAGCTCAACAGACGAGCTCTTATTTCACATTCAACAACAAAATTGGTTACACATAGAGAAAAAAAAATTGGTCGTAACGTGCTAGATAAAGTAGAAGCAGCTCTAAGTAGAGGAGTGATGATTCACTCAAAATCTACTTGACAAATTGCTACCAGAAAAAGAAACTTCCTAAATGTGATGATGTGCATGACAGTGTCAGAATAGTTTCCTTCTCAGTACTTGCTTGGTTTCAGCCAGCCAGAAATAAGTTTGTTCCTGAAGTAAACATACACCCTTCCCCTCTACTCCCAAAATATTAAGATGATATCCAGTTCATGAGCAAGAGAAATAAGCATTTTCCTTCTATTCTAATTAACTGGTATTGCCATGTCTTGGAGACTTCTCTTGTCAAAACATGTGTAACTTTTAACAGTTTGCTATTAGTAATGATGTTAACAATGACCTGTCAAATTAACTAAAAACAAGTGAATTAGGATCACTTGTGATACCGACAGAAAGCCTGATGGGAATGTCAAAACTAACAGAATAGTTTCAACTCTGGTGGTCTTCTAGGATTATATACGACATACTTTGAAAGGTCAGAAACAGTTAATCAGCTTAACATAGAATATTCGTCCAGAATCATCACTTCAGAAAGATTTCTAAACAATATACATGCCTTGGTTTATAAAAAAATAAAAAAAAAAAAAGAGTTTATTATGAAAAATCTCTTTGGTGCATTCTGACATATTCTGTTATAATAATACGTTCCTCACTGCTGACCTGTCTAGACGTCAAAATATATCTGGAATTTAGGACTGTGGTTCCTTACACCAATTCATCACCACACCAGAGTAACTCTTTTATGTTGCTTAATTCAATGAATAGAAGAATTCGATTAATAAAATATTTCTTGATCCTGGGGTTTTCTATAGGAATGAAAGGATTTGCCAGTACACATTGCCACTGAAAGGCAAATAAAATCTCCAATAAGAAAAAAATCCAGTGATAGCTTTAGGAGCATACACACAAGGATCTGAATTTAAACCTCTAATTGTTTTGAAAGCGTAGCCCCTAATCTCCTGCCTGGAAGGAATGCTCCTCTTTGTCTATCCTTGTTTCAAACACAGATATGTAAAAAAACCCAAACCCAACAAACCAACCCCCCCAAAAGTATACACATTAAAATTTATATCAGTGAAAGGGGCTACACTTTTTCTACGTAAATGTAATAACATCTGCAGATTTGGCAGTAATTATGTAGTTTCTTAAAGCCAGTTTTAATGTTAAAATATATTGGCATGTCACTACCAACAATACTATAAGCTGGCAGGATTAAAATAATCCATTTATTATTAAATTAACAAATACAAATTTATCTCCATTTTCAATTAGCATATTCTTGCACTACATGGACTTCATATAAGCACCCCAAAACATTCCAGTTTTCATTGTCTTGGAAATAGAAAAGTGGGCTAAGGTTTATGTCTAAGAGCTGCCGCTGGGTTACAAAAGGAAAATTGAAAAGAAAGAGACGGAGTTAGTTGCTAAGAGACCACAGCTACTGAGCACATGCTGTTATCTAATGGCATGCAATGAAGGCTTTCCAGTGAGAGAATGTGTAATGTATCTCTACATACCAATAACGCCTGTCATTTACTGAGGGTAAAATACCATAATAATAGTAGAGGAGGCCCCTCATTGTAAGTTAAAATGTACAAATGCCTAAATAAGAAAATAAAAGTCCTGAGGACTAAAATCCCTTGCATTTATTAATTCTCCATATGCTTTTAAGTTACGTAAGCAAACTCATCATTTGTTAAGTCACATCTCTGTTACTAATTTGCTGACATTAATCCTTATCTTATGATCAGCAATATAAACTTCCACAACACCGAAGCGTGCGGAAGAAAGTAGTCAGTACCAGCTTGATAATTCCAGAACTAAAAGGGTTGTATGTGATGTTCGGATGACAGAATACCACTACAACAAGCTTTTAACTGGCAGGGTCCCTTGTTAGAAAAAGCCAGCTTTGGGCTTCACCCTGAACACAAGGCAACACTAAATGTTGGAAGCATCAAAAAAGCAAGCTATTTCAACATTCACCAGATTCCGATTGCAAAATCCAAGGAACTGTAAAAAATAAATTTCCATTTAGAACTCTATTTTCCATATCTATTCTAGTCATCGCACTGCTACAGGTATCTCTGGAATATTACAAGGAGAATGGGTGGTGCTGCTCCTGCAGCTCCTTTGCTCTAAAATGTTTCACATACATTTTTCCTTAAGTATTCCTTCTCTCTCCCTCCTCCCTTTCTTCTCCCTACTCCCCAAAATTTTAATCTGTCTGAACACGCAGAAGTGTAGGCAGTCCAGGAGCTGCAAGCAATAACCAGCCATCCTCAACTAAGCCATTCCTGCTCAACCATCAGCATCCGTAACTAGATTCAGCATCCTCTGAAAGTATTTCTCTGTCATTTGGTGATTAAAGGCCACTACATGACTAGCTGAAACCAGTCACCAAAGTTGTACGTGGCTACAACTCAGTAAAATTAATTGCACTCGTAGTGTTATAATCATAGAAACATAGAATAGTTTGAGTTGGGAGGGACCTTTAAAGGTCATCTAGTCCAACCGCCCTCCAATGAGCAGGGACATCTTCAACTACATCAGGTTGCTCAGAGCCCCGTCCAACCTGACCTGGAATGTTTCCAGGGATGGGGCATCTACCACCTCTCTGGGCAATGTGTTCCACCACCTTCCCTGTAAAAAACCTCTTCCTTATATCTAGTCTAAATCTACCCTCTTTTAGTTTAAAGCCATTGCCCCTTGTCCTATCAAATCTGGATCTGGATTAGGTAACACATAGGGTTACCCAGATCCAGTACACAGATGTACATCCTGTTACTTGGATTTATTTATTGATGAAATTTATGCAACTTAACTCTAGTAAACCCAGGTAGGTTGCTTACAGAATAAGAACTAAGCCATGCTACTTCCACTGTTTTCCCACACTAAAAAAGTAACTTTAAAGTTGTCTTGCACACTCCCTTTGCAGAGACTCTTCTCCCAGCACTGCTGTACCCCATGCCAGTGTCTTTTTCCAGAATAGAGTGGCCAGAAGGAGAGCGAAGCTCTTATTCCTGGACGTTAGCTGATGTGAATAATGATGCTCCCCTGAAGCAGTGAATCTGCTGTATGTTATTCATCCACAGAGCTACAATGGATATTTGCTTCTTAGAAAAATCATTGAACTAATAAAGTGTAATTGTTCCTTTGCAGCTATTGTGGCCAGTCACATCTCCAGCTGTCATGAATGTGCACTCTATTCTCATGCCAAAATTCTCAAAGAAACAAAACATTGTGACATTCTTCTCTTAATGTGTGTGTTTAATTACTGATAAAAAGAATGGGAGTTATAGAAGTGAACTACAGAAGAATTCTGTGTATTCACCCAAATTAGATGAGATTTTTTTCCCCCCATGAATTCCTGAAGGCATTAATTTAATTGCAAAATTTCCTTTGAATGTTCTGAAATAGAAAAAGCAAAATTTTCAACCTGCTCAATTCTAATGTCTTTTTTGCTCACCCAAAAAGGCTAACTAAATCTTCAGAAAACAAACAAATACCCTTCATTATAAAACATATGCCTGTAATTCAGATCAGTGTCCACAATCAAGATAGAAAAAGGGTGCAGAAAGGCAGACACCTTCTCCAGTCTAACATCAAACTCATAATGAAAAAGGCAATGAACCATGTATTTCATTTTCAAGAATATTCAATCAGAATATTAAACTGCATTATGATTATAAGATGCTGTTAAAAATCCACATCTGCCTTACATCCATAAAGTCTTTAAGTGAATTAGTAAGTCAATAGGATTTCTATATTAAACCTACAAATACTTATATATAATCAACAGAATCAGCACATGCATGTGTATGTGTTTGTGCATTTTAAACAGAACTGGTTTTATCTGTGAATAAATTCATTATGAATGATAGTCCTCCAAAAACGATCTTTATAAGAGCAATAATTGTAGTTCTGACTCCACTGTAGTCATTCCAAAACATCCATTTGCTTGTAAAAGGTCCATCTCTCTTCCAAATGTACTAAATATATTTATAAGTATATTCTTAGAGAAATATAAGAATAAGCCCAGTGTAAGTACAGGTACTGAAATAAGACCCTATGACTAAAGCTTCCATTTCAGTCACAAAACAGTTACCACTTCTGAAAAGGGCAGATCATCACACGCATCAGATAAGCTCTATAAATTACATTGCACTATTGTGAGGAACTACCCCCAGGTTATCTGTCCTCTGATAATGTTTTCCACAGTGCTAAAGAGTTATGCTATAGAAAGCATCTGCTCTTTAGCATTTCAGTAATCATTTAAATTATGAGAAAACTGCATGTTTGTTCCAACAGAAGCAAATGCCTGACCTAAGTTTTGGGGGTCATTTGGGTTTTTGGGGTGAAGAAGAGGAGCGGGATTTTCTTAACCTTACTATAGAGGTTAAGATTATAAGGGAAAAGGACTGCTTAAATAATGTAAACCAAGCAAAACACACCTTTGAGAATTCAGCACATTACACACAACCACATTACATACATAACGTGCAGTCTTTGTAATAAAGATCTATATTCCAAATAAGCAGTTAAAACCTTTCCTAAGCAGGTTACAAATCCCTAAAAATGTTACCCAAACAGAAGCCACTTTGAACTTTCTGTGATGGATTGCACATGGAAGGCTTTGTAAGGAAGCCGGGGGCCAACACCTGTTACAATTAAAAAGTTGAAGTTGCTCAAAGTTTCTGGCTCTGGAAACTCAATTTCATAGAGCTTCTTTGACTTGTGGCCTTGAATTTTCATTTTCCACAATTTGACACCAAAGAATACTTCTAACACAATAATCCAGACATCTGAAAAAGCTAACAGAATCCGCACAGGACGCTATTGAGCTGCAGGCTTCCTACCAAAAGATTTGACTCGTATTCACACACCATAGAATGAAAACATTTTTCGGTCTTTCCATCATTTTATATAATATCTCTTCATAACAAATAGAAAAGTTGTATTTGCACTGTGTTATTAATGGAACTTTATGTCCTGGAATTCTTACATCTGTTGCTAAACAGTTTAAAAACTGAAACGAATAAAATCTATTGTCAATGTGTTATCAGTCCTCCTTCATTTTGCCTAGGATATATTGCACAGAACACCATAGGTGATTAATTCTGACTTCTGAGTGCTAAGAGCTGTTTTCTACCAATGCATCTCATCGCTGTCATCAGTCTAAACTCCAAAAAAATTTCTCTCACATACCTCAGTGTCAAGTCATTTTTGAAAGACTAATTATNCAGAACACCATAGGTGATTAATTCTGACTTCTGAGTGCTAAGAGTTGTTTTCTATCAATGCATCTCATCACTGTCATCAGTCTAAACTCAAAAAAAATTTCTCTCACGTACCTCAGTGTCAAGTCATTTTTGAAAGACTAATTATAAAAAAAGGCAATTAATTAATTTCATTCATAATTTATAATAAGTTTGATAAGTATTTTCTTTTTCTTTTCAAAAATTGTTGCTTTCAGCAAGAACTGTTCATAGATACAAATATAATTGATAGGTCTTCATACTTTAGAAAAATGTTAACAATATACAAATATGGGTTTCAGCCATCCTACTTAAGTTAATGATAGCAATTGTATCATTTAAAACACAAGCAGACTCATAGCTTTATCATTCTCTTTGCTCCCAAGAACAGAGACTATAAGACCCCAGTAAATCCCACTGGCGGAAAGAGAAGCACTGGGCGGTCCTGAAGCAGTGCTTAGCCAGGCCTGTGAAAGTCTCACCATGGACTTCCCAGTGTTTCCTCCACACCTCTCGGGGTATATCTCAAAGGAAGGCATTCCCGTTGGCCTTCACATTTTACAGCTACGGATGTGAAGACCTAAAGAGCTGACGTCTTTAAGCCCAGGCACCTGAGAGCCCCCAGTAGGCATGTTCCGCACAGAGCACAAGAGGTAGAAACAACACTTCAGCAGAAGATGATGTTCATGCACGTGCAGGACCGACGAGCAGCACGTGCACAGCAGCAGCTCAGCCTGCAGGGCGGAGGGGCGGCGCTGGCCACCGATTTTACTTGTGACTCATCATTTGAGTGAAATAAAGTTAAGAAATACGACCAGTACTGAAAAGCCAGCAAGTAAATGCTAATGCTTTGAAACCTATGTTCTTGCAGACGTCTATGAGCTACAACATCTCAGAGTAAGTATTGGACAGGACAAAGTACCGAGAAATTATTTCCAGCTTTTACTGATGCTCATTTAGTTGAGAGTCTAGAGTAAGCTCAGATGCTGCTTACTGTTACGTTTTGGTTTCCTAATCTCTAATTTCAATATTAAAACTGAAAGTAATATTGATTCAGGGAGGCATTCCAAAGATTACCTGAGAATACACTCTAAGGGGAGCTAATAACTGTAACGGAGTGAAAAAGTTTTAAGTGCTAACATGAGAAAGACAAACAGTAAGATACTGAAAGCAGCAGCATTTAACCAATCTCAGTGAGACAAAGCACTAATCTTTAATGAACAAATAGCAGGAGAAAAGGCACAGGCACACACTAGTCATAACAATTACATTTAGGGTCTCTTTGCCCCTAGCTGCCACAAAGACCAAAGAAGAAGAGAACAGATTTATTGCTATGCTCTTGCAGAGGCTAATCACTGATTCTAGCTGGTAGTTTGAAATGTTTTGGATGGTTGATTTTGCCCTATTACCAGACACGAAGTCATCAGCCACTACAGAGAATACAAATACTCGGTGACAGATATGAAATTCCAGATCAATTACCAAGCAGAAAGAAGACCTAGCTCAGCTGCTCATAATTCCAGCTATTCAATGGCAGATGGGACTTAGAGCATATTAGGATTTCAGCTAATCATCACCCTTGCATAGAATGCATTGAAAAGTTCATTGACAAAACCCAACAAAATAACCAAAAAGGGTTCAAGAAAGCTCACAATAGAAAAATCTGACAAATACACTCCTATTTGGAGTGTCAGGTAGAATCTGATTTTGTACAGAACAGAAACTGATGGAGACAGTGAACATGGGCCTAACCAAAAGTCAGCTCAAATTCATGCAGTGAAGAGCAATTGAATCAATTTGCCACCTCCTTAGATGCCTGTGAAATTAACGGATGTTCAACACTTCAAAAAAAATAAGGTGCTTTTTTCCAACTTATTCTGAAAATGAGTTTGGGACCCTGCCTGGAAACACCCAGGAAAGAGGCCAGAGACCCAGCACGGTGAATTTAATTTTCCTTTCAAGCCGCCTAGTCTGACAAGCAGCAGCACAGGCCCCCTAACACCTTGCAGCTACCATGCCTGAGACCCAGCTGAGGACGAGTGCCTCGGCTCATTGCCTTTTCATTTCCACGACACTCCTGGCCTTCTGGAGAGTTTGCCAGGGGCAACGACAATGGTGCAAAATGTGCATAATTACATACTGCACATGAGCCACCAAGCAGGAATCAGTTTATTAGTGTTGTCAATCTATTTTGATAGGAACTGGAAAACCTACAATGAACGGCTTTGTTTCTTGACTTCCTATGAGGCACCTAGTTGTCAGGGTTATTTTTTCTCTCAGTATCTCACAGTTCAATATTGAATACACTCAAGTTCCCAGACTCCATAAGACCACGTGCATATGATCCCATACCCCACTATGCATAAGCGACTGTTTAGTTTCAGTTAATTTCCAGTTAAAACACAAATAGAAGAAGAGGTCCAGAAAGGAGACCATGCTGTGGCAAGGTAGGACACATTTCATTCTATTTAAAATGGCTGTAGATATACTTAAATTGAGACAAGGAAAACCATGAGGTTTAGATTTAAAGAGAAGGAATCAATCATCTTGCTGCTCAAGGGAAGGAAGGATTTAAGAAAACTGAAGTGGCACAGCTGAAGACATCATCTTTCACTGCAGCCAGCACAGGATTATAGGCAGAGAAAAAAGAAAACCGGTAGGAGAAACAGACTGGAGANTGGAGTGAGGACTAAGAAAGTAGTTTAAACCCTGGAAAGAAAAAAATATATTCATTTATTACTAGTGACCATAAACAAACAGAAAGGATTAAAAAAAAAAGTCTTTGCCTATCTGCACAGATACTGTTCTCATTTACCAAAATCTGTAATTTTTATGCAAATTATTTCTAAATTAATTTGAATTCAGGCATGGAAAACCCCTTATGTACATACTCTTGATTTAGTACCTCAAGGTCTTTATTTTGCTTAATTTGACCTCAAGTCCTAGAGTCAATTTATATTTTGTAGTAAGAATAGATGCTCGACATTTTTGGCTGGACTATGTACTCTATCACCTTCTATGCACAGGTTTGTTTCCCATGCAGGGGAAACGAAGGATTCTTTTCCACTAATTTTCTTCTGCATTTTTCTAACATTACCTAAAAGCCATGCAGTTAGGTCTTAACCTATATTGATACCCTTTTTCTCATTTCACCACAGACATATTAAAAAAAAAAAAGCCAACATATTAGCTATGCTAATACTTACGTTGTTGAATCTTGCACATAATTTAGGTGGATTTCAGGTTTGGTTTCTACAAACTTTAGAAAAACTATAAAGGTTTCACAAATGCAAAACACACAATACGTCTGAAAGTAGCAGAAAAGGAGTCAACTGCTTAAAATCCCTACACAGCTAATTAACTTATATGACACACAAATGATTACAGATGTTTCAAAAATGTAACCTTTTTCCTAGTTCATGTTTAGAATTTGCACTGACAAAATTCCCACCTCGAGCACCACCCGCTTTGAAAAAGCCACCCCAAATGGTGAGCGCAGATATAGCATCTGTATGTTTACATTATTTAATTAAGCAACATGGTGTGGCTGAAGTTGTGAGAATAATCAAATCATCAATGTCTCAGGAGTATTGTGTGACATGCTGGGAATGCTTCCCACCACAGGCTTCACCCAGGAGTGCTATGTTTTCATTCCCCAGGAAAGTACTGCAACAATAACCCTGCCTCATCATACTAATATTTAACAGCTGCAAGTTATGTGTCCTTATCTTTCATGTATCTTTTTCTTGTTGTTTCGTGGGTTTGGTGGGGGTTTTTTCCTCCCAACAGCCACCATGGAATTACAGCGCATAGATGGATTTAGGCAGGAAGGCCATCTGGGCCAAGCTCTTGCTTGAAGCAGAGAGAATCACTCTTTCAAGGACTTTCATGTGAGAGGACATATATTCCAGAAAGTGGCTGTCTTGCCGAGGGACACAGAAGGCTCCCCACTTCTCTGCAACTGGTATCTCAGTGACTGACACGTTTTCTCCACTCCTTGAAAACAACTGCAGGGTCGGATAAAATGATGCTAATGAGAAGTCCCACATCTAACATGGGAGTGTGGTGGGGCAGATGGAGGAGAAATAAAGCAGAATCCCATTCTGTTTCATCCCGATCCAGTAAGAAGAGAGGAGGAAGGCAGCAGCCACATGAAGGAGCAAGAGGGAGCGCAGACACCAAAAGCCTGTGCGAGGAAACTGATTCCAGCTCCCCAAATCCTGTGTCATCCAGAGTGCAAACATCCTTCCACGTAGCGCTGCTCAGCCTCCCCTCTTCTCTGCAGCAGCTCAGAGCTGCTCTACGTATGATGACTGGTGGGTGGACAGCATGTATACCCAAATACATCCCAAAAGGGTATAGACTTTTCAGGAGGGCAACTCCAGATGGTCAGTTTCCACTGAGAAACGAGCCGTTGAAGGTAAGACTGCCATTGGGTAATATCAACCACAGAGACACACTGGCCACACGGGCCTTTCCTCCCACCCACTGTTTTATCCTCTTGAGTGTCTTTCCTCTTTTTTTGTACTACACAGAGAATAGCAATATTTGGCCTAATAACCCGTAACAATTATTCACAGTCCTTACAAAGACAGAAAATAAATTTTCCACATTTATCATGCTGGTCTTGATGTTGGCCCATTTTTGTTTTCATTTACCAAACTAAGCATTGTCTGGGATAGTAGAAATGAGACTCATAATACTACTTGTAATGAACAGTTTGAGCAGGAAAAAACCTCCCACTTCACTTTGGCAATAAATTATCTGCAAGTCACTTAGTCACCTCGCACCACAACACTGCCATTTAAGAGAATTCATTGAAAGAGAATATTTTTGAAAGATCAGTTCCTCCTGCTTTGAAAAACAGAAGGTTGAGCTTCCCGGTGACATTTGACTTTTTATGAATGTTTCTGTATTTCTACTGATCACATGAGTAGTGATCAGTTATTTTATACAAAAGCTGTACTGAGCTGGCACCGCCCTTTGCGTGTTACACATAACCTTCAATAAAAGGTTCTTAGAAGTTTCCTGTTTCTTTCTTCTAAAAAAAAAATCACCTTTCTGTGCAGTATGCATTTGATACAGGAATTTGATCATGATATCCTCCCAAACACTGAATTCCTAAAATGCAGTCAGCTTTGTCTCCTTCTCATTCTCCAGGCAATCTGAACTATAAATGATTTTCATTATCAGTTGTCAAGTCATCATACAAAAGAAAAGTCATAATAAATAAAAGAGAAAACACTGGAAAGAAACCCTGTGAATGAGAAAGACCATGAGTTATTTTTGATAAAAGGATGATTTTGACTCTAATATGCAGCTGCCATCAGCCCCTCTACTTGTCTCAAGGGAGCTATTTGGGTTCTCAATTAAGCTAGTTTAATAAAGAAAGGCAGAGAAATATCTTTGCAATAATAAAAAGGAAATGACAGCCCAAGCCAACAGTGAGTCTAGTCACCCTTTAAAAATAATAATATTTTCAGACCTGTCAAAGTAAGTGTTTTATGATAAATAGATGTTATACTGAGATTATTTAAAAAAAACACCATAATCAGAGCACTCTTGAATATCTTTTCATGGTTTCCTTCAGATCATTCCGTTAGCGTTTACCTGACTGTAATTTGTAATGTACCATGTCTAATGTACTTAAGCTGAGGATGGGCTGTGCAAATCCTAGGGCAGCCTCACTGGCTTGAACACGCAGAGCCAGCCCACTGTCCCTTCCCCAGGCAATAAGCTACTTCCAGTTAGGCTTACAGGGCACTTCAGCAAGAGACCCCCC
>RSEF01000001.1:148847047-148885319 GCA_003993805.1 Himantopus leucocephalus | reverse complement strand
ACAACGTTCCCCTTCTTGTGTGCTCAGAATAAGGATTGGATTAAGTCAGAGACCACTGTGGAAGACAATAACTTTCCAACAGGAATGAGCAGAATGCATTATGGGATCCCTTTTGCAAGATGGAGTCCCCAGTCATCAACCACATGTTCTTACCCAGAAAGCTGTGAAATTCACAGTGGCCGTCTCACCACTTAAGTTCAATACTGGTCTGAAAAGCAGTTCTGAAGAACAGCCCCCTGACTGTAGTAAGGATGAGGGCAGCATATCAGCCTCTGCCACTGAGAGATGGCTTTGAACAGTGTGGTAGAAAGCAGTTTGTTCTGCTAACAAATATCCCTGCTGCAACCCCTTTGCACCCACCCCATTAGAGCAAAATAATCTATTCACAGACAAGTGAATAGACAGACTGGTTCAAGTGGATGCTTGTGATAAGAAAAGGTTTTCTGCTAATAAAAATATCCACCCATCCTTTAAAATTGATAATATGAACTAATTTTCTAATTTTAGGAAGGTCACCAGTTCAATGTGTGCCATTTTATGACCTAGACAGTAACAATTAAGTCAACCACCATTTAGGAATTCAGTTTACCCAATCTCACGAAATAACTGACCTCAGAAATGCTGACTCATGAGAATGAGGTTATGGGAAGCATCAAGCAGAAGAAATGAATCTCACTTCCATTTCCCTGCTGTTCTTTTTCTGTTTTTACATTCTTCTTCTCTTGGATCATTGACTTTAATTTGGGACCTAACTGATCGAACGCTGTGCCTCGTATTCCCATAGTGAACTTAATGGATATAGCACTATGGTGTACAGCATTGATCGACGGCAATCAATGACTCAGCACTGCTCATAACCATGGGAGTTGTACTAATTTGTTGCCTATACCACATCAATAACATTTTACACAACAAACCAAACACTGCACTTGCTTTCCAAGGAAAACCTTGTCATGTAACTCTCCAATCTACCTTCTACTTAGATACAGTGCTTGTGAGAACAATCTCTTTGTCTGCACTAACACCAGGTGGGTTTAAGTTCCCCATATTTATTTGCAGTAGTTATATTCTTGCTCGCTTTACATCTACAGAGATGATGTCATTCTGATTTTTATTAATACATCACATAATCTATAGGGGAAGAGGAAAAGGTAAGTATTTCTTAGAGTAAATGGCAATGGTTTCACGTGTGAAACTATTCCCACTTACTTTTGTCATGATTTTATTAGGTTTTGCATTAATTCGTGTCAAATCTGGTTTTTAGTAACGACAAAAACAATGTTAAAATGGGAATCTTGGCTATAACTCTTAAGACTATTAAGCATGTAGAAGCTAAAAGTAAAGTAGCCAGAGTCACCAAATTCCAGAGCAATGCGTTTATAGTATTAGACTGAGTGAAGAAGGCAGCAGTATACTCCACTGTCTTCTACGCATACTAGCAGTCCAAGGCTAAGGCTGTTCTTCTCTACAGATACAGGCCACCTGTGAGGCACCACTCCGTCTCACTCTGCTGATCTACTAGCACCTAGTATGGGAACTGGGGGCATAAGGTGGAGATAAAGGGCAGACACAGGCCCAGCTTAGGCATGGCGACAGCACTGGGACGTGGCCATGAGACACGCTGGGGTCTGAAATTGGGAAACATTTCCAGATTCCATGCTAGGGACACAGCCAAAGTCTTAGGAAGCAACCACAGAAATGTAGGTCTGAGAGAGTCTATGTGGGGTCATTTCCCTGCTCCTAGGGAGCATCAGCTATACCTGGATCATCCACAACAGGTATTTGCCCAGTATGTGAAAAAACTCCAATGACACATCTGACAGTTTCTTTGGGTAACCCATTCTGGTGCCTAAATACCGTTGTAGCTGCAGAGTTCTTGCTAAAATCTAACGCATACCACCACTGCTACTAATTGCCTTTTGTTCCACCCTCAGCGGAGACGAAGAACAATTAATTGCTGTCATATTTATAACCGTGTCTGTGTATTACAGCACAGTTTATTCTCTTTTCTCGACAGTAATTCACCAAGCTGAGTTTATGTAAATAGCACTTTGACACTAAAACCAACGAGTTGCCCGGTTGTAGCAGCCATCCCCAGCTCCGGCTGGTTCCCAGGCACACGCTTCCAGCTTCGCCTTTTGCTGTCACATGAAGGCAGCAGTGGGCAGCAGGGAGAGCTCAGCTCCTCCTTGGTCCTCTGGGTGAAGGCAGCAGCTGGACAGAATATTAGTCCATAGAAGTCCTTGTACAGGACACTCTGGGAATCCAGGTTTTCAATAAAACATACTCAGTTCCTGCAGTCTATTTCATGTTTTCTTGTTACTTTTTTTTTGTTTGCTTTCCATTAGTCTTTCTCCAGTTTGTTTGTATATTTCTTAAAGTATCATGTATAGAACTGAATGAAGAATTCAAGCTGGGGGCTTATCACAGTAGAACAGGGCAAAGTAATTACCTCTCATCCTCTTGTATACAATACCTTCAGTAATGAGTCCCAGAATGACTTTCGCATTTCAACATTTTATCACATCAGTGACTCGCATTCATTTTCTAGTTTGTGATAGCCCACAGATTCTCCTGCTGACTGAATTATTCCCCATTTTCTGTAGATAAATTATATTTTCTTCCCTGACTGTAGGGGCTCGTGCTTCTTTTGGTTCACTTACATCTTCCTGATTTCAGGCCAGCTTGCCAGCTAGTCAAGCTACTTTCAAATTTAGTTCTAGCTCACTCAGCCTGGGTGATGCGCTGGAAACTTGGCAGATGACACAAAACTGAACAGTTTAATTGACGGAGTCAGTAAGCCCTTTCTAGAGAGAGCTTTTTATTTTAATTTTTATTATATTACAGCAATTCTGCATACCCCAAAACTTTAAAGTGTCTGTGGGTGAGTAAAGGCCTATTCAGCTGATGGTTCTGCTCAACTGTAATCTTCCATTTACTCCTCATGTTCTGTTTCTTTATTTCTCATGTGACATCGGCCAAACGTTCGAATTCAAGTCTTCATGGAACAGAAACATAAGAACTAAAACCTTCAAGGCATGTTAGGTTAACCTCCAAAATTAAAATGCAAGCTAACAACTGTAAGTCATTTCACTGAGTTCATTTTCATTAATCTAAACCAAAACAATCCTGTTGTGCATTCCAGCAATGTGAAGTGGTACACACTTGAACCAAGACGTTAGGTCTTCGAAACATCAGTTTACCCACAGGGTATTGCTGAAAAGTTGCTCAGATCAACTGCTAAACTTATTTCAAAATCCAAGCAACTTTTCCATTCAAGAGATCACTGTAGACTACCTGCAGCGATCTCAAAATGTATGTGTTTTTTCTTACAAGTGTTTGTTCCATTTCATGCCATGAATATGGTGAGATTCTAGAATGAAGGCTATAGAGATTTCATCATTTTGTTTTCTAACATCAAGTGCACTTCTCTGTCCCCGTCGTCGTCGTCTGATAATATGGATGCACGCCAGTTTCACTGCAATCTGTTCTTCTGTACTGACATTTACACAACTCCCTTCAAACCCCACTAAAATATGAAATATTGGTGACTCCAGACACAAATTTGTCAGTTTTCCCTTCTGTATGTGTCATACATGTCATCCCATAGGCCATACATTTTAATGACACAATTTAAGGTTTATTTGGTAAACGAATCATAAATGCCGGTTGAGTCCAGTGATTTACATCATGTAAAAGCAGAACATCTTAAGCAACACATGTGCCATAAAAGCAAACAGATGTTTGCAGTCTAAGCACTGCGCTAATGGTGCTGGTATGGCAAGGTATCAAAGGCAAAACACAACGTAGCCAGAATTGCCCACAGGAGTGTTAAGCGCAGCTGCGTAACTTTGAACCCACAACCAATGGGGTATCCCAAACCACCCTGGGGCACGTTGCCGTACTTCAGGTAGGAATTCATAATTAACTGCTAATGCTTAAACTTCTCAGCTAAAATGGGGTGGAATTTCTTGCGAAAGAGACAACAAAGATATGAAAGGTGTAGTAAAACTGCTGCTCATTTTGCAGAATTAACATAGCAGGAACACTACCGTTGTTTCCTATATAGTGAAATTAAAGGTGCCCCAAAAAATCCACCTCAGGAGGCTTGATCTGAGGTTTTATATGGAATTTTCCAGGCTAGGCAGCTCCAAAACAGAAGTGTTAGAAATCCAGCAGCACATGCATCACTGGAGGAGCACGGCAGGCAAGTCGTGACACTTGCAAGCTGATACCCTGAGCGCTCTGTAATCCAGTGCATTACCAACAAGAGTGCTCTCAGCCTGTCGGAATGACTGGAACTATGCACGAGGTGTCAAAAATGTCATTTTGTTCATACCACTGAATGTGAACACCACCAAATCCTAAATGAAGCTGAACTTAGTATAATGAAATCTACGCAAAAAAAAAAAGCTATTGCTTTTTTCATGCCATCTCCCTAAATCTGACATCCAGAGGACCAATATCAAAACTACCATTGAATGAAACTATCAAAGGAAAAATAAGAAGTGCAACTTAAACACCCACCCCTGAAAGAAGTTTTTAAAAAAACCTGTAAAAGGAAGATGACAATTTGTTCAAGGAAAATCCTGTGAGTGTAAACCAATTTACCTAAAAGCAAATACCAGTTGTTTCAGCCTCTGTGCACACAATCACATGAGAATGGTAACATTTTAATTTAAAAAAAAAAATCAGCAGAGGATTTAGGTGCATATGAAATGGAACATGTGTTACAATCCCAGACATAGATGCATTGGGAAACATGTATCTGTTTACGTACAGACTTTCGGCCTCAAGTATGTTCTTAAATATCTTGCTGAACATATAATACATTTAACATGAAAAAATGAAAATACGAAACCACACAAAATTTGCCAAGAAGTGTTTATGCATTCCCTTAATTGCTTGCTACACCATCAAAAACTAGATTTCATATTAATACTTTTAATGAAAGAAAAAACCCACCAAAACAGCAGGGAAATATATTCTAAGCAGCTGGTAAACTCAGATCCTAACACATGTAACATATTTTCAATATCTTCCTGTATGAGTCCCAGAGTAGCGTATATTCCAAAACTCTAACTGATAAATAGTTTTGAAATACAACTTGGAATTAACATAGAAACACATAAATTTAAAGGATAAGCTTTCATAAATAAGACTACTTGTGAGATAACACAGGACTAGAGAATTCTGGGGGCTTAATTTTCAGCCTGGTAGTTTTCTGAACTTTTCAGACTGAATAAACATATAAGACGACATGGTAAAACTGCAGTTTCACATCTTCACAGATTTTTCATGCATTACGTTTCTCAACCCTTTTTAATTAAAATACTTGCATTTTTCCTGTCCTAAACAATTGCATTACACATTCATGAATAAATATACAGATGTTGTAGACTTTATTTGCTAACCCAGGACACAAATTAATGTCCTCTGATCTGAGAAAGGGCCTTCCTAAATTATTCCTCAGCTTTACACTGTCCAGCTTTTTGCCTCCTTCATCTGCATGACTCTTAAGCACATAAGCTCACAGGAGCTGTAAAGCAGTGCTAGGCTAGAGCCTTCTAGCGGGGAACACAACGTCTCATGTTTTGGTTGTGGTTGCAGACTGCGATCATCATAACTGTATCCTCAAACCCTGTGGCGCAGCAGAGCCAAGAGAGGCACTGTGGAATGAGGACAGCAGCTGGACTAGAAAGCACAGCTCTGATTTGGAATGATATTTTTAACTTTAAACTCTGGATATATTTACCCAAGGGTGGAGCAAGAGGGACACATAAGTTAAAAAAAATTTTAATAATTTAAAATAAAAAATAATCAAGCAACACGCATTTTTTGTGGATCACATGATCTCTGGGGATAGCAGCATTAGGCAGATGAACAGGGCAGACAGATTAAGATGCCCTTCCTATAATTCCTTATTATTTGTCTTCAAAGCAAAGTTTTAACCTTATGGAATATAGTGAATGCTACAGAAGAAGTGTTCTTGCTGCGCTTTCTGGACACCCATCTCCCTCTTGCATTATTCTTAGAATTCTTGCTTAGAGCTCTGCAACTGCAGATGGCAATTTTCAATTAGGCATGTGCTTCAGGGGAAATAAGGAATTTACCAAGGTCACTTAAGGGCAATGAAATCACACATGCCATATAAAATGCTTACACTACAAAATGATAGCATAATGGAATGGTAAAGCCTTTAACAAAACCCTAAAGGGAGCATGCAACTAGTACAGCATGTTCTTTTATTATTTCAAGCTCTCCAGTTACACCTTTGAAAGCCTAGTCTTTTTTTTTTTTAGAAAAAGTGAAGAGATATCAAGAAAATCCCAAACACGATGTGCCCAAATGCATCTTGCCAATATGTAAGAGCACTCAACTTCAAATTATATGCAAATCACAAAATGAAAGTTAAGCACAAGGTGATGGTTGTAAGTCATGCAAACATACAAAAAAAAGAAAACCTTTGTTTGTAGGATGAACAGGTTACTAAATGTGAAAAACATAGAAGACATTTAGTATGTTCTTTCACTTCTAAATAAAAATTTTACAATCCTATGTGTTAAATGCATCAAGCCCTCTCTGTTTTAAAAGTGACAAATGAGCAATAGTTGTCATGAATTTAACCCGTTAGTGATACAACGGCAAGGCAAAAGATAATTTTGGTTCAAGTAATCAAAGCTTTTGTCATACCTATAAATAACTTGGTGCATCTAACCTCTGACATACAAACAAAACCTCCAATTCAGTCAAGCATTAAACTTCAGACTGCCAAATTCAAGTCCTTCTGTTTCACTTCAGTCTCATCTCAGTCACACAACTAAAGATGGTACGGTAGGTGTACGTGCAGACGTGCTGCACTCAGTGCTTTTGCCTGGGTTCAGCATGTTCATTTCCAAAACATACAACCCAACACAATACCATGACTGCACCCTGAACACTGCTCTGTTTTTGAAACTGATATGAAAGAATCCTTGAATGAATGAAAAATTAATCTTTAAACAGGGTCACAATGAATGCTAGCTCTATTTTAATCAGTGACTGAAACACGTCACATGTCTCCAGACTGGAGACCAGTGTGCAGGGTAGGAGGCTGGTTGGCAGGAGCTCAGGAGGGAGAAGGGTCATTGTACAACCCAGCCATTGCTGCTGGATTTTCTTGTGGTTTGAGATAATACACAAGGTCTACCCCATACTTTAAATTGCTTTTTCTACTTTGCAATTATTTTCTCACTGTAACTAAGCATAACATTTCCTTGGGATATATCTTCCAGCCATATATCCTGGTCAGAAAAGAATTTGCTTTTCATGCATCCAGGCCAATGGAAACTCATGCAACACTATGGACACAGCATCAAGCAGAGGTAAAAAAACCCAGGGCAGATACTGGCTTTAGGCTGGTCCCACTGTGATGCTGCAGGCTCTGCAGCCACACCGTTACATATGCTGTGGGTGGCAGAGGAGGGCGCAAGGCTGGAAGGGATGAGACCCCACACCGCCCCTTGTCTCCCTGGAAGAGTCACAGCCACAAAGCTCGCCTAGGGGAAGGCTGCGGCAAGGACCAGCCCTGCCCTAGCATGGCCACGCAGATAGCTGCTCAGATCCTCATGTCAACCCAGAATATACTCCGCAGGCTTTGAACCAGGTTTCTACCTCGCTTTGCACTGGGAAATCAAAAGACCATTAATGACTGAGGCATAGCTAGACACTAAACTGATGCGGGCAATGAAATGCACTGGAGAGACTCGAGAAAAGGTGATTTAAAAGCATGTTTCCCTGGAGTCTTCTGCCCTTTAAATTCTCATTTTGATTACAAACACCCCTGCTAAAAGTCTTACTTTTGTGATCCCATTCGATTCACAATAATAAAGGTTATCTGCAAAACCACCAGGATGAGAAGCAAGACAAGTGAAAGTTACAGTTCTGGTCCACCAGTCCTGCTTTCTCTGCTGTGGTGACTTTCACCAAGATCAAAGATGTTTCACAACAATGAACCCATTAGCTTCAGCACTTAAGCAGTGTTTAGGAACTTGCTATGTACTTTCTTTGCAATGTTGATGCTCCTATAAAAATCTCTATTGAAACTACTACAGCTATTCTGTGTCATTCCCATTAATACCTCACTAAACATTCAAAGTCAGGAGTTTAGAAGGGTCTTGCATATAAATGAATGAGAATCTGTATCAACGCAAGTGAATTTTAATTCTGACAGTTCCTTATTCTGAATGATTTTTAACCAGGTAATATCATATTACTAATTTCAAGTAGACATTCATTCATAAAAATTAGAAATATTTAGAAGGAAGAGGGTTTTTAAATAACAATCATCTTCATTGTAAGCTTCTAAACACTTAGCCATAGGAATGCGTTTTGCTTTCCCTCTCTGACTCCTAGGAAAGATGTAGCTACAACTCCTACAACTAGTGCATTCACATGCACGTGCACACATAAATGTGATTAACTATGAAAATTAGTGAAAAGCAATCATATGTCTATCAGGTGCTAAGAGTAGAAAAGCAAAATCATTCTGAAAATGAACCCCACCTGTTTCTGACTAGTTCTCTGCACTTCACTTTTTTCTTAGAAGATATTCAGAGACAAATCAACTGAAAGTATTTTTCCATTCCTATCTTTTACACCATAACTGCATAAAACTTGAATGAACTTCCACAATTAGCATGCTGATACTTAACAGTAACTGTCCTGAAGGTTCTTCCAACTTGAAAGCTGTTTGAATTAAGTTTTCAACTTTTTTTTTTTTTTTTGACCAAAGTCTTCAAGGAACAATCTCTTTCCCTCTGTGAGGGTTTTACCCAGAGCCAGTTGTAAAGCTTATCAGAATACACAGATACTTCCTAAGAAAGGCATATCCTTGTTTTGAACTGGGGTGATCCCAATTGTAGATGAACAAGTTTTGCTTACATTTCCCAGAACAGTACCTGCAGCTTATTTTTTTTAACTCACTGAAAAATCTTTATTACTACAGGAACTCCCTTTATTCCAGCAAACTCATTCCAGCTATGCTGACTGAGCTGCATTCACACACATCAAAACAAAGTACCCCAAAACCCTAGGAATGCTAAAGGAGCGTACCTCTGACAAAATGTACATTTTAAGGTTAAAAAAAAAAAAAAAAAAAAAGGAAAAACAAACCAACAACAAGGACTTCTTTCCCCAGACAGGATAGGATCACAACATTGTGCATTCGCAGAGCTTCAGCCCGCTAACCAAAGCATCTCAGCCTTATTTCCAGCCTCAGCTCCCGTCTGCCTTCCACCAGAGATAAGAAAGTTTGAGAATCTCTCCGGGTAGAAAGGAGGTGCATCCGAACTAGAAGCACGTGGAACGCCAGATAAGTTAAAGTAATTGTTCACACAGCTGCCGGCGTACCCGAGCAGCCCGCTTTTGCTTTGCAGCCCGTACGAGACACGCAAGCCATTTTAGGAGGGAACGGCGGTTGGAAGCAGAAGTCTCGCCCCCCGCCGCCCCGCACCCTAACGCTGCCACCCGCCAGCTGCGAGGACCCGCCTGACATACCTGCGTCTCCATTTTTTCCCCCCTGGCAGTTTTTCTTCTTTCCCTCTGAAGTTGAAGAAGGCGGCGGCGGCGGGGAGGGGGACGGGACGGGACGGTGCTTCCCGGGCGCTGCGCTGGCGGTGCCGGGGGGCTGCGCTCTGTCCAACCTCCGCGCGCTGCCGACAGACCGACGGACGGACGGACAGGCAGGCAGACCGCCCCGGTGTGGGCTCGCTCCTCTCACAGGCAGCCTCGCAGCCCTGCCGAGCTCGTTTAAGTCTAACAGGTTTCCTTATATAGGTAAACACAAATTGCATTCCTGGTGAGAGAGGCTAACTGGCAGTAAGCTTAACTTAGTTAACTCCACAGATACCAAACGGGGCTGAGCGCCCAAAGTTTGCTAGCACAGCGCTGTGGAGCGTCTTCAGAGGGAACAGCGCTTTCCTTACAGCAGTTTAGCACCTCTGAAACTATTCCATTACTTAAAGCTATAATAATACCGAGTACTGTGTTAGCATTACATTAATCACTTGAAATTTTTACCGAACACCCTCCTTATCCTGTATTTTACTCCAGGAAAAGTACATATGTGCCTGCACATCTGATAGCATTAAAGTAACTCCGACCCTATCAGAGTTTTCATATAAAGAACGCCATATATCAAATGCTATGTGAAAAGGTTAGAAAACAAGGATTGCAATACTGATATCAATGGAAAGAAGCAGCATCAGAAAAGTTTGGTTTACTCTTTTCCAGTTCCTTTTCTATACAATGTAATAGTTAAGCTTCTGGTGATAGATCTGTCTTTGTCAGAGAGGTGTGATTGCAATATATTAACAGTCACGCCCCTATCTAAACAGAAATACAGAGATAGAGGGAGTACCTAGAACAAGCATATACTCTACTCTGCAGAGCAGTGACACATGTATTTCACGTATTTTTCAATCCTCCTGCCTGCTCACTACTCACTAACCCTCTTCTGCAACAACTTACATGTCCTCAAGAACTGCAGCAGGCAATTCATTAATTACAGAGAAAATCATGTAATAAATTTCCCTTTATTCTAGTCAGACAAGAGTCACCTGTTAATTATGGCCCTTCTATAAGCTAAAACACTGTCAATATGCAAGGAGGGGATAGACAGCAAAAAGCATGAGGAAAGAAAAAAAAAGAAGGAATAAAATAAATGATGCAGGAAACCAAGGTAACAAATGAATGAAAATGAGAAAAGTTAAAAGATTTGATCAAATGACAAGAGGCTGACGTTTAAAGAGAAAGTACACTGAACTCTAAAACACATATTTTTTTTCATTCTTTCCCCCAGATGCATTGCCTGTAACTCAAAACAGACAAGACCCAAAATTTGGCTTCCTGGTGACCTGCGGAGGGTTACAAACAACAGAGTACCACCCAAAAGCTGGGAATTATCATTATCCAGTGGACTACAGCTTTTCTTATCCCCATATAATATATGACTTAAAGATTATCAAATAATATACTGCACAGAAAAGCTATTCCTAATGACCATTCCTAATGGTTTCAATACTTCTTTAGTCATAATTTTCTTCTTCCCCTGAGGCCTAAACATTCAACCTCGTGATACTGCAGGAGCTTGGCTTAGAAGTTGAGAAAAATGAAAAACAATGCCAATAAAAGTTGTAAGACACTCAATAAATATATTTAAAATAGCCTCTCTGTACAGTATTCAGGGAATCAGGAATATGTGGCCAGGGGCTTGGTGTAATGGTCTTCATGGGACTCTTTCAGGACACATAACTCACTTGTGGCTTCACTGCCTAAGAAGGGTATGTTTGCCTTGCCAAGTTCGTGCTCCTGTGACAAAGCATTTGCACTGGACTACACAGCCATCTATTCCCTTACCACCAGTGGGCTTGTGACCAGTTCCTGAATGAGTTTCAGTTTTTTCACATGAAGCAAGACAATTAAAATCCAGCAGATTCCCAAAATTGCAACAACAAAGGAAGTTTAAAAGGGCTATTGGGCTAAAATAGATGTTACTTCAAGTATGGCAGACTTTCTGTTCTTAGGCTAGCACTTTTTCCGTTAGCCAACCCAGAGCCCACAATAAACATATTCGTTTATCCAAAACCACTCCCTCAAATAAGGATTTTCCTACCACTTCCTTAGTGCCCGTACATGTGCTTTATTTCCCCTAGTTTCATGCCAAAAACTCAACTAGCTGTCATATTCTACACCTGACATACCCCCTTTACCTCCATCCCTTGACCCAAACATCATATTGTGAATCAGTCGTGGGATTTAGGGTCGTGTAGCCAGGCATGAAATCTTATGCTTTAGGTGCTCAGTCCCAAACTGTGATTTCATTAGATTGCTGGCACACGCATTAAAAGTTTCCCCAAGTCCTACGTATGCTACCTCTGTAAAACAGAATGCCTTTACTTAAAAAAGACTTGTAGTAAAATAATCACTCTTTCCTCAAACATAAACCAGAAAGAACTTTAGCTATACTTTCCCTGCACGCCTCTGCTAAAGTGTTAACAGCAGTTAATTACGGTAATAGTCATCATAGTCAGATATTTTTTATTTCTGCAAAATTCTCTATTTTTTTTAAAGTATATACTCCTGAAGCAATCCAGTTCATTCTTGAACCTGAGAGTAACCCAGGCTTACTTCCATTTACTTTGCTGTCAGACATGCTTTATCTGCAAGTAATGCCAAGATAATGTTAATTACCCTGTAACCATTCTCTCCTGTTCTCCAGGAAGAGGTCTAGTAGGTTTGAGCCTGCATTCAGTCAGGGTATACAGGAAAATCTCTGAGCAGACCTCTAAAATATCTTATTTTTAACGTCAGGAATTAAAAGATTCATTAGAAACGAATGCAAATTATGACAATGTGTTATTTTCTTTGTTACAGTGCTCCAAGTTTTTCCAGCAAAATCTCAGCATTAAATAGACGCTCTCATTCAGTGTGTCATTAGCTTGTTTCCTGTGCACGATTCATACAAACGGTTTATTGAGGTTAGTTTAGTTCCTGCCGTTTAGATAGTAACTATTTGTGAGCCCAGTGACCTTTGTCCAGCAGAGCCAAGAACCACAGTCCCGGGCAGAACCTCAGTGACTGATCAGCGTACTACTGTGTGTTTCTCTTTACTTCCAGCTGCGTGCCTTACTAGCCGTATTTTCTTCATCTCAAAAGATGGTTTATAAGAAATATTTTCGCTTATTAAAAGACTGATGGATTTTTCTTCTCCCATTTCTGCCCATTTTTTGAATATGCTGTCCTGTCACTGTTTACATTGCTGTACCAGAAATGGAAACCTAGTGTAAATTTCCATGGTGAATTTTGATTGAATGGATTAGATAAGTGTAATACACCAAGAAATATATTTCCTATACATCTATTTCCTGTACATACATTCCATAATATAAATTTCCTGTATATTAAACAAATAACGCTAGTCCCTAATCCTGCCACAAGTGTCTAAATATCTCCCCTGAAATTTTTTTCCCTATTAAAAGCTCAGGGTGGAACACAGCAGATTCAGTCTCCTTTTACTGAATTCTTATTCAGTAACAAGGTTTGCTTCTGAAGTTCTTTGTAGACTGAAATTGCCCACACTTGAGCAACTCAATAAACTGGCTAAATTTAGCCAGGTAAGTTTAAAGCAACAGACATCTCTCAAGTTTCATTGCACAGAACTGTTGCCCCACCGTTTCCAGAATTAAGCTGTTAATGCATTCTCGAAGTTCTAATTCCTTCCATGCAATGACAACACTTCTCTTCACGTTGATTTGGACAAGATTTCATACCTCATCTTGGTATCTGCATCTTTACATCTTCAGTTTCCCTCAGAGATGTGCATCACCGAGCATCCCACAATGCATGCTCTGTTCTTGCAGGGTGCAACAAGATCATTCATTCAATAGTTCATTGTTTGTTCTCAGCTACACTACCCAGTCCTCAAATCAAGTAACGCGCTCAGCTAGAATGGCAGCAGTGAGTACCTCACAAATAAGTTAGATTCAGTTCTAACAGCCTTTGTTTAACATACAAGCCTCCTCAAAGATGTGCAAGGGCATATTGCATCTCTCTTTGCATGTCGAAAGAGCTGTTAGCTTAAAAACCCTGAATATATTACTATTTCCAAATCCGCAAGTATTATTTCTGCACTGCCATTAAAATCATTTATACACACGGTGTGCTAACTTTGCATTGTAAGATATTGTTGCAGTCTGACAGGTGCGCATTAACACTCAGACTTTTGGTTTAACACCTGAAAGAGCTGTGAACAAAATGCCCTGGCGTAGAGTACAGCTTTCTCTGAGCGAGCTGGCTGCTGGAGAAGCCCAGCTGACTGCATCTGGTTGGGATGGAGTTAACTTTCTTCATAGCAGCCAGTATGGTGCTGTGTTTTGGCTTTGTGGCTAAAACTGTGTTGATAACATACTAACGTTTAGTACCTCAATGTTTTGCACCTCAATGTGGAAGGTTGCCTTTTTTTCCCCACTCTGCCCCACTCCAGTGAGTAGGCTGGGAGTGGGCAAGAAACTGGGATGGGACAGTGCCAGGACAGCCGATCCAAAGTGGCCAAAGGGCTGTTCCATACTACATAATATGCTCTGCAATAAAAAGCAAGATAGAGTAAGAAGAAGGTGGTTGGCTTCCAAGGTGACCATTGTTTGGAGACTGGTTGGGCATTGGTCTGCCTTGGAGGGTGGTGACTGCGTTACTTTGCTGTGCTTCCCCCCACCTTCACCAATTAAATCATCATTATCTTGCTCCATGGGTTTTCTCACTTTTGTTCTTCCTATTTGCTTCCCCTGTCTCACTGGGGTGGGGGAGAGAAAGTGAGTAAGTGGCTGTGTGGGTTCTTAGCTGCTGGCTGGGGTCAACCCACCACAAGAAAATACAGCAGGTCTGAAATGCTAGGAGTAATCCTTTCATTCCTGACGTATAGTCACATGCTGAGCAATTTAAATGTCCAGTCCAGAGACCCACAGCAGAGAACTAGCTTTGGAAATGGCTCTTTACTACTCATCAGCTATTCGCTTTTGCCTTCCAGAAGATACCTCAGAGTGGCGTGTGTAAATGCTTCCATCTCATTTTATGGAAGTCAAAAACTTTCATGCTAAATTACCTTCTGCAGTGACCCACTGAAGACATTTGACTTCGCCTTGAAATGCACCAGAAGTACCTAAATGGCAGTTACACATCTGAGAAGCAGCTGAAGTCGTTGTCTCTCAGCCACTTGTTCCTTGACTACAACTATATAGATACAGGCGCGTCAGGCAAAAACACAAGATTTCCGTGCTAGCAACAAACTTGGGACTAAGAGCTATGTAGACACCGCATGTAGTTTATATATTCAGCTAAAAGAAGGCACAGGGTTTTGATATGCTATTCTTTTCTTCCAACAAATGCAAAGTAAAATGAATCTAAGAACCTACATTCATTCAGCAGTCAGGCTCTAAGTGAAAACATTCAAGAAAGAAGAAACTAAAAGGTTAAGGTATTCAGAAGCAGTAACTCACAATTGCACATACCGTAGGCAGCTGAGCATGTACCTTATCTGGGGAACACTAGCTGTACGGATCAGTTAACTTTATGATACAACCTTTACTTTTTATTATTTCCTGATCTGGTGTTCAATTTTACAACCTTAATGCAAGTTACTTCGTTAATAAAGCATTACTTATAAAATTTGACCATATTACTTAACCTTTACACAGGAACAAAGATGTCAAAACAAGTTAAAGGCTAATGTCTAAGGGTATTATTTTTACCCTTGGGAAATGAATTGAGCTTTCTTCCTCACCAGTGTTTCAAAATGCATCATTAAAAGCTACGTAATACGTTGCTGTCCCCACTTGCGCACTATGTCTTCTTAAGGTTTCAGCAATACGCTTACACTAAACAAGAGCTTTATGTTTTTATCAAACACATTTAAAACTCAATGTTGTGGTATTAGATGAAGCAATTAGTACAAGATCCAGCAAAAACCTATTTTCTCCTGAAGAGTTTAAATGCTTTATCTGGAAAAGTTAATGAAGTAATTATAATGTTATTAATGAAGATTAGAGATGGATTAAAATTGCATTTGGAAAATAAACCAGACAATTAAATAGGCTTTCAGAAATGTGGAAACTCTTTAGGGTCCAGGGGGAAAACACTCAGAATACCTATACTAAGAAGAACATTTGGAAAACACTTAGTTCTTAATGCCACAGGACTCCAGGCAGTAGAAACCGTCTTCATGTCAACATCAACATTGGGGATTGTAAGCACTGTGATGCTTAATGCTGACCAGCTGTGCTTGAAGCTTTGTTTTAAAGTCCTTTCAAGACGTTTTTAACTGCGGCACCTTCCATATTAAGCATACTATGCTAATTATGGGGCTGTTAGAAATACTCATTAGTATTTGAACTGATGTGACTATCAGATTAGTTAAATTGGTAACACGATCTTGAGCTACATAGAGGAGAAGGATGATGCTGTAAATGAAAGAGTTATCACTACTTGAATTTTTATATTGCATCCCATGTAATACTGCACAAGATGGAAGAAAGTGTTTGAACTGGAGAATCCTAAATGACTCCAGAGAAGTGGTCCAGAGCAGGTGTGGGTAGGAAAGGCAGTGCAGCACTGCACGTTCCCTTGTTTGCCGTGAAGGCAGCATAAAACTCAGGGCTTGTTGACACACTTTCCCTAGCACTTCTGGAGGACTCACAGCTTGGCAACTGCATTTCTTCCCAATGAATTCACTTTACCTGACTATAAAGGTGGTGAAGTACTGAAAATTGGAGCTCAGTCACAGTAAGGTCTTCTGCTGTTTCTGAAAGAGAAACACTGCTGTTTCTCAGACCCTAGATAAGTGGATCACCTGAGAGAGGTGTACCTCTCTCAACTGATTGTAGAGGGGTGACTACTCATCTGGCTTGGACACTTCAGTTAGATTTCTTAAATGAGGAGATTTGACTGCTGGCCAAAAGGCATGTGAAAATAAGTTACACGACTAAGAAAATATTGATTAATATGGATAGTAAGCAGATTATTTTGACTGAAACAACATTATTTGTTGGTAGAACGTATGGACTAGTTCAATCCTTAGTTTTACATCGTACATATTCAGGCAGAAACATTCTTTGAGCCTAACTGTGTGCATAAGGACATCAAAAACTTAGGGAAAGACAGGAAAAGCCAGGCAAAATTTTGCATTCTGGGAATTTTGAATGTTTAAAGGAAAATGTGGGAGTTTTGCTTTAGAAAACTTTAGAAAAGCTGAAGGACTGGTCAACAGCAACTTTTGTCATAGGGTTCCCAGGTCAGGGAGGGGAAGGGAATCATTCTACAGCACATAAGGAGGAATGTATATATATTGCAAAACCAAATGTTTTTAATAAAAAGCAATCTGTCCCAGTCACTACTTACAGTACACAGTGAATTATATTTGTTCCAAAACTTCTGGAAAACAACTAGTTATAATGAATTTTTAGACTTTGTGTCTATACAAATGAAAATCAGAAATACTACTGGTATATAAAGAACACATATTCAAAGAACCATACTTAAGAGTAAGGAGGTAATAAATCACATATTCACATGACAGCTGAGGCCTTACTTAGGATATCCTCTGACCTTCACACTGTGAAGATGAGAAAGCAGCAAAGATGAAGAACATTAAGAAAGCTGCAAGATACAAGGAACAAGATGGAAAGGACATGTAATTTAAACAAAATATGGAGCTTTCAAGGAGTTTTTGAGAGAAGCAAGATGAAAGAGAAAGACTTGATCATGGTTGACCATGGCAAATGTTCACCTAAAACATAACAAATTAAGATTAGATGAGAGGACAAACCTCCAAATAAGAGTTATTCATCAATGGAGCAGTCTGCCAAGAGAAACCCCTGAGATACCGGAAGAGGAAATACTTAAAGGGAGATTAGATAATATACTCAAAATAGTGCAGTGGATAAACCTGTAAAATGTGTAAGAGGTTGGAGTGGATAACTTCTTTCAGCCTATACTTCTGAGTCTTTGTTTAGGACTTTACATATAAAAATCCCTTTACAGTAAAGGGATTACAGTCTTAGCAATTTGAAGATTCCCTAACTATGCAAATAGCCTCACTGAATTCAGTTTATTTTTGACTTACTTCATATTATACAGAGTGACCAGAAATATTCAAATGGTTCCCCTCCCTAACTGTCTGAAAAGTATTTTAACAGTATCTAAAGGATTCTAGCTTAAGACCATCAGATGGAAGCTAACATACACAAATTTTCATCTACTCTAAGGGAAACGTCTCCCCTATTCTTCCATTGTCCCCTGTTACCCAAGGTTTGCTGCTGAGTGGTATTTGAACCTCCTGAAACTGGAACCTTCTTCCCAAGGATTTGGTTACATTTATCCATAAACACGATGGAGAGAAATCAGCATGTCCAGGGCTCAGTTCAGCTAAGCTATTTTAGGTCTCTGCTTTAGGAATTACGCCCCATAAGTGCCTATCTTTCTCCAGGGACTGCAAAGTGAAGTTTGATTGCCTGCTCAGACACTTTCCCAGCTGATTCCCACGTTCAGATATTTATTTTTCTGGAGAATTGAGCATCATCTTAGCAACTACTGCAAGAAATTAATTTGTTTTAATCATTAAGATGCACTGATGTGATTCAGCAGGGAACAAACTCCTCCGTACCCTTGGCTGGATCATGAATTAAGAGTGTAGTGGTCAGACAGTAGGAAAGCAGCACATCTGTCACTGGAGAAATAGAACCAAATCATCAAGTAACCTGTGTTCTGTAACCAGTAACCACTGATCTCCACCGTCAGGATCCCTGGAGCCAGCAGGAGATGCCATTATGGGCAATGAAGAACGTTTGGCTATTTGGTTATTTTGGCTAAGTATATTCATATTTATAAATACTTGATAAAGAGAGGCTGAGTAGTTATCTTTGTACCTTTTTTCTATTTCTTTTTTAACTTTGCAGCAGTGTTATGACACTTCAAACTCATTTGAGCAGAGAAAAGCATAACACTAGGAATTTTCTTTTTTTTTCCCTTTTCCCTTTCTTTTTTCTTCTTATTTTTCTTTTTCTTCTTCTTCCCCTTTTCCTTTTCTTTTTTTCTTTCTCTTTTAAAGTCCCTCATGAACCGCACTGCACTCTTCTCTAAGAAGTGGAAAACCAACAGGTCTGTGATTGTAGTCCAGCTGCATGCTTTGATTAATTCTAAAAGGAATTAGAACTGCTAGAATGATCAAAAAAGAGTTCTCAGGTAAAAAGTCTACTGCTTATTACACAAACATATTGGCATAATCTATGTTAATCACAGAAGTGGAAATAAATGCTTAATTAATGGCAAATACAGAAAAATAAGTTTAATTAAATCTAACCATTAGGAAAACTCTTCTGCCTGTAAGCTGATGTACAGGTAGGAAAATGTGGTCACTGTCCTTGGGGTTCCATTATTCTGGCAACAACATCTACTTTTATTTCTTCCCTTTTTCCTCTATTGCTTAAACACCTCTCATTACTTTCTCTCCCAGTAATATTCAGGGTGTAATTGAAGGAAGAAGTGGACAAAATTGTTCAACCCCTTATGGAAAATGCTGCAGCACATATTTTCATGAATTTGGAAATACTACCAGCTGTCTCTAAAAACTGAGCATAGTTCCATTTTCTTTTCAGCAAGGGAGTTTTGAGTTTAAAACGCATTTACAGAAGAAAAAAACAGTTTTATTTACTTTGGGAGCTCATAGGTTGGGGAAAACAGGGGAGTTTCAAAGGGAGTGTATGTGTTTTTTATAGCCTGAAGGTGCCAGAATAACTTAAAATGCTTAGAAATCTGTGTGAGCAAGGCCAAGAAGTGAAGGGAACTTTCAATTCCCTGAAAAAAGCCTTATTTCTTTCATGTTTCTATGGCAGAATAAAAGTTTTCTGCATGCTTTGGCACCAAAATTGATTAAACAAAAAACTATCAGGAAATTTTATTACTTGGAACATGTACTCCAAAATGAAGCATCAGAATTTACATAAAAAACTTTTAAATACTGATTGCATAAAATAATTACTCCTGCTGTTGAAGTAGTTAAATATACTTCAGATAACACATCATAAAATGAAAATGAGTAAAACTTGCCCTTCTTTAATACTAAGAGACATTCAAATAAAACAAGCTGTGTTTCAAAGGCCTGCCTCCTCCCACTCGGAAGGCAGGTGCTCGAAGGTGACTTGCACTTTAAAAAAAGATGCCTTCATTCTTCATTTACACTCTGCTGAAAGCCTGAAATGAGAAGGATAGCAATAGAGGATGCTGTGACCTCATCATCTGTCACAGGCTAAGCAGAAGCATGGTAGATCAGTACCTGTAATGGTAGATTTATATATGAAACACTACCATTTGAGGTCACTCAATAGTGAAAAAATTATGTGTGTTCCTAGTGAATAAACAGCCCAAGTGCAATGTCTCATGATACTACGATATTGGAAACACAGCATTTTAGAGCAGACAGGGAGGCAAAGCTTTAGCTGTTTACGTTTACCAAGTGCTACTAGTAATTATTTCATAAGTTTTGCAATATTAGCAACAGTTCAGTTGTAACTAATATTAGTTACAGTTCAGATAAATCCACTTGGTGCGTGACGTTTTCGTTACATCTTCAATCACCCCAATCACCTTCCACTTTACTTAAGCAACTATATGTAATGGCCATGTCCAACAAAATTCACAGCAGATTTCTCAACAGTAAAAATCAACAGGAGAAGTCACTCAGCAACATTTGAAAATGTGATCTTGTATCAGCATTATTCAAAAAATAGTGCTTTGGCCAGCATCCAGATCACAAGAAGATTCTGCACCAGAACTCACTGTGCTCCCAGGTCTGTAACATCTCCCACATTTCTAAGAAGGCATTCCCAATGCCCTTCTCCTCTTCAAGGCTTTTCCCAGTATACCCTCCCAGTTACCAGCTCTGAAAGAGATGTGCAGTACCTAGCTGACCCGACACAACTGCTTTCTCCTAAACAACCTCAGTTCAACAGCCTAAATGGTTTCAGTAACCAAATGGTCCTGTCCTACATCATCAGCTGGAGCTGCTGCTCATCTGCGCAGGTGGGTGGGGAGGGGGGATATGTGCATAGGCCTAAGCTGCTTATTGATACAAGACCAAAAGACAGCCGCTTACCCTTATCTTCTTAGATATCTGCAACATATTTCTGTTTTGCCAGCAACCGGAACAACCGATCACCCATTAACTCTGGGCTGGAGTGCTGGTAGCTGGGGTGACCCCAGCTGTTTGTTTGTTGACAGGTTACTGAACTGTGGGGAAAAGAGGTGATACTGCTGACATTCGCTTCACCTCTGCGGAGGTCAGGTGACACATATAGCATACATTAAGGCTTCCTGTACAGCCTGAAAAAAACACCTCTATGAATGAAAAATTGAGGTGGAGCTCTTTTTTGCTGTCTACAGCATATGAATAACAGCAGCGATGGGGAAGGCGTACACTAGAGCAACAGATTGTATGATGGCTTCTTTTCAAAGTTATTTGAGATACCCTGAATACTCTTTCCAATATTCATCTTATTTATGGAGAGTTATGTACATGTTCAATGGTTTCTTGACTCGACCCATCTTGTCATATTTGCTCCCAAAGTATGGAAGTAACAGACAGATTTTAGGACTGTGTAGGCTCAAGATTTATCCCTGGGCAATGCCTTCAGGAAGACTGGGAGAAGACAGAACTTCCTCTGCTTTCAGAGAATGGTGGTGCGAACACGCAGGAATAAGAAGAGTGCTACATACTGTTCTGTAGTTACTCATGTGACGATGACAGCTAGTGAGATGTACTTCCCCTGTTAAAACCCAGTGGAGACTGTTCAGGAGGTAAACTGTGACCTCTCTATAATCATCCACAGTTCACAATTTCCTGAAGTCCATGTGTTCCCGCAGTAGGTTGTACATATATTTACAAACTCTGTTTCTGATTTTTTTTCCTTCTTGGGCCCCTGAAGATATGACAGGCCAGCTCATTAGCATGACAGTAAGGTGTCACATACAGCAAGTACAATACTAAAGTTTTAAGACATGGGTGACAGTAAGACACTAGTAAATAGATAACAAAGCTATTCATGTTCTGTTCCCCTTTGGCTTGCCCAGTGAAAGCTTTGGAGCTGGTTAGGAATTCTTTTCTTTTTTTCCTAGGTTTTTTTTTTTTTCTTCTTTCTGGTTTCTGTGGTATGAAGTATGTATCCCTTAGGATTCATCTTCAGAAACATGTCAGCTTGAGGTTTCTTTTTATTTCCAGCAAACAAGAAGATAATTGAAACCCTTCCTGAGTTACAGCTATGTTTCCTGCTGGAGGGACTGACAGATCCAGCAAAGCACAGACACTGAAAATGAGAAAGACCATTTTGCTGAGTTTGCCGTGTTATTCCCTTCATACTTTCAACATATGAAGCAGTTCCCTGGACAAGACTACAGATCCTAAAAGGCAAATAGCAAGAGATACTTGAAAAACAGAAGCAAAAACTTTCTTATTTTCCTGTAGTCAGTGAACGCGCCAAACCCATCAGTCTACAGCCCAGCACGCCAGCCTGGCTGCTGAGGGGCAAGGGGGGGTGCAGACCCCATGGCCATTCACCACCTGGTTTCTCTGCCGAGAGTCATTACAGCCGCCTGCCAGTTGTAGCGACGGGTTTGTTTGTGCCAGGAACACCTGCCCAGGATGGGTGGTGCAGATATCCCCACTCTGGGGACTGACTGGCTTTCCAGCTGCTTCTCTGAGAAACTGAGGTCTTCTCTGCTGAGTCCCTTTATGGTGGGACATTCATTTCCTACTGTATCTGCAATAAGCCTTACCCCATGGACCAGGTGGACATAATGTAAAGCCCATCTGTGAGACGTGGCAACTACAGAAATCTGATATGGTTGTAGGGTATAATGGATTTTTGTCTCTCATGATGGGATTGTAAGGGATGCTCAGGCTCGGTGTTTGTAGCAGCTAGAGCTAACTGGGGAATTATTTTTTGTCCTTCATTGGAAATGGAAACATGTATATTTCTCAGAAACAAAAAAATTTCCACTGAAATAAAAATTTTATTGAAAAGTATTTACCAGACTCCAGACAGACTCTTCCCTCGAATGAAAAAGCCAGCTGCTGGGTAGGGAATACAGACCTGTCAAGTCTGTATCCATGTTATGCCCATCTCACACTCCTCTGAAGAGGAATCTGTTGGCAAGGAACAGCACAAATTTGCTGCTCCTTGGGGTGTCCAGCACAGAGCAGCGCAGCCGGAGCAGTGGCACTGTGCCGGATGGGCCATGGGACTCTGCGGGAGCTGGCATTATATGGCTAAGCTCAGCAAGGAGCTTCCACAGCATGGTCTCGCATGTGAGTAGGCATCTCTTACATGATCAGACACCTACCTTTCTCTAAGGGTTTGATGTGGGAACCTCAGACCCAGCCTTGGATTTTGTCAGATTTGAGAAGCCTACAGAATAACAGGTACTCTGGTACTGTGCCGGGTAAGGTGTAAGCTATGGAAATTCTAGATTTGAGTTCTCTATCAAATTCATAACCAGGCTATCCTAACTACAGGTAAAAGATTTTCCAAAGATTACAACAGACAAAATACCATTCACTGTATTTTTACATGATGGTAAAAGTGCACTGAAGTGCTGTTTCCCGTTTTCATATTGAAAAGGAAAAGTCATCTGAGCATCAGTATATTTCTGTCTTACACTGGAGTTATATTCAAATACATATGCACTAATCAAGCATCATTACTCAATTCTTTAAGATGCATTGAGTTCTTTGCAAAAAGACTTAAGATTTTGTAATGCCTCTCTTAAGTTTATCACACAGAAATTTTCATTAAAAAAAAGAAAAAGAATATTGTGAAATTACTTGAAATTTTTTTACAATAATAAAGATCGCACTCTACTGTGAACTAGGAAGAGATGTAGCTTTCACAGTCTCAGACTAAGCATTGGGTCCACGGGTGTTTTTTTGGCTTCTGTTTAAAAATGCTATTATTGAAAGAGAAAGGTGGAAAGAAAAGACTTCATAATTTAAAAATCTCAGACCAATGAAAAAACAGGTACTGCCTTTTGATTACAAATATAGGACTTGCATTTCTTAAAGATATGTTCTTTTTAGCGTAAGTTGTGGTATTAAATGCATGGCCTAATGTGTAAGGATGTGAGTGGATAAGGCACTAAGAGCAAAATTGAAAACATAACATAAGAAGTAAAAGAAGGAGACCAGCCTGCACACAATTTGTAGCCTTGAAAATCTATTCCAAAATCTATTTTGCATAAAATAGAAGGGGGAAGAGAGGGGCATATTTTCTTTGTATTTTCTTCCAAAAATAAGAAAACAGTCAGAGCAATTATGTGACAATAATGAAGCAACGTATCGGGTGGTGGAAGAAGAGAAGGCAAGCATCAGCTGTTTCTAAGAAACTTTTTGCTCTCAGAAAGTGTATGAACACTTATGAAGCTGTTTCCTGACAGAATACATTCAGTCAGGAAAAAATCTGTAGGAATCACTCAGTCACTAACATGCAAGTGAAACCTGTGCACAGCAGAAACAAGACAAAGTGTTTTGAGTGATGTGCAAGTGCACAAGCATCATTTCTGTATTTTAAAATTACAGATCAATAGTCACAGATCTCATTAGAGTGGGCCAAGACCTGAACTAGCCCTTGGCACCAGCTACCATAATCCCAGCACTAGGATTTTATTCTCATGGTTGATGTTTGAGGTGGTCCAGTTTTAGTCCTGTAGGATCACACACTAGGCACACATGAAGCAGATGTTCTCTCTTGGGGATGTCTACCTTTAACCAAGCCAGCTCAGGTGTGCAAGGTGTGCATCAAGCAGCAGCAAGCTGAGCTGCCCGGTTGTCAGGCTTTTTTGGTGGGTTTTGCAATCCATGTTGAGCTTGATAATGTCATAATGCGCTCATATCGACACCTAGGCTAGTTAGTTATTATTGCTGAGACAGCACAAAGTGACAAGCTGTCATCATTTTGACTTCAATACCTACTGTTGCCAGCCTTTGACATACCACCTTTTTTATTGCCCTGGTACTTCACAGGTCACAGCTTCAAACATACGTCAGGTATATAACACATCATCCTACATGTCACCTCCAAAAGGCAGCAATGTTCCCATAGAGTACAACTGCAGAATCCTGGTCTCCCACCAGTACAATAGCCTGGGATGAAATATTAGTGCTTAATTTGTTTTACATATGGAAGACTTTATAGAGTTTAAAATGCACTACACATATCTCCATGCTGTGTCTGGATTTTATGGAAAGACTGCAGGGCTAGATGATAAAAAATGTAATGCAATTCCTGAGCAGTTCAGCATAGACTAAATGTTGGAAAAATCTCTTTGCATAAACAAGAGCACCAATAACACTTGTAGAATGACAAAAGGAGCATGGAAGTCATATACGAGCAACAGAAAAAGCTGCCTATCTCAAGAAACAGGAGCAGAAACACTGCCTTTTATCATGAAATACAAGAGTCATTTCAGCACGCTGTACATTAGGCAGCACAGTAATAGACCACTGTCATTCAGATGCCACCGAAATAAGTTGTTTCCATCATCAGAGTGCTGTTCCACCTTCACTGTAGCTCCTTGCCCCCTGCCCCACCACCTTCAAGTCCGTTAATGAAATCTCATAAAATAGGGCAGACACCGTTTCAGACCACAGTGCATAAAACAGTCTCACAATACCTGTGAACACAATCACTGGTGTCTACAGGATACACGTACAGAAAAAGTTAGGTCACCGTAGACATAAAGAGCAACTTCGTCAAAGACACTGAAGCTCTAACAAGATAGCTGAGACAACCTTGTGTCACCAGCTAAGTGCCAGCCACCGCAGCTCCCTTCAGCCTGTGCCTGGGATCNATACAGAACAAGTTAGGTCGCCGTAGACATAAAGAGCAACTTCGTCAAAACCACTGAAGCTCTAACAAGACAGCTGAGACAACCTTGTGTCACCAGGTAAGTGCCAGCCACCGCAGCTCCCTTCAGCCTGTGCCTGGGATCCATGGAGCTGATGAGCAGCTCTTGTGGTGGGAGTTGTGGGTGTGAAAGCTCCCCAGTGTGCTGGGAGCTACAATCTTGCCACCATCTCAGCCAGCACCCCACCATGCTCCCTCAGTTGCCCATCAGGTAGTGCCAATTACAGGCCTTTACACTTGTTAATAGTAGTACTTCCTAACCATCCAGTTGTGAGTACTTTAATTTCTCCCCCAAAATTACTTCACAGACTACCCATCTGTTATTGTAATTTACACCTCTGTAGAAAGCACGTCTGGGGATGCCGGGAGAGGCCACATGTTTACCCGCTGCAATCAACCTGCTCTTTCCTCATTTTTCTCACCCCTCCCCTCTTTTCCTAGCTTCATTTTCCACTTAACTCACCTATTTACACCCAAAATGAGAAAGGCTACAACCAGATTATTAGATTTAAATTTGCCCCACTCCACTTGAAGTTGCAAGTGGCTGAAGAAAAGACCTTCCTCTGGGGCTCAGCTGTGTTTATTTTCCACCGCCTGCAGCAGCAGAAACGCTGTCCCTCAGATCTGTTTATTTGCCATCCCCCTGGCTGCCCTGGAAAGCTGTGCCCCTGTCAGTCACGGCTGGCACGATGCTCGGCTTCTCGGGGAGGATGACAGCGCCGTTATAGGTGGTGGGGCAGCAGAAGATAACTGAGTCTCTAAAGGCCACAGGTGAGGCCCCAGGTAGCAGCACAGGGAGGGACTGGGTGATATGAAATCCTGCTCCTCTTCCACAGCTACTGCCCTTCCCCTTATCACTTCTCACAGCGGGGGGAGCCAAGTCTTCCAAGCCACCCCCACGCATTAAAGATGAGTTCTGTGCCTGACATTTGCCTCCCTCGTGTCTCCATGGGGCAACTATTCAAGGTTTTCTGAAGCATTTCAAGTGGATCAGTATTTTATTCCAAAAAGGAAAAGGGAATATGCAATGGAACAGTTTGGTAATCAAAATGGCTATATTGCTATTAAATGTTTTGTTTCATTTTCCAGGAGAGCTCACTCTCTTTTTAAGTACTTTTAATGAATCTTAGAGATACTAACAGGAATGTCCCTGGCCTTGCAACAACATCCATGTCCCAGCAGACCAAGTGCCTCTTTTCACTCGGAGTATGTGGCGCTCTGGCGTTTTCAGAGTGTCATTGCTGCTAGCTTTTGGGCCTATAAACATCAGGCTGGTTTTGCCTGTCTCAATATTTTCTTTGTTACTTGTGCAAGGCATTATTGCAAGTTGTTCTTCTGATACGCAGCACCGTGAATGGGTGTTAGTAATGCTGGATCAAATCTTTCAGCAAATGTGAATTGTAAACCTTCCTGTACATAAGGAAGGTAGTAGGTAGTGCTAGTCAGGCTTTCCTTGTGACCATCTCTTCAAATGTATATTTAAAGTAAGTTGGCATTTGTTTCACATGGGTTTGGGAGTTTTCATCCGATACCTTCATGCTGTGGACCATATAGTAATTCACTTGGACTACATTTGCTTTGGGGAGTCGAACCATCATTTTTTCACTCTTGTCCTTTTGACTGAGTGATCTGACAGATGTGACAAGGAGAACACAAAAGTTCTAGCCTGAAAGAAAAACAGATGATCCATTTCTGGTTTAATCTCTCTTTGTATTATGCTGGAATATTTCAACCTTGGCATAAAACAGATGAAGAAACCACTCCTTTTTTATCTGCCAAGCTTTTATGCCGTCCTTAACAATGCTTAGGACAGCTTTGGTCTCTTGGAAGCTACCTTCCACTGGGGAAATAAAACTATCAACTTCAAGAGGAATACGTGTGCAAAAAAGGATCGGATGAGTAAGTAACCTGCAGGTTTGGAAATCCCACATGTAAGGAAGGAGAGCAGCAGCAAACCATGACAATGGCAAGGAGAACTGCAAAACCAAATTAGAGTATCTAGTGAGGTTACTGAAGGCCCTGATCCAATGCAAGTCTGAAGCCCTGCCGCGAAAAGGCAGTGTCTCCCTTGTGCTTACCTGGCACCAGAACTAGAGCCCAAATGGCCTCGCAACAGGACGGGTCAGTGAAGCGATTGAGATGAAAAATACCTTTCCTGGTTGGATTTGCTTTAGAAAGAACTGCTCCTTGCCCTGCCCTCCCCATGGAGCAGTACACACGCTAGTGCCAACACAAAAGATGTAGTGGAAACAAGACCTGCAGCCCCTCCTTTCAGTAGCTGTATGGGTTTATCCTAATGTAAATGACTGCACAAGCCAGTAATTGGCCTGAAGTTTCTGAAATGCCTTCTGTTCTTTGTAAAATTTGATACCACTTGTGTGACAGAGAGAGAACAAGCAGATAGACATACACATATAATTATGTATGTACACACACAAAATTATATTAAGGTTATAGACCTTGGCAATCCCAAATATCTTAATTTTATAATACTTCATCCTTAGCTCATACCAATGCTGAAAAATAGAGTATCAACATTCAGCTTGAAATTCCTTTTTCTCCCACTCAGTTTGTGCGACTACTGTTATCTCTGCAGACTTAGCTTCCCACAATGAATTTTATGCAATAGGAACCCTTTGTGTTCTCTTGCTTTTCTTGAGGGTTAGGGCCCGTAAATAAACTACAACTAACAGCGAAGACCTAAATTAAGACCTTGAAATATTACTTTCACACTCTGCTGATAGAAATAATGCAGAAAACAACAGCTAGCCCCAGCCTTGCTCGTGGCACCCACTTCTACTGGTCTGTAACCACACTCATAGGAGAACTGTGTAACTAGAGAGACCCAACCTAGTATGTAGCACCAGCCAGGGAGGGATACTGACTCAGGTCCCAGAAGCAGTGTCAGCGTGCCATTCTGTTCAGCCAAACTAGCACGCCAAAGAAGAGGACCGTGTGGCACAGGAGCAGCGCTGCGTCCCCAGACTATGCAGCCTCTCATGCAAGATTCTCTACAGGCAGCAACCCTGACATTTAAAATCAGCTTTTGCTTGCATCCTACCAGTTTAAGAAATCCAGATTGCTTAGCTTGGCTGCTCTATTCTCAATATTTTGACACACTTTATATCATCCATAAATTTTATTCCCACTGCTTTTATATTTACTTTTCCAGTAATTTATAAAACAGTATTTAATAGCACTGACCTGTAACTGATCTCTGCAAAATCCCGTTTGAAATGCTTCTATTCAACGGTAAATCTTGCATGACACCACTTTGATACATACCAGCTACCAAGTGCCTAAATCCATTTAATTTGCACTTAATCAATATCAGATAGTGTTGACTTCTAATCACAATAACATGCAGTTCAGTGCTTTACGAAAGGCAGTTTCTGTGGTATGTAAACAACTGCTTTAATGAACTAAACTTATCTCACCAGAGGAATGAAACCAGACCCACATGCCATAAAAGCTGGTTGACTCATATTCCCATCTTTTAAATTTTAAATAATTCATCCCCATATCAGCATTCTGATTTTCACCCTTCTGTCTAGGACTGACTTCAGCCTGGTTGGTCTAATAGTTTCAGTCATTCCACCTGCCATTTCTAGCTACGTGTATGGCTTAGCACACACCCTCCTGCCTGGAGCCTCCTTGCTCTCCGATAGAAAACTCAGATTTTCTGCCTGAATCATATGATATTAATAGATTCATCCAGTTATACTAAAACGCACAGGCTTTTCCAAATTCTTCACAACATCCTTTCCTGAGTATTTATAGCCGTGTTATTAATTCAAGTAGCATCACAGAAGGCAGAAAATTCTGTAACTTTAGCACATGCAGAGATCCCGGTGCAGCATGACTATTCAAAATCCTAGACGCAGAAAACTTTTCTTGAAGCTCCAGAAGAGTCCCATATTTGCAGTTTTATAAGGCACAGTGCTTGGATAATTCTCCTTCTACAACACCAGCACTGACATGGGAGACTTCTGATTTTGTAGACCTGCAAGCTCTTGTTTGAATGCTCTTCAGGTTTCTTACCCAAAAAGTGTCTTGTTGCTTTCTTGCTATAACCTCTGTCTCTCCCTTTTAAACATTGGCTGGCTAGTATAAATGCACTGGTTAAGAGTTATGTTACTGGACTGATGGTCGGATAGACAAGGGAACTGTTATCCATAGTTAATACCTAGATGCAGAAAAAGATCAATTTCCATAACAAACATGTTACGTTTTCCGGTATTTTGGAGGTGAAAAGTGCATTTTCTGAATTACACAGTCACCGCATCCAGCAGCTATAGCTTATGATGAATGGGAAATCCTTTTTTTTGCTCCTTAGTGCNCATAACAAACATGTTACGTTTTCCGGTATTTTGGAGGGGAAAAGTGCATTTTCTGAATTACAGAGTCACCGCATCCAGCAGCTGTAGCTTATGATGAATGGGAAATCCTTTTTTTTGCTCCTTAGTGCTGACCTGAAGTTTTGTCTCTTTTTATAACCAGTTATTCTGACAACAATAACCCTCAGCAATGTGGTTACTCAGGGGACTAGGACACCTGGGAGATTGTGTAACAAGTATTCATACCTGGTTTTCACAAATAGCCTCAATCAACTTCAAAATGGATGGACTAGGAATACTGCAAAGTATATGACGTACAAGCAATGACAACAAAACTAAATCTTTTTCCTAAATTGTTTTTGCCATAACCACAAAAGTTCTGTTGAGCAAAAAGTCTAAATTCCAGATTAACATGGAGGGTACAAGCTAAAGAAAAGAAGCTTTTATAGTAACAGACAGAAAATTAATTCCACCCATCTGTAGGTATGCAACTCCACAGCAGTGACAGAAAACAATTCAGGATGTTAGCACCTCATTTTCAGCTGTCATTTAAAAACAACTAGTCCATTTACTCTGCCTGACCTCCATTTATGTCAGATGCATTCAGCTTGCTTTGGAAAGAGCCACTGAATATTTTTCTTTAAGGCCACTGGAAGCCCAAGAAGAAAAAGTTCAAAACATCTGAGAAACATTTCTGTTATTTGGTTTTCACAGAAGAGTGATGCAACGGTTAAAATTTAGCAACATAATGTTTAGCCACATATACAATCTGGCCATAGCATTTTGAATTAACTGCAACCTATTCAAAATCTGGTATTTTCAATTAACTGGAGCTTATTCACATCTGGCAAGCTAGCAAACAGAGTGGGAGAGTGTTACAGCAGCTTAGCGGAAGCCTGCCATGAATACACATTTGGACAGCCTGGGAGAGCATCAGTGTCACTCTGGGAATGTTCCTGGCATGCTAAAAGAAAAACATCAAAGACATTACTGATTTAAAACTGCCTCCAAGAGTGCAATCTGTAGTGACAGGAAATGGAAAAATTATCCTCAAAGGGACTGCAAAGAAAGAGCTAGTCCAGAATGATAGTGGGTTCCACACATAAAGCTTATGTTTTGTCAAAAACCTCACTGAAGCAAAATATTGTGCAGTTTTTGTCCCAAATTCAGAAACAAGTCTTCAGGGCAGCTCAGAAACTGAGGGAACCAAATCAAATTTGGAAGGGACAGCTCAGAAAGGAAGTCTTGTCATCTGCATGGTACATCTAATATTTTAAAAGGCTACTGTAACCTAGATACCAGCATTTAAAAAACAACAAAAGACTTATAAGGTCTGAAGATGGAACCCCGAAGAGCTACGAGCAGAAAAATAGATTGACCAGCATAACTATCGGAGGGCTCTGTCTGAGACTACTCCAAACATGCCAAAATAATACTCATGGTAACCCAACAGTGCCTCTTCGAAGTTGACATTGCCTTGGTGTGATTGATGGAATCAAAAGCTGCCAATAAACACGGGGGAAGAAAAAGGACACAACTTTGATCCCAGAGTAAGCTGAGGACTATTATAGTCCATGAAAGTACTATGCATAATTTCCATGCATAATGCACAAATGCAAATTCTCATGGAGTATATGTTATTGAGGCTTAATTGGAAGAATTAATTGAGATAGGCTTTTGCAGTAGGAAAATCTATTTATAGGATGTGTTTTTCTAAACCATGGAAACAGCCCCTTAAACTTCTTTACCAGTTTTTAAGATGAACAACCTAGCTGCTAAAATGCATTTTAAGGAAACTGTTTAAGTATTCAGGGACAATATACATAGCAAATTTCCTGTCGCAGTCTGAATCCTATTGCTTCATAGGGCCCTGTAAGAGCACTTCAGTAGAATATATCATTCTGATTACTCTTTAGCATTTGAATACTGATCCACAAAAATTAATTTCGTATACAGAGGGTAAGGCATTGGTTACACTCCATCTTAACTTGGCTTCGCATTTTTGGGAAATTCCCCTTTTCCCTAGGCCAACCAGAGATTAAGTCCTTGACAAAGTTGGAGGAGACCCACTACACTAAATTTCATTTGCTTCAATGAACTCTTCCAACCCCTGGAGATCATGAGAGTGGCACAAAAGAGCTATAGCAAGGCTGAATTTTTGATCTACTGCTCCTTGCTGAGTCACGCGATCTATTCCTATAGAAACTAAATAATATTTACACACAATCCATTCCTGTAGTCCTGTTATGGTTTGGAGGCATCAAAATAGACAGCAACAACCAAGAATCTAGGTAAGAAAATTGATTTTCATGTACATTTCTTTGTGACTTAGGTACTTATTTTTATAGCTCTTGGGACAAAGTGCAGGTCTGGGGCATTTGCAGATACGCCTGTGATTTGTTTGCCAAATTTAAAACCAGTCCTTAACACTCTCGGGTTTCCCATGTGTCCAAAAGATCATTCCAAACAGCTGCAGTATTTGGCATGGGGGGCCCTTATGGGGGTGACCACATCAAGAAACACTGAGGAAGAAATAGGGCATATGCTACAAGATAGTGGTGGTGGAGGAGGAAGTGTGCATTTGGGATACAGACAGCCTGGAAAAGCCGAAGGGATCATTCTTACTTCCTGCTGACAGTCAATCTGCGCCCATGACTGGGGCAAGTGCAGTCGCACTCGGAATGGCAGAGGGAAAGAGAAGGGGACTGCACTGCTGTGTCAAGGGATAATGGAGCCTGGACCACATCTTGCATGTATTTCCACCTGGAAAATCCCAGGCAGCCAAGGAGGGTACATGAATTAGAAAAACGACAGACATGGCTGACTACTGAATGGCATAGGTAGCCAGCTCCCATGTTTAACAAAATAAGTCTGGACAAAGCTGATTCTTTGCACATGTGCTGAGCAGCCAATATGAAATTTTTGCATTACTTAGATCTCTTGAGCAAATGGTCACATTCCTCTTGGGTACCTAACAATGTCTCCAGTCATAATAAAGGCAGAGGACACAACAGGAAACAGTACAAGAAAGACAAAAGCCCCTCGTTCCCACCAGTAAATCTGCATCTATGATCACATCTTTTCTTCATATCCTGAAGCGAAAGAAGGAAACCAGAAGCTACTGAGACCAAATGGTACAACAGATATGCTTTTAAACAGCATCGCTCCTGCACTTTCCAGGGGGAAGATGTACTTTGGGAGAAAAAATCCTTTTTCTCACAGTACAAATAATACAGAAGTCTGGGCCACTGTGCAAAGAAAGCCAAGTACATTCTGCTCTGACTCACATTAAGTCAGTTTTTTCTAGTCAAACTGACTGGCAGCAAAGTCCTAGGTTACTCATTGGTTCAGGTGGTCTTTTCAAGTATCATCAGCTGCTATATTTTACCTGGTGTCCACCTAAACCAAATGCAGATCTGAACTCCCTGACCATTATAATGAAGTTTGTATATAAATCTAATGTTGCTATGCAATGCCATTTCTTCTTGCCCAGTGTGGATTTTTGGAGGTGGGTTTTTTTAGCTTTTGGGCATTTTAACTTGGAATTACATAGGAAGTGTTGCCTGAACACGATATTGTAGTAGATCTTAAGACAACGAAAACATTATGAAAACTTTATAGGCACCATTCCTGCCAGAAAATATTTTCCATAGTAAGTGTTGCTGTTTTCCTACTCCAAAGTCAAAACACTGGTTTTTAACAACAACAAAAAAAATAATCCCAAATAGATAATGAAGAAGAATGAAGTATAGCTGTGGTACACATATCAGACTCTAAAATAAAAAGCTACCAAAACTCTTAAATTTTTCTTAGTGTTTCCAACACTGTACTTAGAAAAATATTCCACCACCACAAAATTCAGAGAAAATCAATTCAGCTGGGGAGAACTTTTGAGATCACAAGGGTCAGATGTAATACAACAAATCGAGATACATAAACTGGTATACATAGTACATGAATATTAGGGCATTACCAATTTTACACCAGCACAATCAATTTAAGAAAATCTTAATCAGTGTCACTGAAGTAAGTGTCGATAAGGTGCAACAAAATATAAACTGAAATATTGTCCAGGCTATCCAAACACATCTCCTCTGCCTCATCCCTCCCATACCCTGAACTCGCTTACATTCCTGTATGCATCAGCAGACGGGATATAGGATTAAGAGATTCAAACCAAATTGAAACGCAGCAGGTCCTTTGACTTTAGGTTATGCTCTGACATGTATCTTCATAATCGCAGAACTGCATTTCAATGGTATGTGTACTCATTCGCCTTTAAGCCTTTAAGCCTGCCTTCAGCCATACTGGTTGAGTACAGTCCTGTTGGCCCCTTCATAGGTAAGCTCCGCAGATACAGCCAAGAAACCAAGAAACCTACTGTACTCTAGTTTAGTACATTATTTCAGTTGCTGACTCCGAAGTAAGCATTTGCAAAGAATCAAAATATGCAGGTGTTAAAAAGCACAAATGGTGGTAACAGCTGGACTTCTAAAACACTGCTGCTTATACATGTACTGGGGACCCTCAGTTCCTGATAATTGCTGCTGTTCCTCAGAACATGCAAAGATGGATGTAGAATTTACATTATTAATAGATCTCTTTGGTAGACATCTGAGTCAAGATGCAATTTTCTTTATTTTACATGCTTTTTTCCCATTAATTTAACATGAGCACTGTGCCTTTCATTAAAACACAACTTTGAAGATTTTCAGCAGCTCTTGAAATAGGCTTGTTTGGGGTGGTGTGCATATATTTGAAGTAACTTATTACTCTACCTTTTTAAGCAGACTCTATAGGTATGTTTTTTGCCAAGTAAGTAAATCTGAAATATCTGTAATATGAGACAGCAATAACAGTAGTATATTATTTTAAGAGAAATAGGAAAGTATGTCTTTCCCAAATAATGCTAGCAAATTTCATTCACTCAGAAAAAAACTCTTCATATATAACCGTGCTTTTCTACTGTTAAACAAACTGGAGAAAAACGGGAAACCTCATTAGACATTTTAAAATAATATGAAGGAATGGCTCACTTCAGTTGTCTGAAAAGGATTACAGCACTCTGTCTTCCCTCATGAATTCAGTTTCGACCTACTGGAGATGCACAAATGTTATCAAATCACAAAAATGTTATGAAATCACAGTGGTTTAGTACAGTGAGATTAGTTGTCTCTGTACGTTCTGTCCACGTCACAGGAACTCCCAAATAAGAAAACCAAGATGCGTCAGCAATCTTGGTTATGATGTAAAATACTAAAAAAGTTACAAAAACTAACCTGTACTTTCAGACACAGTACTGATTCTTTCAGGAAGGAGATGAATTCAATTGGTTTGTAGAGAAGAATCTTATCATACCATTCCCTATGCTGCACCCACTAGGCATGAGATAAAGATTATTTTGCCATTCATGCAATATATGATGCATTCATTTTTTTTTAAAGTATAAATACATATATATAAACATAGTTGGTACCCATGGTTTCATAATATTTTCCCTTCTTTATCTACACATGGAAGAAAAACTATGAGACAAAACTTACTAAACACGGCAGGCATAAGACATAAAAGAAAAGTTGCCAACAGTTACCAGCGTTTGAACTTTTTAGCCTATTTCCACTGAAGGGAATGCAGCAGAATATGAGGACAAAGTGGCTGAATTCGCTTGCTTAATGTCAGCAGACATACTGACTCCAAGCCAAGGGAGGCTGAGCGACAGACATTGCGTGACAGGAAGATAGCAATAGTCATACATCTCAAGCACACAGACAAACTGCAGACTGGCAAGAACTTGAGGATATTTGTACTGCTTTGAAAATGAAGAACATAAAGGGAGTAACTGTTACCAGTGTTGTTAACTAAAGGTACCAGAAGATATGGGGAAAACATAGTTAATGTTAATCCCTTTCACAACTCCACCTGGATTTCTTTAAGCCTTTCTCTGCCACAGTTCATGAAGACAAAAGCAGACAACATGGAACCAGAAAAACCCTCTAGTTACCTCCCTGGTGGCTGCAGAATGGTAGAGTTGTGGGCATTTAGAAAGTTGGAAGAAAGAGGCTGATGCCATTACCATCATCTGGATGCCAACGCTGCCAACAATGTATAGCTGGATTGTGGCGTCTCCCGTAACACCTGCGTACTAAAAGTGAGCCATTTTATAAAGAGACTGCTTGCACAGACAATGATCTATTAGTCATATTATAAAAATTTTAAGTGCCTTCCTAAGCAGTTAGAGACAGAAGTCACGAATAAACAAACACCTGAGAATTTGATGAGTACTCAAGTGCTAATACAAAAGTGTTTTCCCCAACCCAAGATTGTTAAATACTGTGGATCATGTTATAATAGTACCATAGTACAGCCTTTTAGAACGATGCTATGATGCTTTTATAATTATTATTTCTATAGTGAGAGGACTGCTAGTTCTTGTTGGCCGTATTGGGCCTCATTACTTTTGTAGATTGAACTGGATAAGTGTTTACTTTGAAAATTAATATTTAATTGTAATTCTCTTTTCTTGCTAGTTTGGAGTTAGCAAACAGATGTCATTTTATTGGCTTCCACAGGTTGCTTTTGGTTTTGTTATGCTCCAATAAAATGTCTGGGTACAGCTCAGTTGTAATGACTCAAGTGATTAAACACAGAATTTAAGTAAATCTACAAAGGGAACAGCAGAAAACTTCATGGCAATGCAGTGAGACTCCTGACTGCTAATAAAAACACAACTTTAACAATTTTTTGTCCAATTTGATACCTGGAAAATCAGAGTGCAAACTATGATGCAACTTTAAAAACCAAGGCCCAAACCACGACTTTAAACAAGATACCTCAATAGCAATAGCATTTGCCACCTGGGATTCCTCTCATTTTTTCCCTTTTTTCTACTTCTTGTGCATGTGACCAGCCAAACCAAGAGGACAACCTCCCCCAGGATGACATGATTCCCTGAGCTGCCCTAACAAATCCATGACCCGACTGGTCAGCAAGTTACAGTAACAGAATGGAGAAGTGGTACGGCAGGGTTCGCTATGACACGTTTGGAAAGGGACTTCTGTTGCAAGAGGCAATGAAAGTGTGCCTGAAACTTCCCAAAGCTATACTTCATCCTGCACAAGCTAACATCCTCATTGCCTGATCCTGCACACAACATTGGCAAGGGCCTACTTAGAAGTCCGATCAGAACAATGAGTTGGCACCAAGAACTGATCAGTGCTGCAACCTGTCAACATCGCCCTTGAAAGGCAACAGTTCTCAGACTGCTTCTTTTCCAAAAATTTCCTGAGCTTTTATTATCCGCAGGTCCTGTGTGTTGTGGTTTTGCCATGCCAGCAGCAGTTCCTCGATCTCGGAGTTTCCCTGCAACACTGCTGGTGTGCTGCTGCTCTTCCATTCTGCTTCTGCTGGACATTCTGTTCTTCTGCTCCTGCTGTCCTGTGCATAGTAGCTATATCCTCAGGCTCCTCTGTCAATAACCAATGGGAAGCTCAGTACATACATTTACTTTTTTTTGTGCAAGAAATCGAATCCTCTCTAAGTCTTTTTTTCATGACAAGGCCAGAGTTTGTAACTTTTATCATTTTGATATGCCAGCTTTTCACATGCAACAATAACTGACCAGTCCAAATCTGCATCAGAAATGAGTAGGAAGCTTAATCACGTGATAAAGAGATGTTGTCATCCCCGTATCTCTCACTTTTTTTTTAAGCGGAAGCCTTTTTTATATGGCTAATTCAAAACACATATCAGACCCTTTTTTGCCAGCTGGTGTTCCATAATACCTGTCAAGCTGGATAACACATCAATGATACAGCTTTTGAAAGTCCCAGAGTGGAAAAGAGAGTGGCGGTCACCATTATTGATGTGACTGGAGGACTGTAAGAGCTTGTCAACCACGACATGTCTGTGAATGGAAGGATCAGCAAGGAGATTAGCAAAAATGTAGGTGGACCGGCAAAGTTTTCTCTATCAACTAACATGACAGATGTAACAGTAAAAAGGATTTCTCCAAAGCAGCCAGACAACCTCTGACAAGCTGCTAAAGTAAGTGTCAGTTGACTAACCAACAGGCAGTCCCTTGTCTCCTGCCTCTTTCCTCCCTCCATGACAGCAGTGATAGGAAAGAAAGGACCAAACCAAAATGGTTTCAATATTTCCTTTAGGAGATTTTCTGCAGAACGCATTTGAAAGGATCTCTGTGAAGACCCGAACAAAAAGAAGACAAAATGAAACCAAAAAGCAAACAAGCAAGAGACTTCTCTGTTAATAGTCTTTTCCATGTCCAAAGTCACAGAATTAGTGTTCCTGAAAAGAGTCTTGCCTTTGACGTTAATGCTGGCAGATGTTGGTCCATTCATGACAGCCATGTAGTTCACAGGTAGAAGAAGTCACTGTTCAATTTTTGTAAGTATGTCCTTGAATTATAACTCACAGAATAGATGTTTCAATGGTTTT
>RSEF01000001.1:148833607-148846947 GCA_003993805.1 Himantopus leucocephalus | reverse complement strand
TCCATAGCAGGAATATTAGAACTTGGGAGTTATAATACTGCACTGAGTATTTCTAAATCCCCGATAATTGCAGACTTCCTATAATTCATATAACATATTCAGTATATGTTTAATACATCCTCTTGAACTTAACTGTAGTTTTATGACTGCAAAATATAATTTCCAAATATTCAACATAAACTATCCAGTAAAGTTAGATTAGCATCTCTCTGCATGGTGAAAATCCAGCAGAGTGGCTGTGTATGCAGTTACCCCAGCTGTGTGGCTGCTCTCTTGATGGCCATTCCAAGGTGCAGGGTGAGATTAATCTCAGAAGTCAGAAGGAAAGGAGGCACCACAAAATGGGAAGATTCAGTCATACTCTGCAGAAGCTTCATCCAATCAATCTTGTCTCAGCTTTAGAAATACCACTTCCTGAGCTCAGTACACCAATGGTTTGCAAGTACCCGTTCATATCTTAGAGTTATAAAGCATAAGACTGAGATACGGACTTCATTGATAACATGAAACTGCCAAATGCTAAAAGCACTCAGCTGAAATTCATGGAAAAAAGTCAATTAAAGGACTACATACCTGTCAAGAGCTCATATTTGACCTATTTCTAGATCTCCTCACAAGTGTCAATAAACCAAATCTTGGTTATACTATATTTTTTCCAGATGCCAGTTGACATTATTTAGAATCTGAAAAAAAGATTGTAAGGGATTGAACTGACAAAGCAAACTCACTTAACTTTTGCCATGCTTGTGATAATTACACAAAAGTAAGTCACAATATCACTACCGGTGAGAAGAAATGCTCTGATTGANTGAAACACTTTTGTTAGAAATAACTAGCTATATGACTTCTTATAGAAGTCTTACTAGATATAAATCTATTAAATAACTTCTGTGGCTTTTTTACGATGAATTCTTTGATATAGATATCCATAATATTATCACAGCGTACAAATTCTAAACGAAATGTATGCTGAGGACTCCACTGTTGACATTCTCAGTAGAGCCACACTGTAATTAGCAATTGCTTTAAACACATTGCAATAGTGCAATAGAAATCAAGCCTTACTAAGATGGAAAAGTAAGATATGTCTTTGAACATGTCAACATTAATTATTCCAAGTTTGTGGTTCACCAGCTTCTGCAAACTCTGTGGAGTAAATACTCCATTAACTGTTTTGGTGGAGAGTGCATTTGCTCTGTACCCAAGCTCAGCAGGAGAGCAGAGTAGGATCTAAATCAGTCATTTTCTTTCTTAAAGAAGGGAGCATCTAAATACAGTATTTGACCACATCGTTTGGCAATCCAAATAACATAAGATTTCTGAAGTGATAAAGCTATAACTTTTTACTCACACATGTAGTTTGCTTTATAACGCCTTTATAAGATTTTTTTTTTGACACTTTGTGTAGCTATAAGTATTCTTCATCACAACATACTTTTAAAAGCTTCTATTTATTGCACAGGCTCTACCCAGGTAACTCTTCTGTCTCACCTTTATAATTATGGTACCAAAGCTACCTTATTTCATTATGTCAGCCGTAGAATGATACAAAACAACAAAAGTTCTGCAAAAGCATCCCTTTGCAAACAGCTTGACAACTCTATACACTGATTGAAAGTTACTAAAGCACAGTTTATTTTTAGGACGGCTTCAGTCTTCCTTATTGGAATTCCAGTCAAAAGAATACAATTCCAATTGCTGCAACTAATTAGCAGCTTAAAGTAAACAGAAAAAGAGAGGCTGAAAGACAGCACTTATTAACTTTATTTGCATGACTAGGGGAGGAAAGAATTATCTAATGCTTCATCCATTTTTCCATTAAGGCCTAATTTAAGACATTGACTCAAGAACACATTTTAGGAGAACAATTTACAAGTAGAAATGTGTCTTCAAATGATTCGAAAATAAGTCAGTTGCAACAACAAATGACTAACTACCCAAAGGATGTGTAATTCCCTTGTTTGTCACCACCTACCATTGCAATTCATACACTTGCAGGGAGATGATACAGATACATTACATATGATACTACATACATCATTAGTTTTTTCTTTGTTTACAGAGTTGTTTTCCTTCATATAAGAGTAATAGAAACAAAAGACAACCTCACAGATGGATGAAGAAGACAAGAGGGGATTTTCAGCAGAATATCAACGCTGTGTTCACCTAAACGAAATGGCCAAACCCGAGCCCTAATTCTGGAGGTGTATTAAGGATGGCTCTCACCTGCTCATCTTCCTTTGATGCCTCAGCTTTTCTTGTTTAATGTATTAAAGGGCACCCAAAACTTTGCACTGCATTGTTTGTTTTTAAGCTTGAACAGAAATAGGAAAAAAATGTGAAGAGGCTTTGCACGCTGAAATATCTTGAAGATGCTCCTTTATACAATGTGCCAGAACACACAAATGCAGGCAAATTGTGGATTAAAGACTCTCACCTCAGTTTAACCTCTGGCTTGAGGATCCAATCAGAACCCAGCAGGCATCTGAACAAGCATACCAAGGAAAATTAACTTCTAATTTTCCATAGGGGGCCAAGCATGAGTACAAACTGTTTAAGTGTTTGCCAAGCAGAAGTGTCCATTTTCATTGTTTCACTTGGAAAAAAAAAGATCCATAAGCTGGCATATACCCAGATACTTGGCAACTTGTAATTAGGATAGGTGATTCTGACTCCAAAGAAGTCTGAATTCCATTGTGCTACCACTTAACATGAGGACAATAGCAAAATGTCATCTCCAGACCAGACAGCAGGACAACAATCTTCAATCAGAAGACAAAACAAGACATGTAAACTTATGAAATGTTAATATCTAAACAATCTTGCACATTGATTTTTGCAGCTACAAGAAAAACTGTATATCTTCCGTGAGTCAACAAGCAAAATTTAAGCCTTGCTCAGGCATCTGTAATTTTTTGTGAGCTAGTAGATGCATTGAGCAACTTCTTCTCATAGATTCCCAATTCATTTAAACACCAGCTAATTAAAACATCTTAATTCGAACACATTTTATCATCCTTAGCCTCCTTTCTTTGGTTATGAGATCAAAAAGAAGTATGTAGAAAACTTATAAATAACCAGGGACTTACCTCTACCTCTCTTAAGTCATAACTTTAAAGTACTTAAATTTAAAACTTTATAGATAGGTTATTTTAAATGCCTGAAAAGTTAGAAAGTACACACACCTTATACCTGCCTAGCCAAAAGGAATGATGTTAATAATCTTATATTTAATGTTGCACCTCTTTACTGGAACACTGCCATCATACTTTACAAACTATATTGAAAATGTATCAAGTAACACTCCAGAGACTCAGCAAAAACAGCTTGCATAATGGAGGCTCCTTTCTCATAAAGCTGGAGAGGACCTGAACTCTGCTGTTCACCTGGGGGCACTTTGGAATATTCTCCCTAATAACAGGAGAAAGCCTAATAAGGCAGTATATATTTCAATTATAGGTGGATACACACACATCCATATCTATAGTTACGTCTAGATATAGACAGATATACACTTTCAGTCTGCATATGTAGCACAATATAGATTAATATACATACACCTCATGAATTTGTATACATATCATACACATTCTCACAAACGCTTGGCATTTTAATAGCATTCTTCATGCCTCAGCATGGTGCATAGGCTTTCTTAACCAATTGATTTGTTCTTTTTAAGTACTTGAAAAAAGCATGAAGTATCACCATCAAAATGATCTGGTGAAAAAGCAATGTTCTACTTGAAAACAGAGTGTAGAAGATAGTCCTTTCTTCATAAGCTTCCTTCTCGAAAGGACTGATAACACCACAGCTGTGTAGCTTCTCTCTGCCTCGAGTTTATTCCTCGCTTGGCTGAGGGTCTCAAAAGTAGGTATCTTTCAAAGTGAGATTATGCTACAGCAGCATTTGCACGGCTCAGCAAGTACTTCTAACCAGCCCACTTACCAAACTTACTTGCCCCAGTTTTACCCCCTTTTATCAGCTTCATTCAGTGTGATCAATACAATCAATACTACCTCGCTTTATCACTACTGCTACTCTCACCTCACAAGTTGGGTTGTTTCTTTTTACTTTGCCCTCTGCCAGCACCTCTTGCCTCCCCATCTCCAGCTACTTCTACTCTTGCCCTTAGCTTAAAACTTGTGGCCCTTAAAGCTCACATACAGCTTTCCAAGCCACTTTATTTTCCCTGGCATTCACTCTCAGATCCACCTGTCAGTAGAGAGCTCCTCAGTGACCAGCCCTCACCCTTCCCTTACCGCCACCTCAAGCCACTCCATCCAGCAGCACCCCTGTTCTGCCATCCCTGTCCCATGAGGCGATGCAGCATTGCGTGCCGCTACGATTGCAACTTAAGTGCCTAGCTCCCCAGCGTCTAATAAGTTTGGCACCTCATGATAGACTGAGATAGGCATCTGTCATGTAGGTACTTAACCCGGAGCTCTTCCCACCTAGAACCCACGGCCCTGAATCCTCAAGTCTGTGACTGCAAGTAAGCTTCACTTCTCCCCTAACAATCAAGGAGACCACATTGCTAATGTATGTGGAAGGGTGCTGCCTCTCCAATGATGAAACTGAATAGCGACAAAGAACACATGTAATCTCCAGACCTGAGAAACGGCAGACTTGCCTTTGTCCTCCCTGTATACTACTCACAGTCTCCAGGTGCCCACCTTAAGGTCTTACTGCGTTCCACTAAAACTGTTAGGTTTACCTTTTCACTGAAGTGCTATTCTTACTACTTCGTAACTAATTAAAATGGTTTAATGAAATATTTCTGGCAAATACACCCGTGTCTCCCATGATACCACTGCACGCCTAAGCTGGCAAAGCAAAGGAGTGTGTGGGGAGAGGCACGGGGAGCGGGGGCAGCTCTGATGCAAAAGCCATTGATGGCCACTCTCATTTGTTCTAATGGACTTATGTTCAAGATTATTTGGCTCATTAGAACAAGTGAGAATCTGCCACAGTATCCCTAATCTTTGTTAGCAGATGTCTGCCTTTGGACCATATGTTCGGTATAATCACTTTCAGTTGCCATTTCTACTGCATGGTGAGCAATTTGGCAACTACCTCCTCTCGGCTGAGAGGCATCTGGCACAGAAAAAAAGCAAGCCCCATGGATTTTTCTCGCAAAGAGAAAGATATTGAAAACAAATTATGAATATCAAAGACTGTATCTGGAATATGCTGATAGTGCTTTCACAGCTATATGCATATTTGTCTTCAATGATTTAGATTCTTATATGCACAATTACTACTGGAAGTTCATAATATACAAAAACATGGAGATGTGTGACTGCACGGAAAGTGAACAGCAATTTTACCATTTCATATATCATATCATATCATGATTTTTGTCAAAGTAATGGTACCTATATTGCCCTGGGGTTCAAGACTCCCCTCACCTGTTGCACTATAGTCACATACTTCATGCCACAAATTTGCATTTCACTATCATCAGGATTTGTTGGTCTTCCTCTCTCTTTTGGTCACAAGGAAAAAGAAATAATAGAAAAAGCACCAAGGGAAATTTGGTGGGGAATTAGTAATTAATCTTATGTAATTTTTAAGTCAACTCTGTGAAGTGTTAAATGTTTGTGATTAAATACATCAGGACTGTAAAACTGCTCACAAATATTCCTCACCACCTCTTTTGCCACTTTTCAAACAATTCTCAGAATTTTGTGTTAAATTTCTTTCAGTTTTGACTAACTGTCTTGATAGATGAACATAAACTAAAACCAGTGTTATTCACACTGGTCCGTTCTGCTTGGTACTCATGTTCTGTGTCGGGTGTTATCATTGCTATCTCACTCTAAAAGCCTGATATGCCATCTATTTCATCCGGCAATGATTAGTAGTAATGTGTTCTTTAAGGCACCTTTTGGTTTTAAGGTGCTTTGTCTCTATAGGACTATTACTTTCAGACCCAATACACAAATACATTTTGACACGTTACAAGGCAAAGCTCCAATTTGTAGCAATATAAGCAAATCTTCCCCTTCTCTCACACAATAAAAAAAACCCTACTGTGTTGCTGGCATAGCAGGGACTTCTGCCAGCCCAGCTATGCCAGCGACACCACTTACTTCTGCACATCTTTGACCAACATGGTTATTATTCTGAAAGAACTGTGGTCTGTGGGAACAACTTCTGGTTAAGAGATTCATTTCCCGATTGAGGCTCAAATTCTGATTTCCAAGCAGAGTGATAGAAATCCAGCATAATATCAAACACCAGGATAATTCCAAATCACATGGCTACAGAGGAAAGTCGTATGGTAGATCGCACACAACCAAAAATGAGAGCAGAATCAGCTGCTGATGAGAGAGCGCCACAAAGATTCACTTGTTCAAAAACTCACAAATTGCAGGCAGACTCTACTCAGCATGAGTAAAGGTGGCAGACATACGACAACGTTTATACCAAACACAGTCACAGATGTTTTAATCAAATGGTGGTTCGAGTTTAATTGAAATAAGCTTAAGAATTCTCGACTTCATTAATTGTTCAGTTCCGTACGTACAGCATGGATGGGAGGAAAGAGACACGGGCTGACGAGGGGCATATTAGAAAAAGCGTCCCAGGAGCTTGTTTCCTTAGCAATTTACAAAGCAAATGAAGGTAATCTGAAACTTCAAATCTTACAATATCTGCTTTATTAGACTTTAGTTTCTTGTTACTCTCTTCTCATTAGAAAACTCTTTAAAACACTAAAACCTCTATGTAGCTCCTCCACCTCTTTCAAATCCCTTTCTCTAAACTCTTAGGCATATATTAGACCTTAAACTTGGTACATGAATTAGTTCCTTGTGATACTGTCCCACAGCGGGTATTTTACTGATCTAATAAAACCACAATGAAATTACTGTACACAACTTAATATCGAAGCCCAATTATTGATTTTTAGGGCTTTATTTCCAACCCAAAAGTGGCAGCATGTTTGAAAGCCGTGCAACTAGATCCGCCTTTGGCAAAGAACCAGCCAGCCATAGCGACATACTGTTCGAACATTACGTTTTCCTCCGCTGCTCCAAGAGCCAGGAAATGATGTGTGCATGTGGGTACATGTAGTATAGATGTCACTCAATCATCCTTCACCTCTCTAATTATTTTTATTGAACCATTGCTTTTCAAACACAGAGATGCCAGGACTATGAGAAGGGTGATGGCATCTGACAGGGGACATGACAATAAAGTAATTTAGTACTATAATTTGATGTCCGTACCAAAGTGTCATTCCTCTAGATTGAAGGGCTTGGGAGGAAGCTTAAGTATCCGATACAACTAATAACACAACCCAAGTGGCCTTGTCTGTGCTACAGTATTAATTTCTACATTAACCTTGCGTCAATAAAAGGAAATGTTTGAGAGTTAGCCTGTGAATATTTGTTCATGAGGGAGTTCACACTGTGGTCACTGCATCCAGGACTGATCCAAAAAAGTTCCCTTAATTTCAGTAAACTTGAAACAAAAGTGAAACAGTTCGTTCATACAACTAATAGTGGAAAAAATCGTAATATACTATTAGAGGAAGATTTCAGTGCTCATATAAAAGGTAAAGCATACAGAAAATACAAAGTAGTAAAGTAAAAACAATGCATAGGAAAAAAATAATCCAAGAACTCGGATCCCATCCTGACATGTATTCCCAAAGGAATAGCTTAAATGCTATAGGAAACAGAAGTACTTATTTTCCTTTTCTTTTAACCTTCTGAAAACAACAGAGTATGAGAAGAGAAAGGACAGCAAAGCATGTAGTAGGAAATTAAACAGAAGGAAGAAAGTAAAGTTAAAAAAATGGGCAACTGTCGAACCTTCGTGGAACTCTGAGCTCCAACTTAATTTTCTTAATTTAGTTTTCTTCTTTACTTAAATCCTCTTATTTCCAGGAAACCTTTGTAATGATTTGACAATTTTCCAACCAGTCTTCCACTCATTATGGCATATTAATTTCTCTGAAGAGGCTTAGTTTTTATGTGAAAACAATTTTTGAACCAGGGTGGATTAGCAGAGAACTTTTCAATTCATCCAACAATTACATGCACATATCAAACAATGTCTGTACCACCTACTTGCTACCTAGACACCGATTCTTCACCATTATTTGTCAGCCTCATGAAACAAGCAGCTGAACTACTTACGCAATACTCAAGATACTGAAAAATAAAGTGTATAAAGTGAGTGTATAAGAAGAGTGTTTCACAGATAGTTGTGGGAGTAGAAACAAAAAAAACTAGCAGAAGAGGACATTTTGCAAAAGGCTTTAGAGGCCATTAGCAAAACAAATTGTCCTGGAATTAGGGTGTGCAGCCTAAAAGACATACATTCAGGGTATTCATCTAATTATTACAGTTGTTCAGAAAAGATATGAAGCTGGGAATGTCACATGGTCTCTTCTGTTTATAGAAGAACTTATCCCCCCAAAAAAGTTAAAACACAAGAACACATTTTGTACAGAAAATGGGAGCTGTAATGACTCACCATGAGAAGAAGTAAGCAGTAAGCAGTAAGGTATGCTAATGATTATCTTTTATCAAATGAGTCTTAACATATGTTCAGTGCATCCATTTGGTCTTAAGGCACTACTTTTTTGTCCTCTAAATACAAAGCTGTCTGCAAACTTTTGAAAACAATTTCCGTAATGGTCCCATCACAGTGTTGAATAATCTTATGTATTTTCCCCTTCTCCCATTCTAGAGCCTGTGTTGCTATTTTAGTCGGATGATTAAATTTCCATACGTGAGGAAAAGATTAAAGAAAACTGAAGTCATATCTCAAATGCCTGTTCTCTCATTCTCATTCATAATACTATGTACAAATCATAGCAAAATGGATTCTGAGTCTGGAAACTCCCATATATAATTCTTTGATTAAGACTAAGAGTCAGACATTCTGAAATTGTTGCCAGTTCAAAGCTGCCTTTATTTTATAATGCTTACAGCATTTCTTCATTACTTATAAGGAAATCAACTGAAGAACAGATATCTAAAATTGGAAACGGTAATCTGCTTTTGATGGAAAATCAGAGACCAGTACGCTGTCTTCCATATGCAACAGTAATCCCAGTCCATCTATTCTGAAGATTTACAACAGCAAGAGTGAATTAGCAGTATTCTAACTGCAGAAATTGCCTCTCGAGTTCACGTAATCAGTCTGAACTCAATATACAGTTCCGTGTTGAGTAAGCAAAAATAAGCTAACAAATATGCAGCCTGTCAGTTCCAATGAACCCAGAGTGCAGAGAGTTGACAGCGTAGAGTCTCTCATACAGCTAAGAAAATTACAGATTGTAGCATGAAAGATTACACATTGTTAAGCAGTGTCAAACCACATTGGCAGTTTTCACATGTCAAATGTGTAATTACATAAGGATTATTGCTAGAAAAGCACAAGATCTGGGTGCCACGAGCTGAGTGCCAACTCAGCCATTCATCTGAAAACATTTAGTGTATATATGAATTTTGGATTAAAAAGAAACTGTTTCAGTTAATTTGATTTTTCTTTTGCTGATTTTTGTGATTGTGGCTCTGGTGCTATTACTACTGATGCTGTATTGCAGTCTCTAATGGGTCCTCCTCCAACCTGAAAGCATCATCTTGTGAATGGCCATGGTTGAAGGCACGCACACACAGGATTCTGGCATGCCTCACCAGCACCTGTACACTAGCAAGAAACAAGACAGCCCCTGCTTCAAATTTCCCTGCCGTTGTCAGTATAAGCCAGAATTGCAGTTCTGTTTTAGATAGGATGCTTACTTTTTTTTTTTTTTCCCCCAGTGGTGCTATGAAAGGGTACTATCCGCATTCAGCTACCACAAGTAGGGGAAAATAAGAGAGGGCAGAGAAATGGAAAAGAAGATTGTAGAAAGGTGCAGCTGAACCACCTGGGGATCAAGAAGAGAAATGAAGCCTATCATAAGGCTAAATTTCATAAAGGTCACTGCGCTGGTTTACAGACCTCACCACCATCTGCACAGCTTTGAAACAACAGGCGTATTTCTGGTGTTGTGACTAGCTGTGACTCTCCAGGGGCCTGTGAACTAACAGGTGACCTCAGGCTGAATTTTAATAGTCACCTGCTATAAGCAGTTGCTGTTAGCTTTTTATTCAATTTAAAAAATTTGTGAAAATTAACCCAAGCAAATTGTTGTAAGTACATAAATTACAGATATTGCTTTTAGGGCAAATAGATGGCTATTTCTTCAAAGAAAGAACAACATTACATCAATCAGAAGTTACCACAAACCAAGCAGAACCCAAATCTTCACAGGTGTTATCAAAAGAGAAAAAGATACAGAACCAGAGTCTAAACAGCTAGAGACCCTTCCAGAAGCAGAAAGAAACATCAGGTCTAAAACCATGTAATTTCAACATCAACAATATCTGGCAGAATTTTTGAACTTTGACAAAGAGAAGGAATCTATACTTCTGCAAAATATTTCCAGCCATTTTTTCTGNAAGCAGAAAGAAACATCAGGTCTAAAACCGTGTAATTTCAACATCAACAACGTCTGGCAGAATTTTTGAACTTTGACAAAGAAAAGGAATCTATACTTCTGCAAAATATTTCCAGCCATTTTTTCTGCTAGTCTAGTGTTAGCCTTTGTTAATCCTAAGACCTGGCCAACAAAACGGTAAATGCTCCTGTGCATTCCAGCATGAAGCAAAGCAGAGACTATGCCATGTGGAAGCTACAAAGAGAGACAGGAAAAATAACAAAAAATTAAAGCTATGCTGTTGACTTTTTCCCAACACTTCAAGTTAAATAGTGCAGGCAGGATTTTTTTTCTCCTGTTCCTTCAGTAGCTGACCTACCTGGCAGCAGCTACATACAGTGGAAATGCTGGGATATTTCAAACAGCATTTGCCAGCTAACTCAAAACAAGAACAGAGACATGGAGCTGTTCGATGATTGTTTTGAAAAAGAAGCATTCCTATTGCTTTAACGTACTTTTAAGTTGCTTCAGCTTATACAGCAGGAAACCTTTTTACAGCTTGCTGCCTTCAGTAGAGATTCCAAGACCAACAGCTTCTTTAAGAGTAATGCTCGTCTAAAAGGTCACTTCAGTTTCACGTGGTTCCTTTGTCTCTGGACCATCACGGACTATATTACCAAAGCAAATAGTGTAAAACACATTGATGATGGAGAAAAGCAGTTATATATTCTTAAATATAAATTCGGTTTTGCATTGCTCACTAGAATTCAACTTCTGGAGCCGCATGTTAGGATGTAAGAAGCAGCAATTCTGCAACAGCAGAGAATCCCCCATGTAGCACAAATTTAGAGCATCTTGGGAAAACATATTCTTAATAGATAATGGTCATGTTTCACATACATAGAAACAATGCTGCTAATTAGTTTTCTTTTGCTTTTACTAAGTTTCACTTAGTTCACTTTTATACTAGAACAGTCATTCACACTTATTCTAGGTAGCAGCCAAATGATAGGCTGACATTCATTAAATTCTTCCTTAAGCAGTGAAATGCAGCTTTAAATAATGGCAGGAATCAGACTAGATGTTAAGGCTTTGGCTGATAATTTGTTATGGCTTGCCAATAGCTCTTATTAGAAGAAAATAAAATGGTCTGATGGACCGAAATAAGAAGAAAGAACAACAATAATGAAGAGTAAAGTGTCTACACTTTATCTGAATACTGGGAAAAGGCTAAACTGGCTGTGAAGGTGGGATCTCCTGCTATAAGTAAGGCTCTCAGAAAGACTCCACCTGCAGCCTACAAGATTTTCCTTTATAGAGACTACCTGTAAGGTAAAATACTGTGGCTCTTCAAGCCTGGGTTGCAAAAACAATGTTTAAAAACATCTAATTATTATATGGAGTTATAAAGGCAGTGCTGATCTTGCAGGACAAGTCTTTTCTCTGCTCCAAAGTGCTTACACACACCCTTATGGCTTACACACCGAGGCTGTGAGGCTGGGGCTCAGGCATGAAAAGCAGGCCTTAAACAATACAAAAACATGTACTCAATGGACATATACTCCATAGTTCCTTATTATTTTTAATTTAATATTTGGCTTATATTTGGCAATTATTTTCATCCCCTTCTGCATCTTCAAACTGTTCCAAAGAGTAGCCATCAGTCTGCTGTTTTTCCAAAGCTTATCATCCTTCCCACAGGCTTCTACCTTCTCTTGTTACCTTTTTTGAGTATTACCGGTGTTACACCCAAACATTGGCGCTTGTCTAACATCTAGGTGCCTCTAAAATTATATGTCATGCATCTTTTGTAGTAGGCCAGGAACTGATGAAAACTTGACTTACCTAGTCAAAGTCATGCTTAGGGACAAGGACTTGTTTCCGTTCTCTGTTGAGAGGGGAGACAAGAAACCGGATCTATTTACAGAACCTATGAAGAGTCTGAGCTGAGACGAACAGTCAGAACTAGATGTTTTGATATTTGAAGAAACACTCATTTAGTAAAACAGGAACAAAACCCCGTAGGCAATTTAGGACAGTGATTCTTCCGAAAGGAGAGACTCTAGAAGATGTAAGCAATTTATTACACTTCCTTCAGACAGACAATTTTAGGTTTTTTTCCCCCCAGAGAAAATTAGATCTTTGTAGTCTGGCAAAGTAATTTGTACGTCTCAGGAACAGCCCAAAGGAACTGGGACAGAGCATGATTTTAGAAAATTAAATTGAAGATTACCTAGAGACGCAGCTGATCAGAAAACAGTTTCCTGCTTGAAAATAATATTAATAATAATATTGTTTCCATCTGAATCAACCCCAAAAGAAAACAAAACAACAAAAAAATCTGGTTTATTGTTAGTCAGAGTTTTATACAAATTTTCATGTCAGGAACAGTGAAACATGACATTTCGGAAGCGATCTAGACTTTAATATTCTGCACAGCTGCTCTGTGAAACTGGCTTTCTTGTTAAATCTGAAAATGCCTAAATTGTCTAGCTTCCCTCAGCAGTCTCTGAAGACGCCAGAATTTGCAGCTTCCTGGCAGTAAGACAGCACCAGTGGGACTATTCCAGCTTGCCAAAATCAGTTTCAGCATGCCCACGTTCCCAGTCTCAGGTCTATAACGGGGGTGGCGGTCAAAAACTCTCATCTGTCTCCAGCTAGGATTTTCAAGGCTTTTAGGCAGGGCTGGAAGCTGAATCCAAGTTAACACCAGGACTTTCAGGCTTCTCCCTTGGAGACTGGTGTCTTGGAAGCACTGGACAGGGACCTGCCACTGCTTGCCTTCTTCAGCCACTGGCTTCACACCAGGATGTCTCACCAAGAGCAGTGACCAGATGCCACACAAGCCAGAGGGATCAGTCTACATCTATGTTAGGGCCAGTTTTGAATGTATAGAACT
>RSEF01000001.1:148800840-148833507 GCA_003993805.1 Himantopus leucocephalus | reverse complement strand
CCACTGTGTGGGCATGCCAAGGATGCTCACATCTGTTCTTTTTCTATTTTTTGGAGATCTATCAGGCACCATTTGTTACCACCAGGTAATGCAAAAGCAGTGATTCTGCAAATCCAGTGTGCTAGGAAGGCAGGTTACAATTGCCCCTGAAATCCTGTGATGTTTTGAATTCATTATTTTGCATTGTATTAGTGAGCCATTTCCAACAAAGCACACTTTCTGACCAGCACTGCCTGGCAATGCTCTGAATTATGGTCTGAATTAAGATTGCCAAGAGCTTTACTCAGTTACTCCGAAAGTATTGGGTGCCATCTGTGATGGGGATCTACACTAGGGTATCCCAGCTTTCAACTGGTATCCCAAAGTGCAAGGGTCTCCCAGACTCCCATATATCATGCATGATATGTCAACTGCACAGGGATGGGGATACATTAGGGTGCCCCACAGGATACTCTGATGTGTAGGAAAATTATTTATGCCCAAACCGATCACTTGTATCCAACATCATCATGCTTTCTCAGCAAATCATCTTGTTTTCCAAAAATCATGGAACCTGATTTACCCCTTTAATGATTTGTCTTCATTAGGAAAGCTTACATAATGATAAATATGACTCATCTCCTTAGTTGAATTTTGTCATTATTAGCAAGATCTTTGTCTAATAATATTTCCTATGATACTATGCAGTAGTTCAGTAAGTAGCTGTGGGTAGCACAAAAAAAGAATGAAATATTTCACATTAAGACTTCTTTGGAATTCACGTACCAGATAACACTGCAATTTAACTAAAAGTGGCAATCGCTATGAAGCCAAGTGTTAATTTATGTTTGGTTCTTTTCGGATACCAACAGCTATATCCCACTCCAACAGAAAAGGCGCTGTTTGGTCACATTCTCAGTGAAGCAGAAACAAGAGACTGCTCTTTCAGCAAATTCTACAAAGTTCTGGTAAAGATGTCCCATAGTAACAGCTTTTTTCGTGTACTTTTATGTTCACGGAGGAGGTGTAACCAGCGTGCACGGCTGCTGTGCAGAAGCTGAGTGAGGAAGCACCAGCGTCCTGACGGAGCAGAAGCGCAACGTGTTAAGGCCAGTGCTGCGTATTCTCCTCTCGTGCTGCGCTTTTTCCCACCTGCACCCCTTTGCCTTTCGCTCTAGCTAGTCCCTTGTCAGGGACCACCAAACCACAGTGAGCACGTGGAGCCGGCATGCTGCATCAGTGCTACCACCTCACAGGGCAANCTTTTCCCACCTGCACCCCTTTGCCTTTCACTCTAGCTAGTCCCTTGCCAGGGACCACCAAACCACAGTGAGCATGTGGAGCCGGCATGCTGCATCAGTGCTACCACCTCACAGGGCAAGGGCCGCGCGTGGAGCATGACGTCACGCCAACGAGAGCACAGCAGTCGTACTGCCAGTCGGGAATAGCTCTTCCACCGCATCCCCAAATTTGTGAATTCTCACCTGAAGAATTTCTGGCAGATTACCTGGCACTTTTACACCCATGGTTAGAAACTGTAAGGATGATATAAGCGTCAATATTTGATATGATTTTGTGCGGGCACCATTTCCGACAGCCTTGCAAATCGTGAATGGTCTCAGGATCATAGTTTTGGGATCACTACCTGAATATTAAAATCCTTAGGTGAACATAGCTAATAAAATGAATAACATGGTCAAGTTTCCATGATGTTTGTCAAACTACTGTTCAGTTCAGCCTGCTGGTGAGCCGCATTCCTCCCTTTTTCTCCAGTGCTCTGAGTATGAGCCACTTTTAGCAGGGGTTTCCTTACTCAGGATTTATTGGCTATATAAAACAACTATTATTCCTTTACACATGATAAAAATATTTTAAGATCGGCAATTACATGCAATTTAGTGGGTATCCTCAACAATCATTGTGATTTGATAGAGAAAATAATTGTCCTGTATTTCTAGTCCAAGCTTGCCTGACTTTTGCAAAGATCAGCTCTCATTAGCTCATGATTCCACAAGCTTCTATAAGACCTTGATGAGACTTTCTTTAATAAAAGAAACTTTCCAAACTTAACACTTATTTTAAAAGCTTTAGAGCTGACTGACTTCAAGAAGTCAAGAATAAATATAACAAACATAGCAAAATGCCAGCCGCAGGCTGTAATAAAGAATTATGGAATTGCAATAACTACTGACTCCCATAAGATTATTTCAAGTCTTCACATAGTCACATATTCTTCACATATTTTCAATTTTGCTATAAACACAAAGGCCAATTAATAGTTTCTATATATCTATTTGCTTTCCAAATTTTAAGGAGAGTTCTGCCAACAAGCTGGATTAACAGTTGCATTAAAAAAAAACAACAACAAGCTGCAACATTTAAAAATTAGCTGCTTACTTTGTTGTTTCCAGATTTGCCCGAGTATCTGTTTTCAGCCTGACCTTCCCAGTTTATAAGCTCAGGAATTTTCGTGAGTGTCCAGATGTGTCAGGGCATCAGATTTATAAGACCTTAAAGGGAAACAATATTCATATAAAGCTGCTTTGTTCTGCTGGAAAAATAAAAAAACCTCTAATGGGTGTCTTATGTGCAACAACCAACACCACTTAATATTTGCAAACTCAGACTGTTGGAAGGTCATTTAATATGAATTTCATTTTGCTATCTGCTTATTAATTTAGTCATTGCTTTCACATTCTTTATTACTTGCCTTTTGTGTGCTTTGTACAGTAGCTCAGCAAGTTACTTAGTGTTAATGAGTAACAAATATATGTGTGTGCTGCAGGGACGCGGGACCCTCATGGAAGCAGCAACTCTCCTGTCCACCAGAGAGACCGCAGAACTTGCAGACAGTAATTCATGCCACTTACATTAAACATCTATGTTCAAGACAGCATGTATAGCCCTTTGGGAATGCTTTTTTTTCCCCGGTTACCTACAGAATGTACTTAAATGAGTAGTTGAGACTATTTTTATTGACCAAAAGTGTAAATGACAGGGTTTTCCAGATAATCAGTGTTCCCACCCTTTTTGTCTCCCTGAATATTTATTACTTTTTTCCACAAATTTTTTAGCAAACCCTCCACAAACAATATTCTTCTCAGCTAAAGACTTTTCCAGTCTTATTATGAGTTCAGACTTCACAGTTTTTTCTAAATCTGTTCAAGTATACTAATACTAATTAATTCATTCTTTACTTCCCAATACAACACAAGAAACTTGGAATTACGTCTCTATGAAACCAACATTACTTTGATAAATGAAGCAGTTTCTCATTAGCAAAAAGTACTCATGCATACGATAAAATCTCCAACAGGGTTAGCAGCTGCTTATTAACGGCTGTTTGCTTGTTGATACAGTCATTTATGTTTAAACATGAGCCGATACATTACTGCAATATGTATATCTGCTCCTGTGTTTTCCATTCAATCCATGCATATCAGATCATACTCCTGTTTCTTTTACCATTTGCAGCATTGCAAACTAGGAGCTACTCCCATTAAACTTAAGCAGCCACACCAGCATAACGCTAGATAAAAAGGAAAAAAAAGACAAAGCCCATATTTTTCATGGACGTACATTTGCAATACATTACGGGTGCTTTATGCTTTTCCTGTTCATTTTTTTTGGTATATTTTCTGAGATCTGATATACTAAAGTGTTCAAAATGATATTGATGAATTATTCAACAACTCTCTTAACTGTGATTTATCTGAAAGCAGAAAGAATTCATCACTAGCAGAGCTAAAATAAACATGCTCTTATGACTTTAAGATTAAATTACTGACATAAACAGAATCTGAAATTCCTTCATATGGTGCTCTACATGAACATCAGCAGAGAAAGAAGTGGAATATTTTCTTGTAGGGGCTGTAAGAGTATAGAGACAGTTTCTCAGCTAAGATCATACCTGTTCTTCTTTCACAAGTATAGTAGAAGAATTATGTATTAAAAGAATTCCTCCAGTTGTATTTCTGACAATAAATGGTGATATAAATTGGAATTTACAGGTATTTCTAAATGTTTCATATAAAGCAGGTAATAAAAAGGGCAGTTTACCGAGGTTCTCTTGATGCCAGTTTCCAGCAATGAGTAAAATCTGCAGTGTATAGGAGTTATTTATTTTTTATTTAACTTTACCTGGTGTGCTTTTAATTGGCCCCCGAGGAACATGTTACCAAGCAGTGAATCCAGTCATCCCCTGGGTCCTGTAACTAGGGGTACACTGTTCGGCTTTAGTTCTACGCTTCATAATTAAGCATCCATGATGAATACACACACAAGATTGAAACACAGGATCCCATTGTGCTTTCAGCTATTTGCAAACATGAAAAGTTTATTTTCAGGCTCAGCATTGTATAGAGGGTTTTTTCTTTCCCTCCTGTCACATGAAATACCAGAGAGGGATGGTTATTCTGGAAGGCCCTTTTTGTTACACGTGGACAGCATGGAAATTAAGTCCTAGACTAAATATTTTAGGATTTGCAACAGGAAAAATGATAAAAACAAAAACCAGACAAAATTCTTCTACTGCAGTAGGAGTCTTTAATAAATTAATGTAACGCTATTGGCTTACTTCATACTTATGATAAGGAAGTATAGGAAGTATAAGGAAGTATAGGACTTGTGGATTTATTATGCATTTCTAACCAAGTGCATCTCTTTACATATTTTTATATGCCTTCCTGTATGTTTCAAGGAAAAAAATCTCGCAGTTACACCTGTATCTGTCAGATCTAGATCCGGCTTTCAGGCATTTGAGCTGTTTAGATCCAAAGCCTGAACTAAATCAAATATCTAGTGACTAGTGAAAAGTTATTATCGTGAACTACGAAGTTGTTTTATTTTTTCAAAAAAGATTTTTTTTTCCAGTTATATTTCCAAATTTTTCACAATATTTGTCAAAGTTTGATTTATCAAAACACAGCTACTGGTGGAAAAAACAGATATCATAGAATCATAGAATGGTTTAGGTTGGAAGGGACCTTAAAGATCATCTAGTTCCAACCCCCCTGCCATGGGCAGGGACAGCTTCCATGTATTTTTAACATCATTATTTGAAAATATTAGACTTTTAAAGCAACTCTCTAAGACGTCATTTTTGGTTACAAGTGCACATTCTCACAAAATAACTTTTAAAGTACATATCTGTTTTGAAAAGTTTATTTGTGAACTACTTTTTCTCTGCTATATTCCTCAGCTACTTGCCAGAATAGCCTTATCCACATGACTTCACTTCTGTTTTCGTCTTGTCTCAACTCTTCTCAGACTCCCTCACCCTGTAAATTTGAATGGCCTCTAACAATGGTACTTTCATCTGGGATATTATTAGAGATACAACTGAGATATTCATCATAATAGCAGTAAGTACTGCAAGCCTTTTAAAATCTTGTGCAAAATCCTGTTCTTTCAGTTTCAAAGGCATCAAGATATTACTCCATTGCTTCTTTTATAACCTTCATCTCGAGCGCTTAGCCTTGGGACACGTAAGAAATACCTCGTCACTTTAAGTGTTAGATTGGCACATGTCCTGGAACAGAAAATAAGCCACTTCAATTTCTGAAATGAGGAGAAAAGAGCAAGGAACCTACGTGTTGCAGACATTGCAAAATATGGGATTTTATGTGATCTTTCTCCTCTTCTGGAGTCCGTACTGGTGCACACGTGCTCCTTCCTGCCGAAGCACAGGTTATTGAAGCAATGAAAAACTATTTCTTATGATATTAGCTGCTACAATAGTATGTGTTCCACGCAAATATTTTCCTTTAAAGTTATTATTGCAAAATATTAAATGCACACTTAAGTTTACATTCATCGGTAGTCCCATTTTCTTCATGCACACAGTCTTTGCAGGATTACAGCCTACATCTCTTTTCTACAGTTTTCATAGCCAGATACTTCTCCTTAGTAATATACCTGTACAATGAGACATTAGGGAAAAAAAAATTTCTTTCTAAAGGGATATGTTATAATGTAGTGCCTGAATTGACAGAACCTTTTGTGCTTTAGAATTAAAAAAAGAAATGGAAGGCATGGAGAAAGTATACTTATAAGAAGATAATTTCAGTAAAATGTGTCTCCAGGCTTATATACTTGCTGAGTATAAATGTGGCAATTTTTTTTTCTAGAAAGTTGAGAAACTATTTCTGGTTTAAGGCTTTTAAATTATTTTTCATTGACTCTCAAATGTCTGGTTACGCTCAATAACATTCCACTCTTCAAAAAGCTCCAGCTGGTATCAGCAGAACAATACATGGCAGAAAAGTGTACTCCTCAATATGTAAGTAAACATAACAAAATCAGACCTTTGTTGGACACGTTAATATTTTCAAGTGCCTTTTTTATACATACATACATAATTTTAATCCTTACAATCTATCAGAAAAAATAATTTCAAAAGAGGCAAAGGAAACTTTCTGACAATGAACAGAAGACATGTTTTCTAAATGTTTTGCTAACTCTCAAATTTTAGCATTTTCCAAAAAATAAAAAGACTAAATCCAAATTGGGTTTTTCTATTTTTACAAGACCATAATAAGAAAGAGACAAAATGAAACCAACAATAAGTATAAAAACATTCACCTGACCAGAAAGCATTTTTGCCTTGCCTAATTAAAATTTCTGAAAGCCGTAGAAGTCCTAACCATGCCATTCTTAAGCTTTTGATTTGGACCTATTCCAGAGCTTTACTAAAGGAGTTTATTGTTCTTCTAATGAAAATATTAAAATTAAACAAGAAGTAAGGAAAGGGAAGAAAGTATTTAAATCAAGAGACCTCTAAGGACGTTTTTTAATTTATTAACCTGTGGCAACAAAAAAAAAATTTGTGGGTGAGCACAACAAACCAGTATCTCCAATAGGGAGAGACTATGCAATACAAATTAAACATAACACATTTTGTCATCCACATTTTCCTGAAACAAATTTATGTCACCTTTTCCTAAGCTCATTGGGTTTATGTATTTTAGATTAAATTAGCAAGCCTTGCAGCTTGCGACTTGCACTTTATTTTTCACTCTTAAGCAGCAGTTACACACAGTAACATCATTTTAAGGTGTCCTCTTCCCAAAGCCCATTTGGGTTGACATTTATCACTTGTAGACGTGACCAGAATTTAGAACACCAAAGAACTGTACGTCATGATGAAAAACTTGAAAGTCTTTATTTTAGGAGCCTCAGAACAAGGATTCAATTTGAATATGAAGCTGTCGGATTTTATATTGTCCTTGCTGAAATTATGTGCTCTGGAGTCACTGTTCAACAGCTGTGATAAGGATTCACAGTGGCAAAACCATTATTTAAGGGAAATGTGAATCTCACTGTATGTCATACGTTAGAATGGAAAGCATGAAACATCTGTTTATAAAAAGCTGGTTTTACTGTAACAGAAGTGAATTGAAACTCAAGAGTATATATAGCAGCTGTGATGCATTTAATGCACTATTCTATCCTGTTTAAGCTCATTTTGAAATAATGTGCAAGAGTAGGTTACTAGCGTTACTAAGATAGCATAAAAGTGGTTTTGACTGAAAAATGTTTCCTTTACAGAATGATATCAAGCAAAATACTGGAAGTACCATCTTTCTGTGTTAAACAAAGTAAACCATGCCACTCCAAAGGCTTAGTTTTATTTCTTTTCTTATTCATGGAGGTTATTCCTAATAATATTTAGTGAAAGAGAACTACATTTTCAACCTGAGTACGATTTCAGAAGTTTGATGGTCTTAATTAACAAGAGCTAAATGAAAGCACTGCACAAAAGAATGTAGCAGAATGGTATTTTTGCTCCATTCAGTTCAAGTCACTGCTGATTTAGAAGAGAGTTTGCTTGCTTTCTTGCATTCTTTAGCTAGGATTTGTGAAAGCAAATATGAATTACAGAGAAACGCCATTACTGTAGGTTTGGAAGAGAGCTGAAAGAAGCCAAAAGCACTACAAAAGGAAGCAATGCAGATCAGATTTCTGGATGAATTATTTTTCTAACCACAGCTGGAGAGTTAACATTGAAAGCAAATGTTAAAAGCTTTGAACAGTTGTGTATCTTTACCTGGATTAGATTATACCATTGTAACAGGAAAATTAGTCAAACAAATTAATCATGTGTACCTAACCATCATTTAAGAGAGAAATAAAAGGCACCAAGATACATTTTTTTTTTTAAATAAAATATTTACATCTAAGATATTGTTGGCAGTATTTTTAAGGTAGCTCTGATGAAACTTTGTTAAGACTGGTTCTGGAGACATGATATTTGCCCACCTGGTTACACACTCCCATCACTGAAAAGTACAGTATTAGTTTACTTGGTCCTGCTCTTACACCCTCAGCTGCTGGAAACAGAATTTCAAATGGATTGAGCCCAAATTGGCCGGCTCAGCTGCAACCACCACCTATGAGGGTGGTACAGAGTGGCTTCAAGAGAGAACATAACCCAGTAAACTGGCTTTCACACCTACCAGTCAGGTGCTGCGGACTCCTAACCTTTCAGGGACCTCATCTCCAGTGATGAATTGAAAGTCTTAAGTGAGCACCGAGGCTGCCCCTGGCCTTAAAGGCTCCCCGGCACGCAAGGATACTGCATGCTTCAGAGGCTGAGCCAACAAGGAGCCATTTTGAGTAAGGAGCCACCCGTATATAACCAAGCAAAAGAGATGACCATAAGAGTATTTCTGTAGTACCAGGCTTATCCAGGGCCCCAAGCTTATCCTTACAGCCTATACAATGACATGTGCAGTGGCCAACGTCTTTTTGAATAATGGAGGCCAGATATCAAAGGTGGGAGAGCTGCACCATTACCCTGTCATGGCAGCCTCTCCTCCCCTTTATGTCCTGAAGGAAATAGTCCTAAGCAAGGACTGACTGTCCTACTTCCAAAAAATTCACCCAGGCCCTTCAGCCTCAGAGACAGTGCCGGCCTTCCCCGCCTGCCCGCATGACTCTCCGTGCAATCCCACAGTCTGGGTATCCTGGAGAGAGGATCTGTAGATGGGATACCTTCAGGGCAAAGGCAGGACTCCAGAGCACAGGTCCCTCCTTTCCCATGTGTATAGTCTAGCTCCCACCTGAAACAGGCATTCCCCACCCTGCCAGCCAAATGTTCAGAAGATGGCTACAACTGCATTTTTTTGTGCAGTGCTCCACCCATACGGCAGTAGCGAGAGATTCTTCCAAAACACCTGCAGGCTGTCAGGTGCCACACAGCTTAATTTCTGTACTTTAAGCAGGATTAGGTATGGAAGACTTAATTGAGTTCCTCAGGGGGGGATAGCAAGGGAAAAGGCACATCATGTTTGGGTATAAAATAGATTAGGCAGATACTGGATGGGGATTCTTCACATAATGTCAGTTTCCATTGTCCACCAAGACTCAGCTTAAGCTCCGCTTGTCAAGTGAAAACAAGAGGCACCTGAATTATTGGTTTAATTGAAACACTTGAACTGCTTTGCTAAGGTAATCCATTAGGAACAGGTACTTGCCATGCAGATCAGCGTATGTTGGCTGACAGATACCTAGCAACGAGCAAGAAAAGTAGGGGTCTCAAGTGTTATTTCCAGATCATATTGACATTGTAAGATGAAGACTTCAGAGTATAAATTTATAGCTGTAAATTAGTCAAGACAATGTATGGAGGGTATGGTGGGATGACATCATAACTTGTCACCTTGGGTATGCAGAATCAGATGAACTGTCTGCTGTTCTCTTTGGGTATTTGGGACTTAGCAGAATTATGTTCCCCTTGTTGCCTTTTCATGTTCTATATCATGTAAACTAAATTAACACTACATACAATTCTCATGTTTTAATTCCAGCTTACTGATAAATTTGATAATTTTTTTTCATTAGGAATAAGTTCCACCATGCATAAAACTCACTGAGGTTAAATAGAGAACTTCCAATAGCTTCAAACCAGTCAGTATTTCACCCACTGAGAAACCCAATGGTAAAAAGCTATGGTCAACAGTAAAAAGTCATGGTCTTTTCCATGGAAGTATCAAAATGGGGTTTTGCATAATGTACTCTCTTATAGGAAGTGTGGAAGAATTTATGCATCTCACAGCAGAGGAAGAGCAATTAAACATTCATTCTAGATTCATGCTAGAGTCTGTTCCGAATAATCCGGATTTAAAGGAAGCTTACTCGTCCAAGTTGAGAGGTCAAGAGGGCCACATGAGATCCTTGGCATGACATTTCTCTGTAAACCATACTGTCTTGTAAACCATAATGTATAGTGGGCCACAGAAACTAGTACAGCTTTGCCACCCTGGTCTAAGAGGCTCACAAAGCTCATGTGACCTTTTGGTCCCCAGCAAGAGAGGACAGGCAGCAGAGCTATTAGTGCTATCAATACCTATTCTATAATGCCTGCAATAACAGGAAGGATATTATCTTCTACATAGGCAGGGGATTCCGGTCTCTGGGATGACTTTACAAGAAAATTTAATCTACTGTCTCCATTCAGCCTATTTACATCATAATTTTTTAATAAAATGACCAACATTTTAAAAGAAAGCATGCATGAGTTAGACAATCCATATGATTTAGCAGCTAGGAAAGCAGCTTTAATTTAATTTCAGATAAGTAACTTGGCATCTCAAAATCTATAATCACCTATCTTAGTTGCTTAAATATGAAAAACATTTGAGAATTTGGGGTAATTTAAAGGAACCACTATCTCAGGATTTCTAACAATGCAAAAACAAATGGAAATGCCAGACAGTATAATCCACTGCTGCTCATTAATGACCTCATGTCAGATATGTGTATATATGTAGAATAAATACTTGCTTTCATAGGTGGGGTCTCAGTCTATATCTGAGCAGGGAACTTGAGAATGTTGCCCTGCTTTGCATTTGGCTCCATGCCCTAGTCAGGACAAAACCTGAACACAAAACATCATTCCCCATTTTCCATAGGAAGGAAACCCAAATACACAGGTCAGACAAGATCTGTAGCAATGCATGGACCAAAACACCAGGGCATGCACGGTATGCCCCAGCAGAAATTTTAGATGAAGCTTTGAAAGATTAGTAGGAGACCGATTGAAGAAAACTCACTCGGCTTGTAATGTCTGAAGTGCCTGTCAAAAGTGAGGTTCCCCACTATCAGCTTGTCACAAAAATCAGCCTCTCAGAATGGGGTTCCACAGTGAGAAATCTCACACAAGATTAGGCCATCAACATTTGAAAAATTCTTCAAGATCAACTTTATGTTCAATGAAAAAGAATGCTAGAAAACCTGGAATACTGCTGTCATGATAGGTACATCCCTAAATGCAGTGAGTTAAACTAGTTTAATTTGACCCCTTCTTTAATGTATCAAGTGAAGGAATGTCTTAATCAGTGAAATATAATATTAAAGAAAAATAGAAGCTCTCATAATAACCCAGTGTAATATATAGGACATTTTCACAAACCACAATTCTGAGTCCCCAGGATTTCCGAATGCAAAACCACATGAGTTTCAACTTTCAAACCATAATATTATTTCATTATGCTGAAATATTTAGGATGTTGCTACACTTCTTTTTCAATGTCAGAAACGGCATAGAAGAAAAAAGAGAAACTACCAAAGGCATGAGCAGAAAGTATTATAGCTCTGCACAACAAATAATAGCGTCACCATTTAAAACTGATTACTTTGTGTGCATGTCAAATGAGATGGTGCCTGAAAATTTAGAAATTACAGCTTCTGTTGGCAGTTTTGTTTCATTTTTACTCCTTGTTTCTAGTTACATCCTGTGTCATTGTAACCCTATTGCATCTCAAGTTATAGGGTTACTATCAACTTCACCCCAATATATTAAGGAGAAAAAGGTTCTTTTCTTTTTTATAAGCCTCTGAAATTCCTCCCTTATCTATATGCATTATTTATAAATATGCATTATTCAATACCTAATTTGGACCAAAAGAATTTTCATGGATCATATTTATAGCTGCTCAGAGAAAATGACTTTGTCAGAGACAGTGCTAACAATATCACTGAAAAACTTGTTTCTGCTGAGCAAGTGGTCAAAAACCTCAAAGACCAATGTGTGCATTCCCTGTATCAGGATAAAACTGACAGAAATCTAGGAAGAGTTTCCTTAGAAATTTAAGGCAGGTTTACTGAGCTTTAGTCAAACCAATACTAGTGCCAGAACAAATATTCTGCATACGCTGGTTTAGCAACTTGTTTTGCTGCAAAGTTCTTTTGGGAGATTTACAGCTATAGGCTACCCTACTTATTTGCAGGAATAAGTGCAGGAATATCAGTTTTTCCCCTACTAAATTAAAACAGGGGCCAAGAAGGGTCTTTCCACTCAGAAGAACATTCAGCACACGCTACTGAAAGGTGTCTCCCTTTGAAATTTTATTTTCTTTTTGCTTAATTTGGTATAGCCGGTATGAAATTTGAATAAAGCCATGAAAGGCTTCCAGGAAAATCTGTAATGCTTCATCAAGTGACACTTTGAAGTCTGTAAGCAACAGTTTTAAACCTCTTATTTCTCTTTTTTTTTTTCCATTTGTTAGCATACTGTTGTCAAAAACACAGGGGAATGTACCAGTCCCGTAAAACCCCTAAGGAATCCTAGCTATTTGCTGAGCACACAGAGCGGTACACAGTTAGCATTTGTATTGTGTCGTGCATGGTTACCTCCCTTCACTTACAAACACAGCAATACACTTTTGGTCTGCAGACATCTACACCCCACTTTAAAGGTCTTTGATAACATCATCAAAGTGCACATGATGTGATGAGACAGATACCCAATATACCATATAACTCAGTGATGCTTTGTAACTGGCACACGTGGGCTTATGCTCTTTTTTCCATCAAGCAGCTCTCCTGTAGAAGTCTGCCAGAGCATCAGCTAAATCAATTCAGTCCTGATGCTTTAGTTTATTTCTGACCTGGGACTTTCAGTGAATTTTAGCTTGGACCCATAGAGCTCTGCCTTTAACCTTCGCTCTGCTATTTCGGTCCAAGCACGGGTTCAGCGGAGTGACTAAGCATGGTGTTTCAGGAGTTATCCTGAAAGGCTCAGTACCTAAAGGATGTGTCCGCACAGTGCAATGGGTTACGGTGCATGATCCCCTACTCCAGCATCAACCGAACTTGTTCCAAAATTGGAAACAGTATACTCAGTTCACTATAGTGAATTTGGCCACTTTGCTCCCGGTGCAGAGGCTGACCTCTTTCCATGGCACCCTACAGTCCTGAGGAGACCTACTACTCTGCTGCGAGTTGTGGGGGCTCACAGGTTTCCGTACAGACACTGGAACTGTAAGAACCCATTACTTCTCACACGCAATGACCTTTGGCTCTGTCAAACGACTTTGATGGAGCAGCTTTCTCTCTCAGACCTTGCTAGGCAAAACAGCCAAACACAGGGGTGTGGAAAAAGTAATAGGAGCACCCTAGCACCGTGATCTGGGCCCAACATCACCACCTCTTGCAGCAGTCCTTCTTTTTGCAGTATTTTTTGGCACAGGATCTACAACAACGTTTTCACACGGGAGCAGCAGCTGGGAGGATACAGCACCATATCACGCTCTAGGCATACCTACTCTGTGTGTGCGTACGGGCACGGGGAGATGTCAATAGTTCATTTCGTTCTAAATAACTGACCCCACTGCTTCTACCACCATTTTTTAGGCAGTGCAGCTATTCTTGATTTTGGCTTTGTGTTTAAAAAAGAAAAGTTAGCCAACAACAGCCCATGCTTCCCAGGTACCATTTGGTAGTGTAACTGTGCAACTTCCGAGTAGTTTCCATAAACGTTTAACTAATTTCAACTTTACTTTCTGCCAACTTGTTAGATAGGACTCCAGGAACTTGCATATTACCATCTTTTCTTATAGTAAGAAGAAAGAATAGCCATTTGTTTTAGCCTTTTTTTTTTTGAGGATTAGGACAAATTTAATTTTTAAAAGTGGACCAATTACGTAGTAGCTGGCCTTTTTCACTATTTGTTGCACAGTAGAGAAAGAGTTCACCTTTCCACAACAATCTTCTTCAAATACTTCCCTCAGAGGTTTGGGACTCCGTGCTACCAAACCACATCCTCAGTTTCTCTTTTCTTTGTGTAAAGGTGAAAGCCCTTGGTTTTATACACTTATTCTTCCCTGTCTTTGCTTTAGGTGGGGACGGAAGAGGGAAGCAAGATGGACTGGACTGGAGCTGTTTAGTGCTGCTATCACTGTTCCTGCCCTAGTGTTGGCTTCTGCACTTGAACTGAAAGTGTCTAGCATCTCACACAATGCTCTCCAGAGCTCAGATTACTTGTGAGCAGATAATATTGCTTTCCAAGAGAAGAATCTTTGTTGTCACCTTGCAAAATGATAGAATTTGTTGGAGTCTTATCTTCTTTTCCCAAACACTGGGCATCATCTTGGCTTGTGTTGCCTCAGCACATGCGGCTACCTGTGCTGGTTTTGTGTGAAGCCTGGGACTAGCACTCCACATGCTTTGCCTCCTCCACCCCACTGAGATGATCTGTAGACCCAACTCAGAGTCCTGGCCATGAAGTGTGTACAGGAACTTATTTTTCTTGACAGGTACTCATCTTTACCTCTCACTACAGCCCTAGCATGCTTTCTGCTCTGAACCAACACCCTAACACAGTGTATTTCTGCAGCAAGTCTCCCAGTGCCACTACTGCCCACATTTTGTCTGGGTGATGGAAGCATACACGCTGAACTCCTTGCACACGAAATGAAACTGGCAGTGCCCTCAACGTGCTAATGGATGCTTAGTCCAAAGGCCCAGGCTGGAGCTAGATCAAAGCAAAACTTCCGAACAGTGTGCAGCGCAGGCATCACATCTCAGCGTCAACAGCTGAGCTCCTATTACACCACCTTTCTGGCTAACCCAGTTACAGCCTTCTGTTACTAATCCTGATTCCAGCACTGCTTAGTTTGTTACCCAGGATTCAATTTAGCTCTTGCAGATGCAGTAGCCTGACTCCTCATTTTAAATCATTTACAAACTGTTCTCGTGGTCTTTGATCCTCACTTAACAGCATATCGCTTGTTCTTAATTTTTTATGCCATTCCACGTTTCATGATACTGTTTCCTTTGCCTGAACCATCTGAAAAATGTCAAGTACTTTAGCGGTAATTTAAAAAATAAGGTTCCCTTCTACTGGTTTCCAGTTTTGGTTTAAACATTGTTTCCACCTGGTCAGGTATCAGCAGCCTCCAGTTTCCCTCCAAGTTTCAGCAGGACCAGACTCAGAAGTGTCCCCATTTCCACAGTTCACACCAGATGACACTCAGCAGTTACTCAGAGGCCACAAGACAGACACCCTCCACCTTCCTGGGGTGCTGGAAGGGAGCAGGTCAGTGTTGCTCCAGGGCTCTGTGAAATTCAGCATTCTTTTCTTCCAGATGGCCCCACAGAAGGGGCAGCAAATGACTGGTTATGGGTTTGAGTGAGTGGTGAAAAGGGAACCACTGCTGTCGTCCTGATAAGATTTCTCTCTTTGGTGATGAGGCATCAAAGTAGGCTTGAGTCTCTACAACAAAATGCAGGAAACAAACCAAACAAAAATAGTAGCTCTTGGGAGTGGTGGAAGGTGTTTACAACCATCACTCAACCCAAATAAAGGATCTCAGCCTTAAACTTTAGTGAATGAGTGAGGTGGTGACAATGCCTCAGTTGAGAGGGTGAGAATGCCTGTCATGGGAGGCACAAGTCACCACACCTCGCATGGGTGCCACAAGACACAAGATGCCAGAGGTGACAGCGCTGGCAGCCATGCTGCCACCCTGACAATGCACCAAAAGAAATGGATCTCTGGAAAAGGCCGATGACGAGCACTGCATGCCAAGCTCAGACTCCATCCGCAACAGTAGCTCTACATATAAAGCCACAAACTATGGATGGATCATCTACACTCACATGAGGCAAAATGCTGATTAGCAGCTTTAGCTGTTTCAGTCTGGATCTCAGTTGGGCTAGTGTTCAAAGGCAGAAATATGACAGCCTAAAAATAGCCGTCAAAAGCACAAACTGGAAGCCAGCATAGTGTCTGGGGTTATTCAGACTTGTGAATGGTGTTGCAAGAGTCTAGGGAATTATACAGCTAACTTTTTTAAGGCATTCCTCTTAAGGCAAAACAGTAAAACTCCTGAGATAGGAAATGAAAACATCAGTTTCGAACCTAATCACCTCAGCAGTTTGAGAAAAGAGCTTAATACCTTGACTTTCATTTTATAATTTGCACTTGATTAAAATGAAGATGAATGACACATCTGTGTGGCAAGAGTTGATTCAGACAGTATAGGGGAAAAAGAAAGTCAGTTTTGTGAGGTTTTTTAATCTAATTTTTTTCCTTGTTTACAGTGACGTACCGATTGCAATATAAACACAAGAGCTGACATGCTTAGCTTTAGTAGCACAATGACAAACTTTCCTAAGTTCACATATCAACTCTTCTATAGCAACAGGCTTTACAGAAGAGACTGCAGCACCTCAGTTAATATGGTTGGCTGACAACTACCTCTCTGCTACACACTAGAAGAATTTAGAAATGAAAGCTCCTTGCCTTTTCTGATTGGTGAGGATGTCCAAAGTAAACCATAGGTTGCCAGCAGCTCTCCTTTCAGGGTTTTACCCAGCGTCACCCAAAGTCCCCAGTGTTTGTCTTCCTTTTGCTTTATTAACCCAGCGAAGTTGCATATAACGCATCCATTCACAAGCTTGGACTAGCCAGCACTGTGCTGTCAACTCATCCTGTGGCCAAACGGAGCATTAGCTCTTCTTTATTCTGCAGAAGGCCAAGCCTCCCCCAGGCAGCCATGGCTGAAGTGCTCATGGTCCTCTGCAGGAGCGTAAGCCCCCCCATGCCGTCCCCTGTGGGTACCATTCGAGAAGGGACTCGGTGTAACTCCGTCTTGTCCATCGTCCTAAAACAGTCTCTGTGTTCAGGCTTTCCTGCTTCAACAAGCATCAGCAAACGTTGCAGTGAAATGCCAGGATGATATTGCTGTTTCTGTTCCACTTCAGAGAATTTTAGGAGCAACCGCTGAAGCTGTGGAAACAAACAAGGACCATCTTAGAAAGCCTGAAAGACTCCAACTTCTCATATTGCTGTTAAACGCAGACTGGCACCCATTAACCCACAGAAAATTGGTACAAATCCCTTGCAATAAGAAAATAGGTGTGGAGGAAATAGCAGCTTTGCAAAAATTGAAACCTGTGTTTAATTTTCTGACAGGGAGAGTTTATGAACCTGATTCCTACAATTAATGCCTACACACAGAGTTCCTTGTCCTGAGTTCCATCCAATACAAACATTGGTTTTCCAGCGAGGGAGAGACCTGTGATATCTCCCACAGCAAGAAGGCCAAGCACAGGGGAAGAGCGCACACTACCCAGACAATGCAGAGTGTACAAGACAATCTCATTTTCTCTGCCGTAAGAAATGTGGATACTTTCAGTAGGTAGGTTTTAACCCGGATCAAGAATGGGGAAACAATGGTGTATTGGTCAGATATGGCCTGCAAATTCATTTCATATAACCTCTGACTTATTTCTTTTCTGACTTAGATATTGTGCCTATGAAAAGACTACACAGATCTCAGCTAAATAAATAAATAAATAGATAAATAAATTTGTCCGGTTGATTTAGGTTTGTCCCTTTCTGCCCAACAGTGTGTCTCTCATTCTTCCTCGTGCTGCTGCTGTCATTGCTTCATCTTTCTCCTGTGCTCTCATTACTCCTTTCCATCGCATTTTTTCTCTATATATTTTCATCCTAAGCTGGATGCAAACCCAAAAACATTTATTGGCAATTTATTACAAACATTAAAAATGTCTATGCAAAGTAAATTCTCTCCATATGAAATCAACTTGCTATTTATAACATAAAACAGCGTGTATAACAGTCTGTCTTTAAAAAGTTCTAAAACCAGTGGTTTTTTCTTACAACATTCATTTGTCATTGACATTAGTCCTGTTGCAAAAAGCAAAGTAACTATAAATAAACTAGTCAATATCTTAAAAGGGAGCACTATTAGAGCTAGCTATGGAGTGCTCGGTTTTTCACTCCCGAGGCTATACAGCAGTAAGCCCGTTATTAAAGTTGTATTTTCTGAGATTTAAGTGAACTGCATGGAACTCCAAAGACCTATTCCATGGTTTGCATTTTTAATACTTTATGCACTTGTTTGCATGTAACTAAAAAGAGATATGTATTTATAACATCAGTCAATCTGCAACTGGGTCTAGGTGCAGGGGACCAGATAACAAATCTAACTGTCTGAGTTCTGCCAATAGCTTGTTACTTTATGACTCTGGGCAAATGATTTCATTCTTCTTTATGTACATATGTGCAGTCATCTGTGACTGCCTGCTACCAGAATTTAACTAATACCATATTAAATATTTAAATAATGTCTAGTATAACAAAGTTCATTCTAATGAGTGGTTCCAGCCTGAGATTTCAAATGTTACTGTAATGCAAACAAATCAGAGTCAAACTGAAAATGCATATTTCCTTTTCACCTGCGGAAAGAAAATGTATTTGTATCATATCCAGAACAACACCCCATCACTTTGCATGGTAAAAGGCTGTCTCTTCAACACTATGATTTATTTAGAAAGGAAGCAAATGTTCTGGACAAGCAACCCACTCTTCATAAATATTAACAGTATTAACTATCAGGCAAGATAAATCCATGGTGCTGTAAGTGAACCTTACTTTAAGGTCAAAGCCATCCCTCTGGCTGTTGCTTGCAAAATGTACAAGACAGAGGAGTCGTACACATTTATTTTTTCTACCCTATTTCTCTCTCTGTCTTTTTAAATGATTTAACTACCCTAGGCTCAAAACATGCACTTGTAGATGGGTTGACTTTCCAGGTGGCTTCTCCCAGCTTTTCTAACACGAGGAATTCTCTCTTTGAAGCATATACAAAACATCATTTAAGTCTAAAGAAAAACATTGGCGAAGCGATGTCAGTTTTATGATGCTGTTTATTACTGGCTATATTATCACAGTTTGAGGCAAGGATTACTTGGCACTTAAAGGTAATCCACTCAGATCACTGCTATACTAAATGAGGACAGTGCAAGGTTGTACTCATTTAACCATTTTAGTTCCAATATGCATTTCACTGAAGAAAACTACAGAGTGAGACTAACATATGACTTTAATAAACGAATAGGTTTCTTTAGCTCTTACATGGAGACCCACGAGGGGAAAGGTAGGGAACCCAAATTACCAAGCTCATTCAGAAGTAGATGGCAATTGGGAGCACCGAACATCTCCTGAGATTCTCCAAACTGCAGAAACAGGGTGACTTCATGCATCAGCTCTCAGCAACTCAGTTCAGTGAGATTAAATCCAGTATTAATGAAAACACAAAAATAATGTCATACTTTGAGATCTGCTCGGCCATGTCAAGCACATTTCTAAGCCTCTTCCTAAACGTGATAGAAACAGCAACTTCATTTTTTCAACATTGTTAAACTTAATATTAGAGTCGACACATCACTTAGGAAGTAATGGACACAAGATGTTAGGACACAAATATGCTGAGCACCTTTTGCTAGTTTCCAGGCACATATTTTTCTAAACAGGTCACACACCACCCCTGTGGCTCCCCGGGTAGTGTCACTGAGGACATCATGGGATGTGTGTCATGAACATCTGCGTAGTTCATGCCTTCAATCACGGAAAAGGGCTAAAACCCAAGCAAACTAGTTTTACAAACATTCCTGCAAGAGCTGCAATACAAAAAAAACACTAGAAGATTGAACTTTACCTTAAGTGACAAAGAAACAGTGATCTGGCATGTGCAGAATACAACAATGCTGACAAAAATAAAGAGCAACCTCCAAGTGCGAGTGGGGAGACAGACATGAACCGGTCATAAAATCTCTCTCCTACCTATCCTCATGGAAGAAATGCAACACTTAGCAAGTTATCCCTATCTCTACAATATTTCTTTCACTAAAAGTCTATTCTCTTTAATAACTTGGATGAATACATTTCTCACGGAGTCATTGACATGCTCTCCTAGCACTAACTCTGCTGTGCAAGTAGACAACTTGCACTGAATAGTTTAGGGGGGCTTATTTGGAGGAGGGGGGTGGGGAGGGATAAGGAAAACTAATAACTCCAGCAATCCCCTTCAGTCATCTCCTAAAAAGGGTCAAAGTGCAACTGCCCTGAAAAATCCAGGCCACATCTAGCATGAATTCCTCACATTTGCAGAATTCCAGACACAATTAGGAGACCAGTAATGACAAGGAAAAGCACTGACCATGTGCAGTACAAACAGCAGTTATCAAAACCATTGCCAAGTTTATATCCCCTGGATGCATGCTTCCTTAAGCGAAACAGTACCGATAAGTGAAGCCGCGCCAGCTAAGGAAAGCAAGGCAAGGCAAAGGAGTTCTTTGGGGAGGAGCATTATCTCCCTTGGCCTGCCAAGACGTGCAGGAGCCATCTGAGCTAAGAGAAGCATGGGAATGACACCTTTATTATCACCAGTTTCCAGCCCGAGAGGAAACAACTGTACCAGTTAAAGAGTTATCTGTACCTTCTTCTAGGCTTTTCTCCTCTTCTCTCACTCCTTTCCTAAAGCACGTTATCAAAGAAAACACAAACAAAAACCAATTTAGACTAGAACAATCTTCTTTTTTTTTTTTTCCAAAAAAAGAACCAGCAGAATTTCAAACACCTTATGACTGCTGATGAGAACATGAAGAGAACATTTCACAGTATGTGGCAAACAGAAATTTTTAATTTAAAGCATGTAGCAGTTTCATGAAAAAATTCTTTCTGGCATAGACTAAAATGGTTACAGAATCCTGCAAAACCAGTACCAGCCATATACGTACTGATGTGACAGGAGGCAAGCTGTCACCAGCTGGAAGTTTCACTTGAAACTGACTGGATTCGTACTCTTAAATTAATGTATAATGGAGATTATTCATTGAATGCATTCAACTTTTATATGTTACGCCAAAGAACTGATTTTCTTAATTGACATAACTACCAGGAGACACACAGTAACATATTAAGATGCTGGCTGCAATCCACATTTTTCATTTCTAAAAGGCTGTTGAAAGAATTGTGAAAAGTACAAAAGAAAGGGTTTGAGGTATAAAAAATATCTCCAAGAGGCAGACATAAAGACTGAGCTTACCAAGGAGAAGACTGACAGGTGACGTGGCTGCAGCATGGATACACCATGGGGAAAAATAGCAGGCTTATTAATCGAAGAGCATAATCCTCGGTGGTCAGAAGCTGATGCCAGAAAAAGTTACATTAAAAGTAATCGTTTGTTTGGACTTTGTCAATCATCGAAAAACAGCTATCAAAGCAAACCTTGCTTAATTTCAGATCAAAACCGGATGCCTTTTTGGAAGGCATGTTTAACTTAAACAGGAAACACTGAGTTCAACATGGATAACGGGATGAAGTATAGCAGCTTGTGAAATACAGAGAGCAGACCACGTTATCGTCTTCTAGCTTTAGGCTTTACGAATCCCAGAGCTTTTTGCTTGACTTTAGTTACACGCTGCCATCAACAGTTCTTCCGCATTTCACAAGACTGTCTGGACCTCCACTTACACGCTGTGCTGCACTATACATTCTTTGCATGAACCTTTCCTCAGCCCATGTCAGAGGCAACTTGTTAGTTCACTAAAAATCCATTTGAAGAAGTTTAGCAAAAAATAAAGACAAATAAATCAGCTGTGAACCCTGTGGCTCAGAACCTAATTTTCAAAATATGCGTAAGTTGGTGACATGAAAATCAATTTCCTCTGGAATGTGCTTCTCCTCAGCAAGGGCTATTTCAATGCCAATGTGCACTCTCACATCATTGGGTTTGGCTGTGATACTAGTAAATGGAAGTGGCAAGATTTTTTTTTTCCTCCCACAATGGATAAAAACCTTCATTTTCTGAAGTCACTGAGTAGGTTTTAAGGTCTGGGAGGTTTTAATAGCATTAATATGTGTATTTTGGAAGAAACAAGGCCTAAAATTTTCAATGTAAAAACCAGGGAATATTAGATTGCAGTGACTGAGAAAAGCAGTATGGAGAAGATTCAGTCAGAGGTTTGAAAACACAACTGCACTAAAGCGACAGATGTAAGTGCAATTCTGAGAAGCAATGAACCAACTAACCAAAATAACCAAAACAACCAACTATCAGTTGGAGTTGCAAGGAACAGGGCAGAGGGAAAGAAAGCCTCATGCCTGCCATGGGGTCCCTGTCCCCTGAGGAAGGCTTCAACACAATGCAAAACACCCCTTCCCCCTGGAGCAGGCAGAGGGGACACACGGGGAACAGCAGCAGCAGAGCCCCCCCGGCCAGGCTCTGAGCCCCAGGGGACTCGCCGACAACTGCCCCCCACGCACCAGTCCAGGACCCCCAGTTCATGCCAACAGTGCATTTTCTGATGGGGCTGAGAGTCACGTGTGGTGCCTCTTATGGATACAAGACATATTCTTAACCAAATGTTTGAGATGCCACTCTTCAGACCTGGTCACAAGAGGAGAGCCGAAAAATAAATTAAAAAATAAAAATAAAAAAAAAAAAGAAACAAAGAAAGAAGAGGGACATGAGAGGGAAAGGAATATTTGATGAGAAATCTTTCCTGTTCTCCCTGAGCCCACAAATGCGCAGGACCACCCTGGATATAAGTGAAAACATGCCAAAAAGAAAAGAGGAAATGCTTTCACAGAGCGGTAACGTTTCACCTCCCAGCTTTAGAAATGCCAGGCTGCCATTTTCAGAACTTATATAAGAACATAGCTTTTTGCCCTCAATTTCCATTAGTTACAAATCATTTTCTATTAGCCATCCATTTTAAAAAATTGTGACAAAAATCAGCTCTCAGGAAACAGCATCAGTCATATTCATTCCCAGAGGCAAATTTGTTTCATCCCATTCTTAATCCTGGTTAGTAAACAAATCCATAAATCCATTTTGACAATGTCATCAGATCAGGCACTGGCTTTTTGCGGGGAGGAGAAGGGGTTGGTCAGGGTAAGAAACAACTTTAGAGTAATGACAGAAGCTTAAAATCTAAAAAAAAAACAAACCAAAACCATGAATTGAGAGAAAACATGAACTGTTCAGAGGAAAATAATTGTAAGAATCCTACACCAACCTTACTTCTCTATATCTAGCAGCATTTGAATTGGGCCTGTTTCCACCAGCAGTGAAGGTTCTTCCATATTCCATATGGGGAAAAAAATAATCCCTTCCCAATTACAGAGCTTTGACAGATTTTTTTTTGTGTGTATGCCAAATCCAATACAGAAAATCAATCATCTCTATTCATGCACCTGAGGGGAAAAATCCTAAACATAGTAGTTTCCTTTCATTGAGGGTAAGGAAGGAGCCTGGGCTAGACAGCAGTGGGATCACACCATCTGCGATCTGAGTGCTTATGCTTCGTGAGGCACTCTTATGGGATCGAAACACACACACGTCCTACATCTTTATATAGGGCAAGGGGCTACATGACATTTTCCATTCTAAAAAATGTGTGGAAGTTTTTATAAAATATAACTTCCTGTTTAAAAAAATAGAACTGTTCAAAGAAAAATGTCCGAGACTAGAGAAATCGGGTTTTTTATGCCATGAAGTTTAGGTTAACTAGAAATTTTCACAAGTTTGTATTTGTCCTCATATGCTTTTCTAGGGAAACTCCAAGTCAAGGACAATAAATGAAAGAGAAACTTTTGGACTATGCCTATACCCATAAATGACACAAGGGGATGCTCCCAGGCACTATAATTTGGCTGTGTGTATCATTCACTTCTGGTATGGATTTGACTTAGGCTACGAGGAACACTCTCAAACTATTTCCAGGCACAATTTGGAAGTCAACTCGGGTCCGTTGCTAATAGGTGGTCTGCATGACTGTTTTGGAGGGTAAGAGTTTAACAGCATAGCTATGAGCTGCTCCACATATATTGGCCTCAGGGCCAGCTAATGGTCTGGCCCTGTTGGGTTTACTAGTCTAGACTAAGCGCCAGACCGATGCTATTGCTAAAGCCAAGCACACTGTGCGAGTGACACTGCTAGACCTGCTCTTTCCTTAACCAGAAGGTGAAAGTCTCCATGCTGAGTTATGTTAAGCTCTTCCCTCAGTCTCTCTCATGCGTCCCAGTGTCTCCCACATCTCCTATGAAGAGGAAGGAGGAGAAATCTCAGTTCTCTGGTCCCCATGCCCATGGACCCCACACATAGATCAAACCACCCCTTGGCCAGCAGTTGGCCAACTTCACCGTTCCCCTTACTCCAAGCAGCAGAAAGCACAACAGGAGTAACTCACTCACAGCTTAAATAAAAACAGTTACGTATGCTAGGGGGGTGATTATAGTTGGACAATATACATTTTCATTTTACTTCTTATACTAATGTTGGAAATTATGCACCAACTCTCTTTATTAAATTTATGATATTTTGGTTGACGAAGCAAGTGCCTGTGAAAGTTATGAAATGCCACATTGAGATTTCTGTGCAAACATTATATATCTACATCTCTGATGTAAGTTTCCTCCTAAACCAGTTTTTCTTTCCCTTGCAATTCCTCACTGCCAAATAAATGTATTTCCAGCTGTATCTGTGGGAAACAAATAGTGTCACGCAATGACCAGCTAGGAAATGCACACCTGTCATAAACTACAGAGCACCTCATGGGATATATTGTATTCCATTCCCAACTTACCAAGAAAGGATACAATGGAAAAAATGGATTGGTGTCAACTACCAGATGTTTTCAAGCCTCTCTAATTAGGTAAAAATTAAACAACTGCTATGTTCTATATTATAGATATTTTGCAGATGTGTAATTCACATAAACATACAGAGTCTGATTTTCATTTACATTGAGGCCGCTTTACACTGCTTTCGCATCACAACATCGCTTAATATTGGCGTAAGTTATTTGCATTTGCATTTCAAGTTCCTTTTTCACTAAGAGAGTATAATAACCAATTTCACATAAGCATATCAGGATCAGTCCCACAGTATGTTGGGGAAGACTTTAGCAAGGAGTCTTGAGGGACACCAGAAGGAAAAAGAAGTCTTATTCTCTTTTAGTATTTACATTTCATATAGAACAAGTCTGCTGAGAATGAGTTAGGTTCAGTTCATCTGTACTGTACATCTTTGCAAATGTCATTGCATATTTAATTGTAACTGTGATTAATTTGCTCACGAGGAACACAAAATGTTGAGCTATGTTTTCTTTACCCTCTCAGTCCTTTTCCTCAGGCTCTGCACAAACCTCCAAGCTGCAAAAAATTCAGGAAAAAAATAATCAAGCAAATCCTGCTGGTACCAAAACAACAGAAGTTTCTCGTCTTCCAGATAAAAATGAAAAGGAAATTATCATTAGGCAAGGTAAAAGGGTAAAACTTTAGTAAAAAATCTAAGACCGAACTAAGTGAACTACTTCATTCTGCCCCTAACAATGAAGGAGGGAAAAAAAAAACGCCCCATGTTCTTTCATAATAAGAAGACTGGTTGAGCTAGCTCCTCACAGATATCTTTAAGTAATTCATAGATTAAGAGCCATAAGATGAAGGATACTTTGGAAGGTACATATAATTCTGCTTATAGAAACTGAATATACCTTATTTGTACCTTCACCCCAAGTAATAATTACCAGAGCCCTCCGCAGTCTAATACACATTTCTAACCCAAATAATTAAGTATTTTTTAAAAGAAAAAATATCCATTATACAATGAACTGAAGACAGGAATATGACTGACAATGCTTATCAAGCTTTTCTCGTACTCCTCAGTCTTGGATGTCTGTATTAGTACTGTGACAGCAACACAGTCCTTCCACTGGGGACTCTGCGGCTGGAAAGAAAAGACCAATATGCTTAAAAGAAGGAATGCCTGCACTGAAAATTATTGTTGCTACAGAAGATTAGACAAACACACATTCCCAGTATATCACTTTGCACTTGGAGAAGACTGAAACATGGTTATTAATGTATTTGATTTCTTTCTCAGTGTTCACGAATCATTATTTATCTTTCAGCTATCTGGTCTAGTTGCTAATGTTTCTTAGAGATGGGCAAGCATACGGTGTGCTTCCAGTAACCATCACTTCTGGTAAGGATTGTTTTTATTAGCATAGGCAGTATCTGTCTAAATTATATTGCGCTAGTTGAAAGCATTTGTCCAAAAACCTAACACAAGAGCACGTGATAATCCTGATTAAAATGTTACTTTTTTTTTTGCTATGTTTGAAATTTCTTTGAAAAAAGTACCAGGAAAGGGAGTGTTAGTCTAAACTGACCGTTAAGCTATATTTGGAAGAGAGTTTTGTGAAATGTAGAGAAGTCTGGTCTGGATTTCTTGTTTCATTTCATGTTCATTTTGTGAATAAATTCAAAATTACAAGGAGGGAATAGCTTTTACCCCACTTCAGTCTGCGTGGAGCCTGAAGATGAAGGCTCCCACCTGTTCATGGACAGCATATGCAGAAGTAACAGCAAATATGGGTTGACAGTTCAAAGAGGGCCCAGGAGACATCAACAGTTGGGCTACAAACACCATTCCAGTAATACAGTATACTGCGTAATAGGCATGTTGCCCTAGAAAACACTTAGATGTCCTATTCTCCTGCATGTAGTCTAAGCTGCAGGACACCTAAAAAATGTCTCTTCCCTCCTTTTCTGCATTTCAATCTCCATGTCAATCTGTGTTCTCAATACTTTATTTTCATAACTTTTTGGTATCTTTTCTCTTCTTTGCTTACCAATTATCTCTCCATTTCTCTATTCTCATGCAAAATTTTCCTTAAGATTTTGTTTCACCACTTATTAATCCTCTTTTTTCTTCAAATCACCTTTCTTCCTTGCAGAACGGGGATACTTTCATGGCATGATGCACTGTTACACAGGTGCATTTGAGCAGGCTCTGGACCGGACAGCCTGTGTCTGGATGCATTAGCGCGCACTACCAGACTTGGTTTTATTTGCTAGCTACACCCTGGAGAACTGTTAGTGTAGCTCTGCTGCTTGTAGTGCCCAAGCCATGATGTTTCGTGCTAATGCAAACATTGCTGCATCTCGCTGTATTAGCACACGCTGGACACACCTGCCTCAAGCGCTCAGCCCAAGGATCACCCGTGTCTATTTTCTTGAAACAATAAACCCTCCCGATACACTCAGACACGAACAAAGCTACAAGAGTATAATGCAGGTTGAGATACGGGTCACGGGATCAAAACAAAAAACATAGGTATCCTTCCCTCTAGGTCCTTCTCTCTACAACACCAGCACCGAACAATTCAATACTGATAACAAACGGGCTGCATCCATCACAGCAACTTTTTACTCAGTGGAGGCATTGAAGAGGGCACAAGACTGACAGCTGCCTGTGTTAGCGAGATCTTGCCCTAGGGGAGCTGGGAAGGGGCTGGTGCACCCCCATCCACAGCAGGGAGCACGCTGAGCACAGACAGAGGAACAGCTGGTCTGGAGCTGCTGGAAGCTCCTCATAAACATCTGCGTCACTGAACGGCTTTGGGAAATATTGGAAGGGCTGTATGGGATGGGAGCTACGGTAATCTCAGTGGGTATTCAGGAAGGGGAAAGGAAGTTTACCAGCAGTGGTGAATAGTGGGGACAGAGACCTCCATCTCTCCCTCGTGTCTGCCAGCCCAACCATCCAATGAAATATTCCTCTGTACTACAGCACAGGGACAGCCCTCACCTTCCCCTGTGGCCCGAAAGGGATTTGTGCCATAATTAGACTGTCCTTACCCTTCCACACACATTAGACATCCTGATTACCTCCCTCTCTTCCTCCTCACTGTCCTGCCCATCCTCACCAAAGAAAGCATTTCCTTCCTCCAGCAACAGCCCTGTTCCTTCTCTTGGTCGCCCCTCATGCAACCCCTTCCAAACCTCTGCGTTTCCAGTGGCACTGGCACAACTGGAGAAGAGGCTGGCTGAAAAGTCCTCCTTGTACTATGGGGAGAAGGGAGCTAGAGCCAGGAGGGTCCCACAGGTGGGACCTGCAGATCCTGCTGCCCTATCAAAGATGGGCACCAGTGACCATATCTCCAGCAGCGCCCAGGCCCCTTGGGTCTTCCCTCTGCAGCAGCACCAGCATCACTAGGCATTTGGTGAGCAGATATTCCTTGAATAGCTGTTCTCCAGCAAAAACACTGCAGGAAACCACCATTTCCTCATTCCCCTTCCTCTCTGTATCCCACTGCGTTAACCAATCACATCATTTAGGGAGCCCCGTGGTTTCACTTCCAGCTACTCCTTTTCCCAGCAGCTCTCTGAGCCCCGACCACCCAGCCACCTCTCCCCTGAGCCTCCCCACCTGGGCCAAAACTGCTGCTTGAGTGCCCCAGAACTGGCCCAAGTTTTAAGAAGCAGCAGCAAGAACAACAACAAAACCATTTTTGAAGGGGTTTAAGTACATCTGGTCCTTTAATGAGTTAGTAGTAGCATGGCCCCTCCAAAGCAGGGGATGAGGGGATAGAAGGGAGCAGGAATCAAAGGATCCCTTTGTCCCATACAAGCACCAAATACAATATATCACTAAACCTCAGCTGTCTTAATAGCTTCCCTTCCCAAACACACCCTGGGCCTTGTAAAACAAAAAGAGTCGTTAGACCGTGAGCCTCACCTTAAGGAAGTTTACTGTTGATCTGTAATCTCTTGGGTTTTATCTCTGAGGAAAAAGCAGTGGCACGTCTGGAGGAACATCTGTCTAAGTCAATCCCTACAGCCCTGTTTGCTTACCCCTGCCGTGTGCCTCCTCAAGAGTTAAACTGTAAACAAGCCAGCTCCCACTTTCAGTAAAATTCAAATAAAGTCTCTGTCAAGCTGCACTGGGAATCTAAAGAGTCAGACCAAAACCCAGCGGCTCCAGTCCTTAGAACAGGGAATTAAATGGGACTTTTATTCTTTAATTGTTTTTTTTTTCTTTAAGAGCAGCGCAGTTCTGACCACAGCAATAATTTTATTTTGAATATTATCATTCCTACCACAAAGGAGGAACAGATGGAATTTCTGCTCATGATTGTAAAGCAATTCAGCACACTCACATTGACTGGGTCAATACTGAATTCCTGAGCCTGAATGCTATCAGTGAGTTAGACCCTCTCAGAAATCCTCTCCTCAAAACCATGGTATTTCACGATGTGTGTAACACTGAATGTCTGAAATGAAGCATTCAAGTGCAAACAAGAAAGAAATTTTGCAATTTGGTCTGTGATTATGAACACCTTTCTGTTGGATTGGTCAAATATCATACATCACCTCCCAAGCAAAACAGATCACTAATCTTTTTGCATAAACATTTATCTTCATTCTAGTGATACTAAGCTTAATAAGAAAAAAAGAATAATTCTGAACCTTACTAATCTTACTAAATCATACAGAGGAAAAAAAAAATTACAAAGATTTAACAAAGATTGTCTTACCTAAACTTGTTCAAATAGACAAAACAGGTGGATGTATGAGGTATAATTAATATAATCAATGTTTGAAAATTCTAATCAAGCTACAAAATAAAACTATCTTCTTTGTAAAAGGATGTTGAGATCTTCAAAAAAAACCCCCTGTTAGGCAAGTTCATCATGCAGGCCACCAAAAGTAAAGGGGTTTAAACTGAAGCAAACGAGGTTCAGGTTAGATAGCAGGTACTGTGAAGCACTTGTAAAAGATTGCCTAAGGAAGCTCAGAGATCTCTATCACTGTAATTCCTGAGAACAGGTTAGACAAATTTGGCAAGACATCGAATGTATTCATCGAGCCTTCCTCGGGACAGGAAGGAACAAATACTTTGTTCAGTGCAGATCACTGTTCTGTGTTATCACAGCTGTAGTATTAATTTTTAATAATAGAGTATTTACTACCTAGCACTTAAGAAACATATAATGTCTCCTTGCATTTATGCAACTTCCTTTCCTCATTTGACAGATAAGAAAACAGCAGAAGAATTGTCTCATTATAGTTTTTAACAAATCTATAGCAATGTCAAAGATTCGTGAGTTTCAGCTCCCATTGTCATATTCACTAATTGGATGTAATAGTTCCTCATAATGGGCTAAGCAGAGCTAGGTTGGGTTCTAGAGGCATTAACTCAGAATTTTCCTGCTATGGTTGGTTTGTTTCAGACAAAATATCGTTTAAAGAAAGCTTTATTTGGTTTGCCTATAGCAGCCAAACTTGCATAGACATTCTTTCTGCCATCATCTTGATGTCATAAAAGAAGTCTCAAGAGATTTCTATTGACAGCTTCATGAGCTGACTGTGATGATGCTACATGTCACATGAAATGGAATAGGGAAATAGGGAATTCAGCTTTTACAAGAAAACTTTAGAGGAAAAAAAATTTAAAAGCTCTTTTAGGGACTTGTGCAACTTCAGCATCTTAACTGATTCAAAATACATTTTTCAGATTTTATCAAAAGCCTATAAAACTGCCTAACATCAAGACACTAAGAAGAAAAATATTTTCCTTTTTTTGATCCTATACTTCCACTTATTTTTTCTTAAAAAAGCAACATAGGTAATATGTGGAAGGTTTTGATTTTCATGCAGAATTTTATTAGAGGTCAACTCGACTGCACGTGTGTTTTAGAAAAGAGAAAGAAAAGACTCAATTTCAATACCTGAAGTTCTTCTTAGGAATGGTTTAGTATTTCAAGAATCATATTTGATAGTTGAATTGTGATAAAGTGTATTAGAAACAAAACACAGGATGCTAACGATGAATGATGCACAGGTAAAGAACACGCAGACAAAAAGCTTTGAAAGCAAAACCTAAAATAGTGAGAATTGAAGAGCTATTAATAGGACATATGGAAAGTTCTGAGATAAGATAAAATAGGCCTAAAATTCTTATAAGTGTGCATTAAAGTCATGGAAACAACCTTCGTTCTGCCTCACCACCAACATTTATACCCGAGGAGTATTTTCCTGAAAAGTAGTTTGCTGAATTGAATGCTGGGAGGATGGAAAAACCCAAGATTTATTATATTATTAGAAATTTGAACTTCTTGGATCCGTCTCTTTGGCTACATTTGCCAAGAAGCATAATGCACTAGTAGAATAATTTGAAAATTAAGGAACATTTAACTGACAATGACATCATTTTCCAGGTTGGTTATAAACATTTTAAGGTATTCCTAGGTTTGCTGTTATAGGCTTTTTATTTTAGTACCATCATCGTATCCTATCACATACTACTACTAGCAGGTACACTATATTTGTTTGCATAGCTGTGGTATGTATTTCAACACCTACCTTCAGCAGTTTTGTCCAGGTAATGAGTTAATCATAAGAGTACCCAAGCTTGTTTATTTGATTTTATTTTTTTTTAATGGCCTCTGCTTTAAGTTGTACTTAATCTAACTGCTTGATAAGACATCCCTCATTAAGAGTGACAGTAAAGGATGTTGCTCGGAGTACAACACTGGTCTGTGTGGAACCTGAGGTCCATATCTGTACAAAGACCACCTCAGGCCACACTGTATCAGCAGTTTTGGTTCCTGGGCTACACCTGAGAAAGCTGAGTTAGATAATTCGGGCGTTAAGGAAGGAGGAAGAAATTGACACTCAGAAGCACTATTCACGCTGACAACATACTATGGACATTGAACTTTCTGAAGTCCTATGCATATATGGGACCATAGACTGAAACTCCAGCAGGGACTGAGCTCCCCCAGAACATGCCTTTGAGCACGGGAGCATTGACTTACCTCCTAAAAATATTTTCATTATTGTAATAAAGTCAGCAGTAGTGGAGTCTACCTCTTCACAAGACATGGTTAGAACAGTTCTCCATTTGAGTTTTTTTAAGCCACACCTCATATTTTGCCAGAGACCGTGATAACCAAACACTCCTCAGCTGGGGAGAGAGACAGACAGACCAACCACTTTCCATCCCTCACACGGACCGGGATAAAAGGCATGTATTGGGCAAGAGGAGATCCAACAAAAGAGCCCAACATGATTCTGCAGCCCAGCAGGAGGACTGAGCTTTGATGGGGAAGAGTTTTGCATCCTCCCACTTCCACAGGCTGTTTACATCTTTTAATCTCATAATTTATTAATTAAAAACACACAAGCAGTCCCAAAGTACAGAGAAAGCCAATTAAATGAGATGAATAGTAGGCACCAGAGCCCATGAACTACAGTACTTGCCTTTAATTGTTCCTTTTGGCAGTTTATTCTGGAGTGTTTGCATATACAGATTAGCTGACAACATATAGGTGCTGACTTGAATAAGGAGGAGTGAGATGATCATTAAGGCTTAACGTAACATAAATATGTGGGGCCACTTTTCAGGAAATAATCCTGAAAAGGATTCTTATTATCAGTCATTGAGACAGTAAGCTAGGAAAAACACATATACTAAAAAAAAGCAATCAAAATCAAATGAGAACAGACAAGAACAGAACAAAAACATCAGTGCAAGACATTTCCTCTTCACTTTTTTTTCCTTCTTTACAGTACTGTCACTAACACATGAACTTATCAGGTGCTCAGCTATCATTGATTTCAGCAAAGGTTGTGTATTTTTCCAAAAATGTTAATAATAACAAAAGATGTGTATTTAGATAAAATTCAGACCTTCTAACCAATGAAGAAAAGACAAAAAAATTATTTTTTCTTTTAGCATACCTTCAAAAATAGATCCTGCACCCTCAGCAAGTTTGCTGATGATACCAAGCTGTTTGGCG
>RSEF01000001.1:148775430-148800740 GCA_003993805.1 Himantopus leucocephalus | reverse complement strand
TCCCTGGAGGTGTTTAAGGCCAGGCTGGATGGGTCTTTGAGCAGCCTGGTGTTGCGATCCGATATCGGGGAGGTTCCACTGCGATCCCAAGGGATGAGATTAAGACACTAAAATATGTCAAACATCGCACAACCTTCAACTTTATTTTTCAGTCAACAGGGGTAGGAGTGAGGGGAGGGGAAAGTAGGAGCAGGGGAAAAAGAGAGATAGAAAGAGGGAGACTGAGTCAGGGAGGAGATCTAGCTACCAGCACTCCAAGTCCAGCGATGTTCCGTCAGCTCCATCCAAGCACCATAGGCTTTGTCAAGGCACGTTCCAGAAGGGGTCCACGAGGAGACGAGGAAGGAGGGAGAAAGAAGCCCTCACCGCAGCACGCGGGCTTCTTTTATATGGGTCCATGCTCATGTGCAGACCGCAATTGTGTACGTGCAGGTTGTGCGGTACGTGTTGTCCCCTTGGCGGGGGGCTTCTGCTCTTTTTGTGCCTGGGCCCCTGCGCAGGCACACTGCGATGTTTTTTTCTCCAAAACGTGAAAGCACTGTGTGTTGTTTGCAGGATGCTGGTGCCGGGGAATGGTGGTATGATGGCAATGTCGAGACAAAACCGCATTTAATATCCGTTCTCTACACCTGGTCTAGTGGGAGGTATCCCTGCCTATGGCAGGGGGGTTGGAAATTGATGATCTTCAAGGTCCCTTCCAACCTAAACCATTCTATGATTCTGTGAAAAAACTACATTATAGTTCATGCTAGTTTAGTCAGAAGACTGTGACAAGAAATGCAGATAGGTGGGTGCACACAGCTGGAAGAAGAAAGAATAACAAAGTATATTTCTCCTTATTTTGTACTCTTATGAACAAGCAACCTCTGGTAGTGTCCTCCTTTACCACCACCAGTGGCAAGCAGAGCGGTACATGCCAGCAAGGTTACAAGTCAGAACTGGAGAGCTCTACTCCACCTATGGGAGCAGGAGCTCGTGAAGAGGTAAGCGACCAGCTGAGGGAAAAAAAGAAGGACATGATAATTCTGAAACCCACCACAATGAAAATATGCCAGTCTTAAACATAACAACATTTCCTTAGGCTCTGCTGGGAAAGGGAGGACAAGAAACTCACATACCAATTTGTCAGCACAACCCTCTAATAATGTTGACTGCATCTGATCTATAACAGTATTTTGACCTGGCACTGCATTTTCTATCAGAATGACTCAATGGACCATGGAGGAAACACCAAATTCAACTGTGGAAACAGGAAGTCCAAGCTGAAACAAGACAAGCCCAGCACAATCGGCAGAAAACATTGTATATGCTATTTTGAGTTAACACGCTGAAGGGATTGAGCAAGGTGTTCTCCTCTGGTTTAGTTGTTGCGGGGACAAAGAGAGGATTTATTACTCTCTAACCTTGAGCCAGTCTAACCTGTCATGCAGTAAAGGATTATTTCAGTAACTGGATTCATCCCTCGCTTCCTGCCCTTCCCTTCTTACCTATCAAGTTTGAGAGACATTCTCTTTCATAAATGATGGTGGAAGAGCCTACCAGGAAAGACACCCGAGCAGCAGTGGAGAGCTGTTCCAGCAGCAGCAGCAGGAGACAGGCACTGATTTGCTGTATTTAAGAAAGGAAAAAAGAATTAAGACAAAGACCTGCTAACACACATCCAGTGAAATACCTGTTGATGACCATGGTCTAATATCGCACTGTAAGACCTGGAGTTTGGTGTCACAGGCTCCAGGCCTAATCCTGCTACAGAACATGGTGTGTGATTTGGCAACTGTAGCTGTGTCAACACCTCAGTTTTCCAGTCTGTAAAACTGAGGTAGTTAGATCAAGCTAATCTGTAAAGTATTTGAGATCTAGGGGAGTGTATGTTATGGTGAAGCTCATATTATCTTGCACTAACTTTTAATGGGAACTGGATCTAGTTCACTTTGCAATTCATTTTGGTTGGTTGGTTTGGAGGTACCCAGTACCAGAGGCAACCTTAGACCTGGGCTGTTTGACACCCATACTGGTAGGAAGCAACCTCATGGCCTAAAGAGAGGTTTTACGTGATGCATGTGATGAAACCAGACTCAGTGCATGTGCACATATAAGGTTACCCTACCCAGGCATGAAAAGCAGGTTACATCAGACTTTCTGAGTGCGTAGGGATTAACTGCACAGAAGGTATCTCACTCAGCACACCACAGAGGTGCAAGCAGGGGTCGATTGTGGCTTCACAACTCTTAAGACCAGGACTGGTAAGTTTTGTTTCCCACAAATAGCCCAGCAGCCGCACTTCACCGTTTCCCTTCAGGCTGTCCCTGACTGTGGTCCAACAAAGCCAAGGGAAGGGATAATAAGGAAACTTCCACGGAGGGAACGTATGTTGTTACATAAATGCTTCCATAGGCCTGACTACTGTTTCCTGAGAAAGGAAACTCCATTCATCAAGTCTGTAATAAACTGACATCTCATCAGCAGGGGAAACAAGAGGAAGGCACTTGTGAAGGAAGAAATCTATTCCTCTACATATACGAACTGTTTTCCTTTGCATGCCTAATCTGTGAGGTGACTAAAGTTTTACCCACTAGTGCTATAATACTCACATGGGAAACATTAAGTTAAATATTACAAAATTAAAGTGTAAGAGTTATTGGAAACTAGAGCCGAGCAAAATATTAGAATTTTCATCCTGGGGGAAATTCTAATATTTCAACATTTGTTTTCTTCCAAAATTAGGATGGAAATGTTGAAATACCTCTTTTTTCATAGAATGAACATGTTCTCAGCCACTTTGACATTAAACTGAATTTGACAAAGGTGTTACAGTATCTCCTGGGAACTGTTGTTAAGGTACCTTGTACTTAGAATCGTGTTAACAAGGAATATTTTAGTTGGGTTATTGAACCAAAGCTGTAAAAAATGCTTGGGGTCAGGCAGAACATTAATTTCATCCTTTTCTTCTTTCAGGTTATTTAACCCTCGTATTCCCTTTAGCAAAAAAGGGNTGAAAGGGAAACAAGTTTTGCAATAGAGAAGTCACGCCATTCGATTTTTAAGATATTCAACAGTGTTCTGGATTTTGTGTTCATCCTCAAAAATGGTTCTTTTTTGGTTAAACTTCAAAATGAGAACGCTAATTTTGGTTCTCATGCTGTTGCCAAAACTAATTATTAATATGGATTCATTAAATGGTTTCAATTGATCCACAACTGAATTTATCAAGCAGAAAAAAAAATCACTGAAAAGATCTATCGCTTTTTTTATTATCTTCATTCTTCATAGGCTTCCTGGTTTGATTGTGCGCCCCCATAGCTCATCTTCGGTCTAGGAAGCTGAAATGCTCTCCTGGCATATTTCAACACTCTGACACCCTAGCAAGTAGCATCCTGGGAACGTAATATTTTTGTCTCCTCAGGAGAAATATTTCTTTTATCCTGACATTTTGGTGCTGGGTCGGGTTTGCTGGGTAGATCACTTTTGTTATCAGAGCATTGCTGGTATGTTGGCTGAAGTCTGTTGACTTACTGAGTGAAGAAAGTAAGAGCAGAATGGAAAAATCTCAGAAAAATGCCCTTACGGAGGTGAAAAGGTATCTTGCTGCAATAAAATGCACACTAAGGCACTTGAGAAGCAAGAAGAGGAGACCCCACTGTTCAGATTCTTTTTGCAGATGTAATCAGACTAGTTTTCCACTTACTCACAGATCATTCATTGATCTTCTGATGTTAGTTTAGTTGGCTGGTATTTTCTAGACATATAAGGTCTCAGGCCCTATTTATTTAATAGAAAAAGAGGGCCTGAGACCTCAGATGTCTATGTACACGTACATTTTTTTACAATTGCTGTTCATAGTTTTTTGCTGTTCTCATACAAAGGCTAAAGGTTACGGTTTTAGTTTAAACATAATATTTTCATGGTTCATAAGAAAATCTGTATTAGTTTACATTTTTGGCAACTTTCATTATGCCCTAGTGATTCCTAGAAGTCCTTGTACTTTCCTGCTGGTGAGAGATACTTTCCATAAAATAACACAGTATAAAAATAGTAATTATTAACTTACTGTGATGTATTTCGTTAAGGTGCAGAGAGCATATTCAAAGGACTAAATTTATTCAGTGTCCAGTTTTGTGGCCATATTTTTCAGTTTAAAATTATTAAGTTGCAAAGTGTACTTTCTAAGCAGTATTAGAAGATTCACTGATGAGAAAGAGAGGAGCTAATCCTAGTTAGTTGTAACAGCCCCATACCCCTCACATCTGGCAGGCAACTACAGTTCAGCTGACTGAGGATTTTAAAGGGTCTGTGCACTGCAGAATGGTTATACTTTGAAAATAGCTCTAAAAATTAGTTCAGAAACTCAAACTCTTTGCTCTGACATGTTGTCGAGGTTGATACCTGCATAAAGGATTTTTGAAGGATAATGAAATTGTGTATTCAGATACTGATGCAAAAGAATTTTCCATATTTTTTCTTCCAAAGGATCCCCGAGTTGTCACAAATATGTAGATTAAGCAAATTCTAAACAACGCACATAGGAGGGCAGCCTCGTATGCCACACACATGCATAGTGCTGCTCAACTGAGTACCTTTCTGAGAGGGACAGGGGGATGATCTAGGAGATACCCTACACATGTATAAAAGACTCATCAATTGGAAAAGGTTAGCTACTGATGTGGTGAAGTTAAACTGGTCAGCTTTCACCCAGACTGCCTGACCGTAAGACTTGGGCATTGTGGATGAAGGGCAATCCAGCTGCAATTATGGGAATTATTCCTCAAAGCTAACTTGAGGTCCTGCGTCCATTCACTGACTGTAAGCGTAGATATAGAAGAGTGGCACTAGTTCACAACAAGACTTTATGTCCCTGAATCATACGGCACAGAAGCTGGTGCCACAAGCCTTCCTAGGCTAAAGAAGGCTTGTGTATTTGCAAAAGAACCCTCTGTCTTGCTGCATTTAAGACGGTGTTTGTGCAGGACCACACATGCCCAGGTTGTGTGTGAATCTGTGGGAAGGGTACATGCGCAGTAGTGCTGGAGGTGGGTTTGCTGTGGCTATTCAATATTGATAAATGTATTTTTGTCTTTTTGTAGAATTCACCTCATGAAACAAATAGAATTTCATTTCTTTAATGCTTTTATAATCTCTCAGGAATTTTTTTCTCCAACAAGTCCCTTTTGAATGCCCATATCAGATCTGTGTATTCTAAGACTGGAATATATTAATACATTTTCAGTATATGCTTTAAACAAACTGAGAATGTTTGCAATTTTATATGCCTGGCTTTACAAAACCCTTATTGACTAGCGGAAGTCTGCATATTAAACCCCATTATAAAGCAAAAAGCAATAACAGGAATAAATAGTTCTAATAGTATGAAATGTGTATTTTACAGAACTATACCCTACAACATATTTTATATCTCACAAAAAAGTTTATTGTTGATCAATTTTCTCTACATATTTAGCTCAGACAGCTTTCTAATCATTCCTTAAATCGCTTGAAAAGATATCCACTAAAAATTACCTCCAGAGTCATCTCATGTAACTTGTTACTTTGAAGTAGAAAGCAGAGCCATGAGCAAGAATACAGAGCAAAAGACAATACTGGTAATCTTTCACATAAAAATCTCACCCAGAGATCCAAAGCAAGTAGTAGTATATCCGTTTCACAGATGGAGAAATGCCTAAGCAAGAAGAAGGAGCGTCAGCCTGTATTCTTAGTTTTGTTTATGTCCTTTCCCCTGGCTTTCAGCTTGCATGTGTACTTCAATTTGCAGCTGTAGGGTCTACAGAACAGCGTCCAGTAAAGTCAGATATTAAAGCAGATTAAACAGTGCGAAATAGTGAAGGTTATGAATGGAGGATCTACATTAAACTGTGTAAGGGAACACTGCAGGAGACAAGCTTTAAAGGAAGTTTTGATTATTAGCAGGATAACATGAGAAACAAAGGGAAATGCTGTGAATTAACGCAGTGCATTTAACAAGAGCTCTGAAAGGCTGTACCTATCTTAGTATTTTGACCAGTCAGTGAAATGACAAAATCAAAATCCATACTTAGCAGAAAATCATGTGCTACCTTCTTCTCAGCAGACCTTTACATGCTTCCCTAGTAACAGTAATGGCACGTGTTCATCATAGAGTGTGCAATTCTCACAAATAAAAGCCCAAAGTCAATAGTTTCATCACACTGAAAAAGGAAAAATAACTGGACATGTATACTAGAAGCTGTACGCTCATAGCCTACTACTGAAAGCAGAGACCTTGCCACGGATTTTGGGAGAAGCAGAAGCAGACCTGAACTGCTTTAATTGGAACAATAAAAAGAATGAATACCGAACTATCACTTATACTCACGTATTCTATTTCACTTCTCACGTTCCAGGTTCCTGTCCCTTTACTTAAAATATTTCCACTGCTCTAATTTTTCTTCTCCTTTCTTTTATAACTATGTTGTCTGGACATGCTGAACAAGTTATTCTTATCTATTGATTTCAGTTTATTAGGCAAATTCTGAACATGCTGAAACGACTCTTACAGATTGAGTTAGATAATGTGTCTGGTATCATATTTTGCAGAACACTTAAATTACACATGTAATGACATACATACTGTGATTTAATTTTTCAAATATATTCACTTTAATATGGTTTCCAAATTCAAATGTTTCCCCCCCAAAAGCAAATGCTGTTTAATCTACTGATCTTTATGTCAAGCAACTTTGAGTACAAAATGAGTACTGTATATATTTTATATCATATCAGAACCAACTGGCTTGAAAATTTCTCTGGAGAGAAATTAGGAAAAAAAAATCCCTTGAAATAAAATAATTCTATGAATCTTCTACGATTCTTAATGAAGAATCTTTCATAATGATCTCATAACCTAGGTCATGTTATTTCTGAAATGATAAGCCTATACACTCAGCTTTGCAAGCAGTAAAAATCTAAGCCAAAGGTAGTAAATCGTCTGCTCCAAAAGCTGAATTCCTGAATGAACTATTACAATAAAACTACACTTGCAGGAATGAGGGAAGAATATAGGATGTGTTTCATCTTTTAATACCTAAAGTTGCAAGAAGAATTGGTCTTTTCATACCATAACTTGTATTTCAAAAGTTAAAATACTCCCAGGGCAGGCAGTATTCAGTTGAAAGTCCCAACAGGTAGTTATTGTTATGCACTTAACACATCAACTCAGACAGTAGAATATTCTGTTTTGGGGGGAAGAAAAAAAAAAGACCAATCTATGCTTCTTTTTACACATCGAATTTCCATGTAATTAAGCATGAAATTTCAATTTTTCATTTTTTACCCCTTTATTTCTGTAAAATGCAGTACCTTTCCAACTTATAACATTTGCAAGAAGAGAACCAACAATACCATGTGTTGCTTGAATGATTCAGCGCAGCTACTCCTTTCTGTTCCAGCCAAGGTAAAGCAAACTTGGGAAGCAAAAGTAGCTTTGGTAGCACCCAGATGAACTGTATCCAGAGACAGAGAAAGCAACTGTGGCTCCCCAAACACAAATTCAGCTTGGAAAAAGCAATAACACAAAGCATCAATAAAAAGGAGGTAAACATCTTGCCTCTGCAACTCAGTTTGCAATTTTTAGATCTTTTAAGTATTATGAGAGAAGATCTTGTCTAATCCCTAAGCTGCCAATCCTTCCTCATTACTGAACAGGAAAGTACTTCAGCCTCCCCCAAAATCCAATTCCTCTCCTTTTCACTACAAATATGTCTTCCATTTTGAAATTCAGATTCTTCCTACTATTTGCGTTCTTTTGGAGTTCTTTGTGGCTACTGCTTAGACTTAGTTTCCTCTTACTCTTAACTTTTCTCCCATCCACCCTCCTGTTATTTTTATATACCTGCAGGCAAGACTGGAAAAGCACTGTACTGCTGAGATTTTCGGTCTGAAATACTTCTGCAAGGCTACACCTTCTAGCAAGGCATTCAGGCAGCTTGATAGCGTGCCCTTAACAATAGCAGTTATTAGGAGCTACATTGCAAGTGTTCATTTTCGGTTAACAGTCTGTCTAAGCTCCTGTAAAACTGTTAAGTTATAAATCACTTCACTCTGTTATTATAAAAAAAGTGGTAGCACACAATTAGCAATATAATTATAGAATTATTGCGCTCCACAAATTATACAGCCAGGCCCCCAACACACATAGCTGCAGGGCCCCAGTGCAGCCAGGAGATTTTTTTCTTCTAAAGCAACAGATGTGTCAAGACGGATTAGAAAGCTTTTTCCAGATGCATGATCTTAGGGGTTTTCTCCTTTTTTTTTTCCCCCTTTTGCTGCCAAATCTGTTTTATCTTTTGAAATGTCTTCTCTAAGAAAACATACAAATCAAGATATGATTAAGAGGTAGCTGAAGGCAGTGTAGTTCAGGTTAGGACTCCAAAATTTAGCAAGCCTAGCTTGCATCTTGAAGTGAAGATGCTTGTGTGGTACTCGGCTAAAAGCCAAGATGCAAGCACACGCTGGAAAACGCTCGCAGCCCTTCATTATAGAGGGAAGCCAAAGGCCAGCTTGCTTCTTTTCTCGGAAGACATCCCTCCGAACAGAGAACGTGTACCACTTGCTCTGAAGAAGAGTGGACTGCCTCGCTGACACCAGAGCTACAGTTAAGGACACCTCTTTCTCCAGAGCAGGGCCCACCCAGCCTGCCTGCCACACACGGGCTGCCATAAGACAATAAAATACAGCACTTTTCCCAAAAGTTTAGTTAAGCCTTGTTAACTGGAAAGGGTCCTGAGACAAAACTGTTGGCTATTTTATAAACGTACATAGTTAAAATGAGCAGTAGCACCTGACTTCTATTTACAGGAACACGAACACAGATAGGCAGACAAATTAACCTACAGACTTGCAAGGAAAGTCAGAAGTTGGTTACCTTTCCCAAAACCTGATGTTTCCAGGAAGGTATCAGGATCACCTGAGTTATCTGTTCACCTAACACAGTTTAACACACAGCCATGGCCCTAATCACAATTTTAACATAAGCAGCAAATACTTCTAAAACGGGATCCAGTCTTTCCCTTTGTAACAGGGCATGAGGGGAAAAAAAAAGTAATGCTTTCTTTTTTTTTGCCTTCACATGGTCATGCAGCTGCTGAAATCTATGCTCTAATAATAAAAGAGTGGGAGTCACCAGGATGGGTTTGCATTCTCCAAGAGCAAAAAGCAAAAGCAGCAGCTGCCACATCTGAAGCACCTTTGGCAGCTCCCTGTTTGAGACACGATGATATTTTTGGGGACCTTGCGGCAAAGGAGAGAGAGCAAGAGGAAGCTGTACAAAGTAAACAGCACTGTAAGCATGTCTAGGGAGACAACAGATTAAAATGCAGAAGGATTTCCAGGCTGCAGTGGGCTGTGGATCTACTTCAGTCAGAAGGCATCCTGCCTCACTCTCTGGGTTCAGTTTGCTACATAGCTGCATGCTATAATTAGTCTAATAGCTCTGCACTTATTTTAATGAGTAGCAAAGCAACTGCTGGAGTTGCCTATAGCTGGACTGGTGTGTCAGCCTATAAATTATAGGTCTATTGCCTACACTTTGGAGTTATAAGTCCTAAAGACCTTTCTCTGCAATTTGCTAATTATTGCAATTTTGATAATTTTATATGACCACCTTTTTACCAAACAAAAAATATATTGAAGACTTTTACTAGTTTAAACTGGCTCAGAAGTTAAGAGGAAAAGCATTTGGCACTTCCACCGTGCTTTTCAGCGTGTGAGTGCTGAGTGAACAAGCGGGTATTCAACCACTCCTTTAGCAGGCTGCTCTGCAGAGGAACAGCAGTCTCACAGAAATGCGTACAGACGTGAAGAGATAATTTTATTAAAAGGAAGCAAATTATCAGACTGCTCCTCTTCCAGACATTTGCTATTTTTTCTCAGCGCTTTTGGCAATGCCTGAAGAAAAATGGCTTCTTCCAGGGACTCCCCCTGGCAGTCCCTGTGGTACGGTGACACAGCCCTGCTCCCGCAGTGAGCCCCTGAACAAGGGACTCAGGAATCTGCTCTTCTCCATCAAACCCTTGATGACCTTCACCTGCCCTCGCTTTCTGTGGCTGAAGCTCTCATCACTCTGGCACCCCCCGTATATATTTGGTCCCTGACTGAAGGAAGAATACATGTCATGGGTATGGTTGGGCCCCAAAGAGAGATTTGAGAGAGGTTAGCACTATGTTTCAGCTGTGGACATCTGTGTAAAAAAGCCAACCCTAATGTGCCCCAGACACTTGTACTGTGACTTCCTATTTAAACCTTATCAGCTTTACCAGGATCCAAAATAGAAGACACCAGCCCTACTAACACAGGCGCCTCAGCACTCCCCAGTGTTGAGCTGTGACTCCAGCACCGCCAAGGGCTCAGGCAGCAAGACCGTGTTTCCCAGTGAGCCAATGTAGATGGACTGCCTGCACCACGACCACAGATACCCTGGCATCTGCTTTCCTCCTCTGGCTTTCTGGTTCTCAAATATTTATCAATTTAAAGGTCAGTAGTACAATGCTCTGTGTCTAGAACAAAGAAAGAAGAGCACATCATCAAACATGTATTTCCAGAGCTAACGAGAGCTAATTCCCTCTTAATTAACACCTCACCGCTCTCTCCCCTCATCAAAAAACCATCAACGAACTGACGTCCTGGTCTTGCCAATTCTTATTAAATTATCTGGAAGCTCATACCAGATTATTACAGTGGCTCCATCTGGTCATATAAACCGGTTTCGCCAAGTTCTTGCCCTCTGGATAACTTATCTGTTCCTACTGTGAGAAGAGAGGCGGCCCATCTCACACAGCTGTGGTACAGTGCCTACTGGAATGGTTTCCAGCATCGGTGTACCCTAATAAACACCCACAGTCCCAACTCCCTGGCATCTGGCACTGGATACCAGGGCAAGCCATCAAACCCTGCCCAGCATTGCAAAAAGTAAGCAGAGCCATGTGTGACTCGCAGTTCTTCAAGTCCTTTTCAGCATGTATCTAAGTGTCAGGGAGTGTCTTTGAGGAAACAGCTACTCATAATTGTTATTACTTTCCTTTTACAAAATTCCAGCATAGAACTATGGATGCATAGTAGTTATAAAAGCAAAAAACCCCATGAGTGGATATTCCATATCAGAGAAGAAATACTACTTCTGCGCTTAGGCAAGAAGACTGCCCCCAAGATCACGGGAGAAGAGACATGATTGGGATCATCTAACCCAGGTATCTTCTCTGAGCTTGGATTGCAAGCTTGTATGCGAGCCACGATCTCATCCAACTTAGAGGGAGTGACAGTGGCAGAAGGAATGGTAGTAACAGGGAAGGTTTGGTCTACACCTTTCTAGTTCCCACTAGACTAGATTTTCTAGTCTTTTCTTGTAGAGCAGAGATTAAAAGATGTATCCCAAATCATGTAATAGCTATATCAAGAAATCCCAACAGTTCCTAGTGCCCTCTGTAAGCGCTTTAACTCTTCTAGCAGTAACAGTAAAACCGACCCTTAGAATTGCAGTGTTGTTTGCTTTTCACACTGCACGTCAGTAAAGACTATTCATTGTCAAGATTAGTACTAACCAAACCAGACTATTTAGTTGTAAATTGGAAAAAATGGTCATTATCTGCAAAGGGCTTTGTAACTTCTTCTTATGTGTCCTTTCTCACACACAGCTTGAGCTGCTACGTGCCTGTCTCTGTGAGCCTGGGGATAGCCAGCAAAATCCCCGCAGCTGGCTGTGGCGCAGGCACGGGAATGCAGGACAGCTCTGTACGTCCTGTTGCATTAGTGAAAAAAAATAAACCTAGGTGAACTTTGATTTCAGTTTCCCCATGCATTATATTATTCCTGGCTATTTATTTTTTCCACTAATTACCTCAAAACTTGTTATTTGAGTTTTTCTTTCAAAAAAACGAAGCTGAGAAACACCTTACTATTAGTCTTTCCAATTAATTAAATGTGGTAGAAATCCTACTTATATTGGAAAATTTGGCCAATAAATTAAATAGAAGAAGCTGCCAAAACTATATTTACCTTTAAAAATAACCAATCGCTCATACATACTGCAAAAAAAAAAAATTCTGGGACCTTAAAGTCTCTCGTCATAGTCTGTATCTTCAGACTGTAATATTACTTATGAAGAGAAAAGCAAAACAACTCCTCTGCCCTCTGTCCCCTCACAGTTTTCATTGTTATTTTTAAAACCAGGTATAAGCAAAACCACAATGAATACTCTTGCACTTAGATTTTGTTGAACAGACCTGGAAGTTAAAATGGATTCAAAACACTAAAGGCAAAACTATCTGGAAATCTGTAAGAGTCTCTCCAACCAAAACCCAGAGACACACATGAATTAATTTTTTTCATAAGTTTTTGAAGAACTGGATTGAAGTTACATTTCATGGTCTCTCTTTCCCGTCTTCACTGGATATGAGCTGAAGTCAAGACCGTAGGTCCAAGTAAGTCCTCACCTGTAGTGACAGCAAGCCCCAGTCCCCACACTGGGCTTTGCTCTTAGCTCCTTAGAAATCCTCAATGCCCTAACCTTTGGAAATTATCAATTTACATCTAAACCTTCATTTAGAACTCACATTTTGCATCAGTAATCTACCAGATTGCCATCAGACAACACAAGAGGATAGTTTGAATGAGCTTTTCAGTCAAACTCGGTACCTTTTGCAATCAGACATAAATGCCTACAATATTCAGATAAACAAATGATGCCACCGCTGGCTAACACCAAATCATCACCCATTTTGCCTTATTAAATCTCTTCTCTCCAAACCCAGACAGGAAACAGAGTTAAGGAGGTCTCAAAAGCATAAATGGAAGCCAATTTTGAGTAAGAGGGAGAAAACCAGATGACAATGCATAATATTATGAATTAAATTATTTTTTAAATCGTCATTAATTTGTAAAGAGTTTGATAATTCCTCTTCAAATTTTCACCCTCTTCCTCTTCTATTTTACGAGTAATCTGGAAATCTCAGAAAGAAATTTTAGGAATTTCTACAAAGCTCGCTTTTCAACTCAAGTCTGGAGGGAGGTGGGGTTTCATTTAATATTTTTGTGACTTCTTTTTTTCTATGAAAAAATGACAAATATTCACTTCCTATACTAGTTACTGGCATTTGAAGTTCATCTGTGAGCTCGTGTATAGAAATGTATGAAGGGAGAAATTTGCCCTGAAGAAGTTCAACTGAAGGGATTAATTTAAAGCTGCGATGAATATTCTGGAAGCTATATGTTTTGATATGAAAGAAAGACCTTAACGCCAAAAAATATGATAAATTTATTTGTTTGCTCTGTCATGGCCCTTCTGATTTTTCAAAGCTAATTTGTAAAACCATTTTGTATGTGGCCAAATTAATTTATTCCAATTGCATTAGAAGAGCACGAAAGTGAGAGATTCACTGACATAATATATTCCTTTAAAATGATAAATAAAACTGCATGACTGAAATTCACAACTCTCAGGAAAAAAAAAAAAAGAAAGTTGCAAGGAAGGAATAATATCTGCAGCAGCGCTTAGCAAGGATGAACTAGTTCCAGTGGGAAAATAAAGGAACGCTTCCTTTTCTAAAGAGAAATTAAATCAGAGTAATTTGCTTTGATGTTGATGGGAAATTACTGTATGCTTTGAAAAACTGGGACCTAATAGACTGCTATTCGACTGGAATTGCAATGGTCTGAATTGAGAGGAGAGATGTGTATGTGAGAAGAGGGGATGGGCAGAGGAGGTCATAGGCGACAAAGCACCGACAGGGTTGCCCTCAGTAATGTAAAAAGGAAACCGACAGCTGAGGTTCAAGCCAGCTCCCCGCTGGATTTCATGGCTATTGTTTATAACACTTTGTAAAGTTTATTTATTTAGTGTTAATTAAAAAATTCAGCTCTAAAAAAAAAAAAGCAGATACAAAATTAATGTCTCCATAGAGATTGAGGTGGCCCATTTGGAATTTCAAAGGCAGGAAATTCATGAAAACTATCGTACAGCAAAACTGTCAAGCATTCAGTCATATCAGCTATTTAAGGAAAATGCTCTGTACCTCAGAGGCAGAATCTGCCACTGACTCCTACTCCCATTTAACAGTAACTTATTCAACAATTCATGTCCATGCACTCAACTGGACTACCCAGTAGGTGAGGTGCTATTATTGAAAATGTTCCCTTTGTTACCAGAATGCATAACCGAGTGCTGTAACTAAGTACAAACCTGCAGTATAGAGTCTACACTACACACTCAAAAGACAATGCTACTGCCAAGCTTAGTATCTATGTGGTATTTTTTTAATTTAGAAAAGAACAGCAAATAAGCAATAATGAATAGAACTACAACACCAAATTGTTATATTTATTAATAAACTACCAATTTGACCCATTCTGACAACGATGAATTACTGCTGGTTGACCAGTGTGGCCTTCAGCTCCTCAGATGACAGAAGTGAAGCAGGACTGCGTACTGCCTCAGAGCCAAAGAGCAGGATGAAACTTTACATTAGTTTTTCTTTTTCCTCTATAATTAGCTAAAAAAAATCTATTGCCATTGTTGCCATTCCTCTCTGACCAGCTCACTTCATTTTAGTATATTTGTCTTTCTAGCTTGCCTTTGGTTAAGGATATCATTCTGCCCCCTATTACACAAAAGTGATCTGCCCCATATTTGTTACTTGTGCTATAACCCAAGGCACAGCATGATCCAGAATACGTAAGAAGTGCTGTCAGATGCAAGATGCTAATGGCACCTCTTCTCCTCAGTGCAACACTCTTATCTTGGGATGGTCTTGGGGTCCCCCCACTATTTCCCTTCTTGAAGGAAGGAGGAGCATCCATCAGAACTAAGACCGTATTTTGCTGATTTAGTGGAAGCAGACTATGACCCCTGAATTCCTTTACCAAACCCTTTACATCACCTGTACACTTCTTCACTCTGATCTACCACCTCCATGGGAACAGTGTACCCTAAGCTTATGTTGTGGTTTAATCCCCACCAGCAACTAGGTCCACACAGCCACTCGCTCAATCCCCCGATTTTGGATGGGGAGAGAATCGGAAGAGTAAAAGTGAGAAAAAAACTTGTGGGTTGAGATAAAGACAGTTTAATAGGCAAAGCAAAAGCCACACACACAAGCAAAGCAAAACAAGGAATTCATTCACTGCTTCCCACAGGCAGGCAGGTGCTCAGCCATCTCCAGGAAAGCAGGGCTCCATCACACATAATGGTTACTTGGGAAGGCAAACACCATAACTCTGAACATCCCCCACCCTTCCTTCTTCTTCCCCCAGCTTTATATACTAAGCATGATGTCACAAGGCATGGAATATTCCTTTGGCCATTCCATCATTCTGTCCAGGCTCCTTCTCAGCTTCTATCAGAAACTGAAAAAAGTCCTTGAAAAAATATAAACATCACCTGGCAACAACTAAAACAATAGGCATTATTGACATACCTTTCATATCAAATCTGAAACACAGCTACCACTAGAAAGAAAATTAACTCTGTCCCAGCTGAAACCAGGACAGCTTACCAGCATCACCTTCACTCACTTCAACCCAGGTTTACTGACAAATGCATAGGCATTTTTAGCAGGACTCTCTGCTTCACAAGATTTAAAGAACGGGATTTAGATACAAGCACAGAAAGAAAAGATAAATCAGTAAATCATAACTCAAAGACAATCCTCAGTGATACTTAAGAAAGCTCCTGCCTGCTTGTTTCAGCTCCACTCTGCAAGAGGTCCTATCTTGCCTCTCCTTGCTGTAGGTCCTGGGACCTTGAATTCAGAGAGACATCCCTACCTCCCCAGATTCCTCCCATATTCTGGAGTCAGATTTTCCTGCTGATTCAAGTGCCCCTTGACAATCTGACTAGCTCAGTTTTTCTGAGTACTCAGCAGGATTTCTCCAGCCCCAGTTTGCATATAGCCATCCAGGAACATCTAAATATGAACACTGATGGGACTGGTCAACTTACGCGTTTAAAGTGTCTCTCCTACTCTCCTTAGTCAGCCCTGCTGGCTGACTGCCTCCACCCAGTCCAGATTACTCCTTTGGTCCACTAGAGATTACTAAAACACTCCTATTAAATGTCATAAAATGCATGCATTTTGTCAAGCTTGTGATCTGGGTGCCTTGCCAACTTTCTGCGGAGACCACACAATGCTTTCAAATATATGGGAAACGCTCTAAGAAGTTAAGAAGAGAAGTCCAGCTCTGCAGGACCACACCGAAGATCCATTTAATTCAGTAGCTGATTTCAAAGTAGCGAATATTTTGGAACAGAGTAAGAGACAAGGGCAAGCAGACAGAGATATTTCCCTTGTATATTCTACCAGTTCCTGGCACTGTGCAATGTAGGACTTCCTGAGCCAATGGTTGCATCAGCATCTTAATGTTTAATAGGCCTGGGTGGAGTTTTCTTCCATGAACTTGTGTCATTGCTGTGCCTGGAAATGCTAGAAAGGCAAGCACTGCCCCAGCCATTTGCTTTTACTGGGGTTCCCATGACACAGAAGGCAGTGAAACCCACAAGATGTTTCAGCACTTCAGAAGATAAGTACCTGGAAGACAGACAGCTGGCTCAGCTTCAGTGTGGATGAGAGCTCAGTGGTGCTGTTAGATGGAAGAAAGTCTTTCAAGGGTAAGCCACAAGCCTGGAATTAGATTTTAACTGAATGCATCTGCCAGCCTGTGTTTACAAACCACTGCACGTTTGAGGCAACTTTCTCAGCTCCCAGACACCCAAGTAACAGCACCCAAAACCTTTACCTAATGAGCAAATGCATGATTTCAGATCAGGGAAGAGGAGTAGCCAAGCTCACCCACCCTTTCATCACACCAGAGCTGAGCTCAGTAGGGGGACCGGTCATTAGTTTCAGTCAGCCTAACGTGTAAGGTTAAGGGTGTTGGGTTAAACAGTCTAATGACAACAGGGGTGTCATCTACAGGATTAACCACCAATTGCACAGTTGTTTCAAGAAGTGGGCAGCATGAACTTGTATTTAAAGATCCAGCTGATCCAGCTACTGAAAACAGTGCTGACTGACCCAAACCTGGCACTCTGCAGACCCCAAGGCAGAATATGCCGCCTGTGGTTTCCTCCATCCCTAAGAAGGAGTCAGAGTCTCTGCGCCTATACAGCAATATTCAGTTTTACAAACAAACACACAGCACAGACAATAAATGATACAGCCCTGAAGGGAGGAGAGAATACAAATGTCTCTGAAGAATTAAAGTCTTTGTGGGACCCCATTCCAGGAAGAAGGGTGCATCTTTCCCTCTGCGTAGCTATAAAAACATTTGTGGCCATACAACAAGCCTGTAGGTGGACTTATCAGGTCATAAGAATGCACTAAAAATATATCCTCATATTTCTGATGAAAATTTTCTCCTAAGGCATACAGCTGTTGGGAACCATGGTGGCACCTAGACACCCACAGATAAGAGTTCTTAAGTCACCATGTGGGCACAAAGCCAGAGTCCCTGAAGAGCTCGCCCTCAGATTCTAATAAGACAAAAACGCAGGAGGCAGAGGCACTGAAGGACTTGTTTGGAGACACAAAGGCTCAAAATCATAGAGAAGAAAATTAACCCTGCTTCACCTGAATTCCAGGCTAGTTCTCAACGTATGCAGTCCCAGGGTCTGCACAAAATTTAAGCCATATGAAGAACAAAGAGATGGTATAAAACCTGAGAGTAATGAAGACAAACCACGGACAATACTGGACAGAAGAAAATAAAGTGAATGTACGTTTCATAAACTCNACTGGACAGAGGAAAATAAAGTGGATGTACGTTTCATAAACTCCACAGGGCCAAGAAAATCACTGAGAATAATTTCTATTAGCACAAATAGATTACATTGATATATATTTGCACAACTCTTCTCCAAAAACAATTGCTTAAGCATATGCTGTAATGCAACCCAAATGCAAAGGAAAATTAATTGTCACACAAAAGCCTATAGAAAAAATATACATACATATATATACACATATATATATTTAAAGGAATACTCTAGAAGTATCTCCTGGACATCACATTTGAACTCTTTTTTCCAGGCTAAGCTTCTTTGTTCTGAAGTCAAGACTTTAAAAAAGCTATGCTTTGAAAAGCAAACAAAGAACTCACCTGTATTATTTGATTTCATGGGTAGTTGTAATTTTATTTTCAGTTCTTTCGAACTCCTAGATGGGTGCACTGTCCTTCTAGCATTTATTCAACATCAAAATAGCCTAAAATATCGTTTAGCTGCATACCAGAAATTGGGTGGAGTGCTCACCACAACTTTCAGCTTAGCTTTCAAATATTTGCAGAAGGAACCACTTGCTTGTATACATGGAAACTAAAATCCTGACATATATTAGGAGACTGTACAATACGCTTAGCCACAGAGAAGCAGTCTTTGTAGCATGATCCAAGCAATTGCAGGAATCAGCTCACTTTTCAGAGCACCGAGAGAAAAGGGTTATAAACAGTGTGGATCGCTGCTGTTTACACCCGAGTCTCCTAAGACCACTATCCTTTGCAAGGTTTGCTTTTGGTACTGCTGGAGGAAGAAGGAAGACCAAGGTACCAGATTAACTCTTCATTCTGGTGGTTTATCATCAAAGTAATGCCATTGACTTCTCCAGTATGCACCATGAAGAAATACTGCAGACCTAAAAAAAATTCATTCAGGATTATGTTGGGAACACCACATTTCCACCCTAAAGAATAAAATTGCTGATGAAGATGGTCACAAGAGGGCTGACCCTGCATTCCCCCAAGCTCTCCTTCATATCAAAGGATGGCAGGGTGGCAATGCAAGAATGGATCCCAAGTGTAACCAATTATTTTCCAGTGATGGAAACTTTAAGCCTAATCCAAAAAAATCACAGAGAGAGACACTGGTTTGGAACAAATTCCTGTACTGCATCACCCCCCTACATATGAATTACTGCAATGCCCTCATGGATATTTTTAATTCTCTTGTTATATAAAAACATATACATTCAGGAAAAATGGGAGGAAGACCCTCATTTTAGAGAAAGCATGCTGATTCCCAAATGACTGGAAATGCACTTCAAGAGTAATTTGGCTTAATGCAAATCTAAGCCATGGCTATTTCTGATGCAGTGACTGAACTCATAACTTATAGAATGAAATAGAAACATTTGTCAAGAGCTGCAAACCAATTGTTGAAAGGCGTGCATTTGTCATGGGATGTTAAATATAAATTTACACAAGTGCAGAAGGTTTTGCTGTGATGAGCCTTTTACAGAAATAGTTAATTAATGTTGAATTCAAGCTTCATTCATGGCAATTAGCAAAGCCCATCTTAGTAAAGTGTCTTTAGCAGCCAATATTTGTCATCTGGAGAATGGAACAAATCACATAAAACCAGTTATGAATATGGGAGTGATTTAGAGTTTATTAATAATACAAAGAACAAACCTGTTCTCTGTGTCTTCAAGGAATAATTGTAATTTGCAGATTGCAATGCAAATTGAGATGGAGCACAATGATTAATCTGTGCGTTACAGAATAACTACTATACATATAACAGATGTCTGCTGTGACAAGGGGCACATTACCTCCATGTTTATATTAAGAAAGAAGAGGGATTCAACTGTTTTATATGGGAGATTTGTGGGAAAGATCTCAGAAAGCCCCCTATGAGAAGGTGGGGAATTATAAATATTTGCAAGTGTTTATTCAGGTGCCAAGTACAGTACACTGGTGAAACACGGCCTGCATGCAAAGGGGAGTGAGGGGGAAAACATCTGATCTAAATGTTACTGGATTCATTTCACTGGTACGGATATTGACTCAGTTCATCTCACTTGGCCGACACCAGCCCCGAGCCAAAACTTGCACGTTCATTAACATCAGCTGTACAGATGACAGGACTTTTCAAGATAAAATCTTGCTGGAGGAAGAACACTATTAAAGGCAGTTACTTCTGAATAACTAGAAACACAGGAAGCAGCTTATCTTCATCAAGGTGGGTGGATGTCAGGCTCTTCGGAGAGATGGCATCAGCTACCCTTCTGCTTTCCTTGTGGTAAGCTCTGGCTTTGTTAGCAGCTGATGCCTTTGCTCTTCTTCCACCACCACCACCACCAGTTTTCACCACTAGCCCCGGTTCTTCAAGGAACATGAGAGGTCCACCTCTCTTTGCTAGGACAGCAAGAGGAAGGTGGGCAGTACCACTGCCTTCGAACGAGCTGCTGCAAGGATTTGGTGTCAGCCTCTGTTGCATTGTTGGGGTCCTCTTCGACTTCTGATGGGAGAAATGTAAGTATTGCTGCCCTAAATGAAAAGAAAAAAACCAAACAACAAAGTAAACAATTGACATAAAGGGTAGGATTCAGCTAAAGTCACCTACGTATGACTGACTATATGTAGGTGTGCCCATGTGAGATAGGTGCTTCAGGTCCCACCATGCTNACAAACAACAAAGCAAATAATTGACATAAAGAGTAGGATTCAGCTAAAGTCACCTACGTATGACTGACTATACATAGGTGTGCCCATGTGAGATAGGTGCTTCAGGTCCCACCATGCTAAAATCACCCCATTTAAAAGTGTGGAGCTGTAACTGATTTCCAGTACAGCTCTCTAATCTCTATTGAGAGCACTTTGCCCACATGCGGACATCCGCATGTAGACATCTAAATGTAGACATCATAATTTACTATCTGAATATACCTAAATTTTGTCTTTTGGAAAGACAGACTATGAAAACTAAGACACAGCGCTGCTGTTCGTTGAGATGGGCCTTCCCTTCTCACCTCTACCTCTGAGCATCCAGAAAGTCTGAAGTTTTGGGGGTCCTGCCAGTGTTTATATCCAGTGATTATCGCGTAGGGCACTCATATACATTCTCATCTCTGAAAACTGATCCCATCATGTAAAAAACAGGGGAGTCACAACTGGCTGCTTCTCTCCCCTGTTTAACAACTATGAGCAGTCCAAACAACACACACTTCATTCCAAAATCTTGCTGTTTAAGTTTGCCCCCTAATGGGAAATAGCTCCAGTGCCCATCAAATCAGCTCCCTTTCTTCCCAAGCATTGCCTGCAGGGAGGGGGGCTGGGATGGGAATGATTTCAGAGCACACCCAGCTCTATGTGCCTCCAGGGACACGGGCAGGAAATGATCCCAATTAATTCAGCCTCAGAAACGCTGTCATCTGTAGGCACAGGAAAATCATGGGACCATCATCAGCTGACAGTTCCTTCGCCCACTGCTGTAGGTGGCTGGTAAGAATGACTTTGCCAAATGATGATAAACAGGGGGAAAAAAAAAAGAAAAAGAAGTTGTTAAGCTCCAATTTGATACACCCTGAGGCATCCCAATGCCTGGCAAGGAAGCAGGATAACAGCTGAGTAGCTGGGTGTGCACAGCGTTGATTAGCTCTGCTTTTTTTACCATTGATGGCGTCAGCTTCCAATTTCATTTTAAACTACTTGCAGAAGGACTCAGAAGAAAAAAATTAATTTATTTTACAGTGGCAGAGAAAACGGGAATAGATAATGTCCAACTGGGGGGAAAAAATAATTAATCAAATCTCCACCTTAGTTGAGCAGAGAACAACTCATTGACTGACTAGCTAAGCATGCTGTATATTTGGGCACAAAAGATGTGTTTGTGAAATCCCAACTGCCTTCAAAAGGAACAGAATCAGGTCTTTCAGAAAACAGCCTATCGAATATACACTCACTAAAACCCATAGGCATAAGCGTAACTGTATTTATTTCACAGTGGTTATTGGTATAAAACTGCAGGCAGCAAAGCCATGTTTGGCTCACTCTCCATTGAAGAAAACTGAGAAATGCTGCACATGTAAGATTTGTAGTATCTGATGCCTGCCAGTTCTCTCCATGCTTCTAAAATATCATTTTCAACTGAGACCTGGCAATCTTATGTATATGTAAACAGTCCCAAATTATATGCAGTGCAAAATGCGCCAGGATCAGAAAACAAAGTATTACTGAGGGTGGCTTTTTCCTACAAAATAAAAGATACTTTTGAAGGGGTTTCCTTAAACAGAAACTGGAAGTGCAACTATAAACTCTGAATCCAATCTCATCTCTAATAAGGAGCCATTGGTCCTGTACTGTCACAGTAGCACCAATTAAAATTCTCTTTATTAGACATAATCATCACAGGAGGCAGGAAAAGGGACACATGACGCTCTTCTGCTTGAGCCCTGGACATCCCACATGCATCAGAAGTCAAAATATGAAGCAAAGGGAGAAAATAAAATCTCATACAGGAGATGCAAAATAATATAAATCCAGGTGGATTCCTTTGGAGACGAAACAAGCACCTAAGGCCAAAAGACTTGAGCAAGCAGCCGAAGGGAAAGTGAGCCATGGTACCGCAGAACACGCAGAAGCCCTGACAGACGAGCCAAGCCCCTGGGGAATGTATAGGATTTCAGGACTGCCTAGGTTTGTCTTCTGAATTACATATGATATGACTAACAGAATGACTTGCAGCAAGAACAAGATGGTATTTGCTAAAGGAACAACTCAGCATAGTTAAAATAACAGACCAGTCACAGAATGAAACAATTCCACTAATTCCCTGGTTCATCTGCTCTGCCTGAGACTGTGGAGAGGTGAGAGGAAGAAGATCAAGACTTCCAGTTTGCAAAGCAGGGTATAAGCAAGGATGGAGTGCTGTGGCCTCTTACCATAGCACTTTAGTAGTCTACTATAACCTTTCCTGAGACTGCAGACACAAAGGTCTACACTTACCTTCCAAAATCCAAAACACACACAACAGATAAACCTGAGGAAAAGCAAAATGAAAAATAAACTTAAGATAAATAATTTGCAAATAAGAAACAGAGAGGAAAAAAACCCAAACTCTTCTACAGGAATCGCTTCCTGACATACTTCGGCCTTAACTCCTTTTATTTTTTATAGGAAGAATATAGAAAGCAGGAGGCTGAAAAATGGTGAGAGTAGGAAGCAAATGTGGATGCTGTTTTGCAGCTGCACTTGTCTGGAACAGGCATTTATACTGAAGCTAAAGGGCATAAAGAGCCCATTTCAGATCAGAAAAATAGCCTCTTCTGCACAGGTGTAAGAAGCTACAGACGCTGCAAAGCAACTGGAAGGGCAATTCTGACTGAGGATGTTCACAGGTAATTGGAGACAGGCCTCTAATCATCTACAAAGAAAAGCTACGGAGCAAAAAGAGCTACTTGCAAAAAGAGTAGCGGGACTGGAACTCAAGTCCATAAAGACAGATTTCTCAGATGCAGATGATATGGCTATCTAGGTTAGCAATGAGCTGGACTAGGTGATCCAGGAGGTCTTTTCCAATCCATACCTGTATGTCTCCATGTAATGAACACAACAAAAGATGGCAACTGTTACACAAAGGCCACACATCACCACCTCCCAGATTTTTCTGCTGAGGGGATCTGCTTACTTGCATGTAAGTAAATAAAGTAGATGCAGGAAGAAATTCCTGCAAACCAGCAGCAAGAGGTTGGTGGGCAGCTGAAACATCAAAAATTTTGATGAAAAATAGTTCCATGGTTAGCAAAGTTTAATTTTCATCCATGAACCTAGTTTTCAAGAATGCCAAAATTCATTAAGTGCCAAAATTTATCTTCAAAAGTGCTTACCAAGCCACAAATACAGTCCCATTAGCAGTAGGTTGTGGGTACCCAGCACTGTAACTTTGAGCCAGAAGCCTGGGTCTGAATTTTGGTGTTCAGCTTGGTCCTTCAGACCTTGGCACTGTGTGAGACAGGCACTCCAACTCTAATGCTTGTACCGCTCCAACCGCCTCTATGTCCTTCCCACAGGCACATTCCTCCTTCTGACAAATTGGGGGTGGTGGTGGTAATATTTGGATTAAACTGATCCATCTGGAAGTGATCCAGTTCTAATCAACACTAGTAGAAGAAAACCCCACTTTCCCCTCCACTGCCAAAAGTAAGCCTTAGTCTCCCAGATCATCCAGCACTAATGAACTCAGATCCATTTTATGTAGCTATTCACGTATGGTCAGACAAAATGGAAAAAACAACTGCTGTCTTCCAACATATTAAAAAGATTCAAACCAGTTCAATCCCAATCATCACATTTGAAAATATGTTCACCACACTTGCAAAAATTTAGGACCACCTTTTATTTAATTATTTCCAGGAAATAATGGAAGATTTCTATTAAAAGTTAAATCCCAAGACCGCTGTTAGCAGAACGCACAATGTATGAGATCCTGGTTTAATACAGCTTTCAGGAGTTAGATTTTCACCGCGCTTCAAGACGTAGTTTGAAACAAATGTCTGGTTATTAGTTGAACCCATTACTATAAAAGTGAGCAATACTGTAGCGACAGAACATGTGAACAGCTGAAAGAAATACAGAATCATGAATCCTAAGCAAATAAAAACCTTTCATAAAGGAAACATTCCAAAATATATTTCCAAACAATGGTTGACTGCAACCAAGTAATTCACACCCCGTTGTGAAGCAAACATTAATAATTTCTAGCAGACACTACGGCTCAGAAGCAAACAATGATCCCCCCCTCCTTTCCCCCTCCTCTTCCAGGCTAGTTTACCAAAAAAGTGTGACTAAAAGTAGCATATATGAAGTCAAAGAGCTGAACTCGCTTGCAGCTCTAAGGGGAGAGTAGCTTAGCAAAGGTATTTTTTCCCCAAGTGCTATTTCTAGCAGAACGCTCTGTTAAAAAAAGCAATCCACAGGCTTCAAAGGCAGCTTAACACTTCAAAAAATCACTTTCTATCAAAAGCATTTTTGGCATGAGCTTTGGCTATTGTTTTCAGCACTCCTTCTTCCAAAGGCTGGTATGCTGTAACAGTGCCGCTACGAGCGCAGACCTCACATAGGTGACAGTGGCTGTACACGTTAATTTTGCAGTTACTTGAACTTGCCAGGAGCTCAAGGAGTTGAGCGTGGACAATGTTCATGTACGCTATGTTATTGTGGTTTAACCCCAGCCAGCAACTAGAACCAGGCAGCCACTCACTCCCCTCCCCTCCCCTTCCCGCCCCCAGAAGGGTGCGGAGAAAAAGGGAAAAAAGGAGGGGAAAGGGAGAAAAAAAAAAAAAGCTCCATGGGTTGAGATAAAGACAGTTTATTAGAAACAATAACCGAAAAGGAAAAATAACAATAATAATGACAGTAATAATAATGACACGGGTCACTCTCATCACCTGGTGAATTGGCACCGTCCTGAGCAGTGATCGAGCAGTGATCATGGATTCCCGACCCCTGGTTAACTCCCATTTATATACTGAGCATTCTCTCTATGCTTCTATGGGAAGCTGAAAAAAGTCCTTGAATAGTGT
>RSEF01000001.1:148731536-148767216 GCA_003993805.1 Himantopus leucocephalus | reverse complement strand
GGATTCAGTAAGCTCTGTATGGACAGGACGCCCTGAGTTTGCCAAGAGAGTGGAATTTCCCTTCAGTCCTCTGCCTTACTGAAGTCAGTCAGAGAATTTGCAGAAGAACAGGAGGATTTGGTCAACAGAAGGTAGTTCATGTGCTTTTTACAGGAAAGAATGGCAAAGCTCCGTCGGGCAGCCCCAGCCCTAGGGGTCACTGTAAGGCATGCTCTGTCAACCTGCAGCATCCCTTCGGTCTTACAGGGAAGAGCTGTCACAGAATAGAGATTTAATGAAATGCACGCATCAGGCATTGTGCTGGATTATAACTGTTTCATGCCTTTTTCTGGTTCCATCTGGCAGCAAAGGAATTTCCTAATTTGCCATAGTCCAGTATCGTTGTTATGCATATTGAAGTCCAAAAGATGGTTAATATGGTAAAACTTCATGTAATTTCCTGTTCATAACTTACTAGAAATAAGACCAAATTTTGAAACCTGTTCAGAGATCCAGATGCTGAATAAGGAGGATAAATGCCCATTGGCATTTATAAAGCATACAACTGAGATAATAGTCGAAATCCCATTCATTCCAACGGGAATTAAGTGCCTAACTAGTACCTCTGAAACGAAACGGTTTTAAAAATACTACCAAACAGTAATCTGCATCTCTAAGCATTGGAAGTTGTTAAAGTCTGGCTCCCTAAATACACATTTCAGGAGGGTAATTTTTAAAAAAAAATATTTTTAAATGAAAAGCATGTTGAAGTGCTGGTGAGCTGTCAGTTTAAACCACAGTTCTTTACAGAAGAAATCATTCAGGTGTGCACTCCCTAGATAGCTATGGAAATTATGGATCCCTGCACTAGTATTCCTAGGTGTGTAATTGGTAGCAGATGTAAAGCTGTGCAGCTCAGCTGCGTTCTCCAGTGAGAGGGTGTTGACGTCATTCATTTCAATTGGAGAAAATTTGTAGCTTGACATCTTAAAGTCTCAGATTTTTCCAAAGTCCAGACCATAACCTTGCAGATATTACAGTCCTACGGAGCAGGACTAGAAATGGGTCTTTGCCATGCTGTCACAGACAGGCTGAAAAACAGGACATATGTAGTACTACTTTCGTAAATAATAGCTCCAAGTTTTGAGAAATGTGATACCAAGAGCATCCCTGACAACTGGCTGAGCTAACAAGGACTGAGCACAGACCCTTCAGGCTCAACAAAAAAAAAAGGATGTTGGTCAGTCATTTCTTCTAAGGTTATTTACACTATTGCTCCTCAAATCCTGGTAGCTGATAATACAAAAATGACACTTTTCAATTACTTCAGAAAGCCCCGTCAGTCACTGAGGAGGAGGAACACAAGCAGGATGTACTCTACCTTTTCCAGCCTGTGACGCAGAAGAATTCTCCTTTGTCTTAGGTTGCAAATGTCCAACCAGTGTGTACTGTTCAGGTACCTTGTACAGCTTATCTGGGCTGCGGGCAACTTCTTCTTGCATTGCCATCAACGAGCGCTCAGACAGTACCGGGGAATTGTTGTCGTAAGGGGACACATCTCCGCTTGAAGCTTTGTTGGAGTCTGTGGAAGAATGTCTTCCTCCTGTGGAGCAGGAACCTTCTGACCGCAGCATCTCAGGGCTCCTGAGAAATTTTGATAAACGACTACTGTTAATGAAAAATGCTTGATGTTCACAGCTACAGGTGCACTTTGACATCATAGAAATAAAATCAGACACAGGAGTATGACCACAGCTGCTGAAATGAAAACACTTCAGAAGCAGTACAGAGGTGAATTTTCCATGAGTAAAACTTTTGCCATGAAATGGCCAGCAGAGGCCACTAAAAATCAAAAGATGTTGCTGTCAAGAAAGAAAACAACAAAAATCACACAACCGTACAGTTCACCACAGGAAATTAAATAGTGAATCAATTCCTTATGTTACCTTGACAATTTAGCTTGTTGCAACAGTAAATCTGAGGGCATGATAGGGAAGATTAGTTTGATGCTAAGCAGTATGCTGAAGTCTCTTCTTCCATTCTGAAGTATTACACAGTCAGAGAAACCAAAACCTTAGCTTGCCTCTCACGCTGTGAAAAAGATCCTCTCCTAGAGATATCAGAAGGTGAATATTCTACAGGGGACAAGCAGATGTATCTACTGCACTTCTGATGGGGGCAACAAACAACTGGCTCTGCTGATAACTTCTACAACTTCTTTTACCCTTTCACCTGTACATCACCAACAGCATGGCCTGCATTTAATTTTGAAAAAAAAAAAAAGCANAAAGTCCAGCCAAGGCTCAGAGAGACAACTCTAACTTTTGAGGTGTGTTGGGAACGTTGAGGGAGATTTCTTCAACTGTTACAGTTTACTACGCAGATAGGAGGCAGTTTGTGAGTCACTGAATGTCTCAAAGAGTATGTAGAAATACTCTGTAAACAAACAGAACTTTTTTCCTATCGGTCCTCCCTAATTTGTATTTCTATTACACATTTCTCATTTCCTGGCACCCTGATCTTTGTTTCTTAGATTCTTATCTTTTTGAGTCAAATGCTTCTCTCAGTGACCTCACGTTAGTATCTGCTCTAATTGCATGTGATATGACAGAGGCTCATTCTTGTAAACGTGTACTGAAAACAGTCGGCCCTTCTCAGAGTCAAATCCAAAGAGAGCTTGAACTGAGTGAGCAGCCAAAGTACATTACTTGTTATGGAAAAATAACCCTCTTTCCAGACAAATGAAATAAAACTGAAGAAAGAAAATAAAGAAAACACAAGTGGTAAGACAGGCTAGCCACAGCACACTAGATATTAATACAGCAATAATGACAAAACTTAACACCACTTTCAAGCTGTTTTTTTGTCCCTGGCTGGCTTACATATTGCATGTCCCAAAACATAAAATACATACCCTCAACATCATGATTATGTTATTCAATATTCCATATTTTTTTTTCAAGTATTAAAAGCAACCATAAAGTATTGGGAATGTATTAATTAAGTTTACTCCTTGGTAACTCCCAGCAAGAAATCCATCACTGAACTGATCCTGAACCTTAACTTGGGCCAACTCAAAAAACCAGAGCTGCCATTTGGCAAAGTAGCACTGTCCCAGGCTTACCAGTGTGGTTGGTATGGTAATGCTGGGGAGTCATTAAGAAAAAAAAAGGAAATCAAGCCTCGATTATGTAACTTCCCATCTCAACTTCTCATCTGAAGAACGTAAGTCCAACTTAAATTAATGTATAAACAGCCACATACCAAAGAATTAGTCTTTTAAGTATGTACAATTCTATCACAAATCTTTTCTCTCTTTTTTTTTGCCCCTTACTCCTTTCTTTCTGCCCTCCTAAGTTCTAAGAAGGCTTGTGCAGTGAGTGTGAGTTCAGATGAGATTTAAGCAATGTCTTGGGAATTTTAGAAGAACCAGAAAGACCTGAGAAACAGGGAGAAATGTTGGTATCTGTAGGTTTCCTATGACCAAATGTCTTTCTCATCAGCTTTCTAGACTGAATGTCATCTTAACTTCACCCTGCTAGCGTACAGACATACTTAGCACCAATGGTGACAACCATAAGGCTTATTGCATGTAAATCTTTGCAGAATCAAAACCTACCTACGTTGCACAGAGCAAAGAGAGAGGTATACCACCACTCAGCCATGGCAAGGTAACACAAGGAATAGGGGAAAGCGAAATGGAAATGAAAGAATGTGGGAACATAAAACTTGAGCTTTGTGAAACACTGATTTCATGTCTTACCTTCAATGATCTGTTATACTCTATCTCTTCTCAAGACAGAACTCCTGATAAAATTTTACTTGAATCGAAACTGTCAAGCCTTTGGAAAGACCCAAATGTTCAAGTTTCTAAACTCATTTACAGTTTCTGCTAGTAAACCCATGCAATTAGATATATATCACTTTCAAATTTGTTTGGAAAAAATACTTTTAAAAATCAAAGAAAATGCCTGTGGACTCTGCCAATCTTACAAGAAGAAACCATCAAAATGGATTGAACACTTTAAAGTTGGAAACTGATCTCATACATTTGCAGCTTTACCATGCTCTTCACGAACAAAATAAAACACAGCTTACAAAAGACTTTGACCCACATCTTTCCAAATAAAGAATGAATTCTCACATATTCCTTAAAACACAACTTCTGCATCTGTTTGCTTTAGGGTTTGAGTTCAGTAGCAAATTCGTCTTCCCCTGTATAGCTGTGAGATTGTCTACCCACACACTGGGGAAAAACTGAATTGGGAGGCAAATGTAAATAAGGCACAGATACCCACTCGCCTATATGCAGTCTATGAGTAAGGGCAGATTATGATCTCCACAAAGAATAATAGAAGATTATGTACTATCAAATGTGAGAAATGGGAGGGCAAGTAAAGCATTTTCTAGTCGTCATAAACTATGTTAAGGAAAAGATTTAAAAAGTGGTTATGTCCAAACTGAAAGATTTGAAAGCTGCAGAAGGAACCTATACCACACGTGTTCAAAAATACTATTTCAGATTCCAAAACAAATATCAACTATGCTATGAGGGAGTCTTGGGCTTTCCTTTTTAACTGGTATCATTCTGAATTGATGTTATCCACCAGAGTCTACCTGCATGGGTGAACTGGGAAGACGTTAATAATAATAATAATAGTAATTACTTCTACTGGGGATGTCCCCACTTTTCTCCTGCCATTAAGGTAATGAAAACAGGAAATCCCTTCTTGGTTTTGGCAGAAATCCTTTTCTGTTACACCTTAAAGCTTCCAAATGGGAAAACAATTATGTCCTACAAGAGGCAAACCATACGGAGTGTGAAGGCTTGGCAGCATGCAGTAGTAATTTCCATACATATTTGAGCAACACAGGTGCCACCAAAAAAACAGATCATTATGGGATTATGATGTGGTTGCAACTGTAACAGGGTAGAGGACTCAAGGATTCAGGGAGCCTCTGCAGTGTTTAAAATGGCATTTACGCATACTGTATGCTGTATTGTATGGCTTCATCTTTGTGCCACAGGTTCGGACGGATTAAAATCCACCATCACCATCCAAAAAAAGCTACAACTTTGAAACTCATTTACTCTAACAGGACTACTAACCATGATAAGCAATAAATAATCATAAGAAACAGATTTTATTTTTGCGTTAGTTTGAAGATGTTTCACCTTACACCTGGAAACCCCAAATTCCACTGTCATCAAGCCAACATACAAAAAAGTTGGGAAAGTCATCCAGAAAAGCACACTTCATAATTGCCGCCAATGATAGTTAGTGCTTCACCATTAATGACTTCCATAAACTCCCTGATACACCATTCATGATGCTCAGCTCTTAAGAGAACTGCAAGATGAGGAACATCTGATTTGTCCTCCTCTGGGGAGGAAAAGAGATTGTTTTTTCCCTGTTAGATCAGAGTCAAGAAAGCATTTGTAATGACATCAAAAGCAGAGATGTGAGGACAATTGCAGAAGCAGGACCTTCAGAGCAATTAATATAACATTAAAGTCTTGAACTTGATTCTATACTCTACACTATGCAGTCAACTAACTTTTCTGATGAAGATTGTCTCAAGAATATGCAATGTTTTCTGTTCCACAGATCCCAATTTGGATCTTGAGTACACGACCAGGATATTTCCAAGAGTAGTAAGGATGTATTTTGGAGGCTCATTTTTATCAAATGAAGACAAACATCTTCTTGTTGTCTGCTGCCTCACATTTCTTACAGGAAAAATAACCAACAAATATGTAGCCTCAAAACTGAGATTACGTTCTGAAATAGATTAATCTCTTAAGAGCATCACACTCCTAGGAATAACACTAAGCAACATTCCCTCTAATTGCCTGGAATATCTTAACCAAGAAGTTGCAATCACAGTGAAAAACATATCTCATTAACATTAAGAATAAATCACTTAGATGAGAACAGAGTAGAAGAAAAATGACAGTAAGTTTTTCCTAGCTCAGTGATACTTCATCTGCCCATTACTGAAAATACAATAAATTGGTACTAGTGTTCCTACTTGGGTTTGAAACCTTTTCTTACAAAACACCTTTTGTCAGATGTGACCAGCTTTGCACAAAAGATCCATTTTCTCCTGTAGGTGTGCATGCTGGCTGAAAAGTAAGAAAGCTCAAGGAAAGGTCAATTAACTTAAAGGAAACAGGATCTAACAATAATCTGTTACATCCACAATGATTTGCAACAAATTTATGCTCAATTTATATGTGTAGCCACATGTGAGACACGATTTTATGTCTTTATATTATATAGACGGTGAAATCCAGCATGAAGGTTTTTATTAGCTTGAGTTAAAATATTATGATCATTTCAAACTGAGGGCTTAAAGAAAGAAGTCTCTACAGACTTCACCATATGCCATGTGATTTGCAGTGTCTTTCCTAATTGTGGTCTTGGCTCATGGCAAACATGAAACAAGTGTAAAAGACAGCTAAGGTACCTCTAATTATCCTGCATTTAGAGTGATCTAAATATACACATGGTTCTTTGTCAGTCAGACATACACTAACTGAAATTATTTCATGTCTGTGGTACACTAAGAAAACACACAGAACCAATTAGCACAAATACCTGTGATAATTTGCTACTGCATGTTATGTGTTCATTTCGTTAAGTCAAAAAACTGATAAAATCCTTTACAACATGATATATTCTACGCGTATTTTAAATTTTTATAATTAAAGAAAGTTTTTTCCTCCATGTGTTAATTGTATTATTTCTTTTATACCGCTTTCTTTAAAGCCAGGCACGCTATTACATTACCTCCAACTATACAATGTTCAGAGGGAGAGAAAAAAAATCATAGCTAACTGTAACTGACTGTACAAATTCAATTTTAATTATGTTCTGAATGCACTAGGCACTTTCCACACACACAGGAAGACAAAGTCCAATCCGTCCCAGAGAGGTTACTAGGAAACCTCTTAATAATTACTTAAAGCAAGCTTGTCAAATTTTGTGATTTTGGGGTCTGACATATTGGGATTCACTAGAATAAAGGCAATGACTGTGTGTCCCATGAGAAAGCCAGAAATCCTGTTAATCCAAATGTACAAACTCATAGTGTTAAGGCACACGGGTGTAGGCTTACATACACCATACGCAAAGTTGGAATATGTTATGTATCATAAATGCAATAGTGATTGGTGTGATTTTTTTTCTCTTCAGATCTTCCACAAAGCATAAAATTAAATAATATCCAAAGAATCTCCATAAACCTGTTGTTGCAGCAGTCGACTTGTTTACAATGTCCTATGTGTATACAATAGGAAAAGAACAAACTGGTCAAACGGCTAGCCGTCGTTGTGTTAAGGCACTCTAGGGTGTGTTTCAAGGATAGTGTAATATACACCTCCTGTTACTGAAGACTACAACAAACCCAAGACATGAACCAGCAGATCACTAGAATACATCCTGTCAGATAATAGTGCACTGAATATTTTTATGTACATGTCATCCTGTTCTCTGCAGCAGAATGCAAACTTTCCTCTGAATCGGGAAACAAGATTTGTCTTTAGAAAACACTGTACAAGAGTCATTAATTTCTTTGGCAGAGTCTGTGTAATAGGAGGATACTTCTACTCCACTGTAGACAGTGCAGAAGAGCTGTGGAAAACTAGAACCTCCTGAACACTTCCAGTGGGAGATAGAAATTCCCAGCAGAAACAAGGATGATGAAAAAACAGATTACTCACGATGTCTGGGAAGCTTTCCTTCTCAACAAATAGTCCACAACATCTGGGTCAGTCTCTAATAGACTAATAAGCACTTCATTCTGTAGGTCAGGGGAAACCTATAAAGACAACAAAAAATCCTTAGTTGAAGATTAATATCCTTTCACATACATACATTTTGGTACTCTGCTTAATGTAAAAGACCAAGTACAAGTACATTTACTGAGAGTATATCAAACAAATATTCAGAAGCTTCCATTTAAAAGAGAAATTTCATGTAACAACAGGTGACGTGGGACTAAAGATCACTTTGAACAATGTCAAATGCTGATTACTGTTGAATAACCCGTTGGTATCCAGTTGAGTATTATACCTGATAACAAGAGTGGGATTACACATGTATTGCAATCTCAAAAGCTCCAGTTCAAGGTCCTCACCTTACACCAATTCAAAGATCTGGAGACATTTACAAATTTCCATTCCAAGTGACTGTAATTTTTTTCTTTTAGAAACAATGTGAAATATAATTACACAGGAATGAGAATGTGTCTTCATATATTCAGTGGCATTTGACTTATTTAGGTCCTCCTCATACAGATATTCCGTGGTAACTGTTCTATCTACAAAGCTCTTCAATTGTTTCATTTCAGTGAAAGCTGCAAAAGGTCAACATTTTTCTAAATGAAGCTTTATAAACATTTAAGGTTCATGTATCCATATGGCCAAATCCTGGGATCTAGAAGCATTTAAATTCCTGCTTATGCTCAATCAGAACCTGAATAATTACAGAGTTCATCTGTCCATAACTCAGGTTTACAGGTAGGTCCTGTTGGATCTCCAGGCACTCTGGACTTCGGGTAGTAGCAACACGCTCAGCCAGAATTTGTGCCATCTTCTTTGGAGTTTGGCCTTCTGATTTGCTAACTCTCTCTAGAGCGCTTCATATGGAAAGAAAATTTCAAAACACTTAAGAGCTTCAGCTGCTGCAGGATGTAGCAAAATCTCCTAGGCAGATAACAGGAAAGGCACTCCAAAACCTGCCCAAGTAAACTTTGTGCTTCCAACTGCATTTTACATGAATCTTATCAATCCTTAAGTGAGTTTTGCCCACATCACAGTGGAACATCCAATTCAATGTCCAAAGCACTGAAAAAGATGAAACCGTCTGAGAAACCTGAACTAACAGCCCAGGTTCACTCATGACAGATGGAGCCGGAGGCAAGACAATCTCAGCAAGGGTCATCAGCTGTGCAATACGCTTCTGGATGCAATTTGTCTGAGCCTGAATCTCTTGACCTTCAGGTCACACTGCATGGGCCATTTGTTCTCCCTGACATTTCCTGGGAAATAGGAATAGAATTACTAATAGATTCCTCAGGTGAACACCTCAGTTTGGGAGGTAGTTAGGGAGTCAAGTTACAGAAAAGGAGTATTTCTTTAAAAATTGAAATAATTTGAAAATAAATGAAGACATGCATCATTTAATTCAAATTGATCCAAAATCTCTATGAAAAACTTGTGTGACCACATACGCCTTTTTAAAAAAATGTGTTTAGGCTCTAAGCTGGAAAAATATCTTACTGATGGTCATTGATATACTAGTCTTTAAATAAATTATCTTCTCTTCATAGGAATACATTTTTGGAAACCTGTGTTGTAACTTCTCTGTTTAGACAGCTTTTCTATACAATAAAATAAACTCCAGATAAAGTTTGAGGGTAAAGAAGAATCCATGACTTTCCATATGTAACTTCCTATTCAGCTTTACATCAAGTTGATAAACTTGTAAGAATCTACTGAGAGGTCTTCATCAGAAAAATAAAAATATGTTTTCCATTATTAAAAAAAAAAAATAATCAGTCTTTCATTCCATCAAAAATGAATCTGAAAGAGTTCCAACAGGAAGTTCAGTTCCAAATGAAAGCATCTGTGAAACACGAACTTAACAGTTCTATTGAGTTATAGGACTTTTATCTGCGTGAATGAGGGCATATTAATCTATGATCCTTCAACTGGATTTGTACTGATGGTCTCCTTGTGATCTGTCTGCTGGATTTTGGGTTTCCTCCTGTGCAGCAATTTACTTCAGTTTAGTTAACTAACTTGCAAGTGTAGAAATGATATGCATGTAATTATAAATTTACATTTATAGAGAACTACTATATTGGTATCTCAGGAAGATGTTACAGAGCTGCAATAACCATTACTGAACTAATTGTTTAATTGGCAGTTGTGGCTGAGTAGATGGATAAGAGCTTGAAATTCAGGGACAGAAGGGAAGTCAAGGCACTGCTGAAATAACAGCAGTTGAGCACATACTGGGATGGATCAGAGGGCTCTGGGGTTGTCAGGACACCAGTATAGTAGATATCCTGAGATTTTTGGGCTGGGTGCTATGTAAGAGCCACAGAAGGGTGGAGGGACCCCTGAGTGTCTTCTTTGTGCTGTCCTTTGCTCCTGATGTGGCACAGAGAGGCATGATGTGACTGTCTCCTCAGTGGGGAAGTCACAGTAGCCTCTAACAGTAAAAATAAGAAATTTCAGACACTCTGTTGTGCTTCTGTGCAGCAGGGCTGGATTTAGGAGCTGAAAACGCATGACCAAGTTGCTCTTCTCCATCCTCCCTGCCAAGTCATAGCCAATGAGACAAAGCATGGTTGAGTTGTACCTCCCCACACCAAGCCACTGGGCATAGTTCAGAGACTGGCAGAGAATAGTCCTTTGTACATTCCTGTAAAACGTTTTAATGCATCCCTAAGACTCGCTGAAACGTGTAAGAGTTGGATATGAGAGATTTTAACATCAATGAAGCAAGGTCAGAATACATCTTCTATATGAAACCCACATGTTTGCATATTACTGATGCAAATGATAAACGGTTAATAAAAACAGTCCCCAGTATCCTGGGTTGTTCTGACAAACAGAACTTTCTTGACCCGCTAATATGTCAGAATCATTCTGATATTGTGGTCTGGGCTCCACAACACATCCTGGTTTCCTAGGTTTTATTTCACAAATGTTGTTCCAGTTTCAATGCTGAAGCCAATCAGAGTTTTATAACCTCCCCATATACAGAAGTAACAGGAAAAAAAACCCCAACCAAACACAAAAACACCTTAGCAGCAATACACTGTATGTTATAGCTGGAGCTGCATGCTCGAGTCCAGATGTTTTTCTTTTCGTAAGTAGCGTAAATGTCAAGTATAAATAGCAGCCCTGGTTTGGCCCCATTCTTATGGGTTTGGAAAACAAATTGCTGTTGCCTGATTTCAAATGATCAGAGTTTATTACAATTACATGTACAAGTCTTTTCCTTCCAATGTATCTATTACCAAAGGATGCACCGGGCTAATTATCTTCAGAATACAAAGAGTCTCCCTGTGCTGCTGAAAAAAAAAAATGAAAAAGTTGAAAGTAAACCCTGGTAGAAGCTTTACAAAACACAAACTATGAGCAATTGGACACAATCCTGCACATCAATTATGATGTGTGCGTCTAGACACTGCTCCAGAAAACAGGCAGAACTTGCCATGTTGTTTGTTAAACTATGGCAATGGGAAGAGTGAAAGCACCCTGAGATGTTCATCTGTTAGACATTTCTATAAATTTCACATCAATGTATTTCAGCTTTCAGAAGACCATCTAAGATAGGTTTGTCCTCCTTTCACGTGCAGCGAGCCTCTCATTTTTGAAAGCTGATTCTAATCTCCCTTCACAATCTGAAAAGCTACTCTGGAAAACAAAAGACAGCTCTTTTTTCCACACTGTGTTTTACCTTCACCTGCAAATGCAAGCATTGGAAGAGATAAAGGAATAAATCCATCACAATTAGAAAAGACCATATGTAGGTTAGTCTAACCCTAAGCCCTATCCTTTTCACACTGAAAGTCTGAATATGTGCCTGAAGTATTATATGCTGAGATGCGGCTGTGCTGTACAATGTTCTTACAGAGAAACAACAATAAGAAAACTTAAAGTAGAGCACGTATTCTTATTCAAGTATTATATTAAACTTGCTAGTGCCAGCCACGCTCTGGGCCAGCAGACCTTCGCACAAGAGTGCCATTCTGTCACTTTCTTTTCCTGCTATAGAAGGAAAAATAGCACCTAAAGTTTCCCCAAACTGTGAAAAGCATTAAAAAAAAAAAGAAAAAAAAGAAAAAAAAGAAAAAGATTGCTGAATATCTCACTGGAACAAGAATAAAAATAAAGCAAAGGATGTAATGAAAGGCAATACAGTGGTGAGGGAAAAGAGAAGAAAACCACAAGGAAGTTCATCTGAGGCTAAGATTGATAGGCAGGGCTCGTGACTGCTTTTCTCATGCTCCTCTCCCTGCTGAAACCTGGTAGGCACCTTCCCCTTACAGTACTACGTGTCCATCAGTCCCCACGTGCCCACAGTCCAGGCTTGTCCATCTTCTCCCACCAAAGTCGTATCCAGCACCTAGCTTTGCTGGAGCACTAAAGGAGTTTTCCAGAGCGTTCTTCCTCTTGTTTTGGGAACCAGTGTCCTCAGTATAACACAAAGTGCTGCTTAGTTTCAAGACACAACAAATGAAGCTATTTTCCACCTTTTCAACACCTCTGTTCTTGTTAAGGCATGTACTAAAATAAAGACAGGATAGTGCCCACCAATAGGTCTGACTGGCCTCTGCTACCCCAGAGCAAGGCTCTCTCAGGCAAAAATCATGCTAAGCTGATCCATAATTTTGTAGACAAAAAGAGAAAAAGGCAAAGCCACAGAATGAACTGTCCAGGTAACTGCTAGGCACAAGGAATGTGATCTATCTAAGCTGCACCTTAAGCAGGCAGCATGTCCAAGTCCAAGATCATCATCCCTTATATGAAGGACTTCCTCGCTTCAGCAAGAGAACAGAAAGGTACTCGGGAACAACACAGATTTATTCTTTACTACTCCTATCCAACTGACAAACGAGAAAGCTTCCTCCCCGTCCAACCAACAAGAAAGTCTTTGGTAGGGGAGGTTGTTCCTTAACTTAACCAAGGATCTCTTCTACCTGCAGAAAAAACTGGCTCCCTGACTTCCAAAACAGAGAGGTGAAAGGTCATTTTCAGTCTTGTCTTCAAAACTAATGAGCAATGCTGGTGCATTGTTTCGTATACAACTGAATAGCCAACCCCATCATTTCCACAGACAGAAATCTTCGCAGGAAGATACTCTTATCTACACAGAAAGCACTCCAGGCAAGATATAAGTACACATTTGTAATATTATTGATTACTGCAAAACATTGTCCTTAATAAAAGGCTACTTTTTCTATCAATGATAATTGACCCTCATTTAATGCAGATTCCACAGCTTATTTCATCCTAGTCTACTTTAATACCAACCAGGTATCTCCTCATTTAACTTAGGATTAACACATAGGATTAACATGAAGAAACATCAACCTACCATGAAAAGGGCTTCATAGTTTTCAATCATCTTTTGTACGACAGCTATGATAGCAGTACTCTCTTCAGCTCGAGCTGAGCTCTGAACCGAGAATTCTTTGTCTGTAGATTTCTGCTTGTGCAACAAGTTAGGGCCAAAGATGGTAGCCAGGTTAAGTGATGTCATTTTGTTCCCAGTAATCTAGAAAACAGAATACAAATGAGGTAGGGTCTCCCAGGGTCTAACGTATACAGATACACACATCTACACACACTCTTTCTCTCCCCGCCCCTGATTTGGCAGATGCTTCATTCATCAAAACCAAAATCGAGTGCTAGTCAAATAAAAAATGAGCAATTTTTAGAAATGCTGAAACACTTTGCTTGGACATCTCTGCAACAAACACTGTGGATTTTCTGGATATATTTTCAAATGCACTGGAGGAGTAGAAGGTGGAAATGCTGCCTGCCCTTAATTCTCTGGAAGCTCGGCAGTGGCATACTTCTGAACTCAGGGAACCTCCCTCCTACTTCACCACCTCAGCATATTACTGTCTCTTAGGACCAAATACTGACAACTGTTAGCTTTCTCAAGTACACTCAAGATTTGAAACAGATATAGTGAAGAAAACCACACTCTTCCACGTTTAAACAGTTTAGATAATTAAGGAGCACACTCATTATTTTTGTTAGTATTTTCTTGTCTTTTTGCTCGTTTCCTACAACATGCCAAATGTTTACTTGTCGGGTGGATTTTTTTGTTTTGTTGGGTTTCTTTTACTTTTTTCCTACTTTCATAACTCTGTGTTCAAAGAAGCAATAGTAACCTGATTTTGGAGGAAGTAGAAGGCTAGGAATACATATTAGACTAGACAGAAATTATCTGAAAAATATGTCATATAGGTTATTAAATCAAAATTTTCATTGTCACATTTGTGATTAGACTACTTTTTTCCCCTTCTATTCTTTTAACAGAGCAAAAAGCAGGGGTCATGTGCTTCCTCTCTGTGTCTCCACTTGGTTGCTATTCTGGGAATGCAGAAGAAGATGCCAGTAGTTTGACTATATAAGACTGTAAGTGAATTTCAGCTGTTGACCCAGTATTTCTTGCAGGCTTTTTTTAAAGAACAAGAAAATATCATGAGAGTTATTTTTCTTTAGTTTCAGTTACATTTGAGCTAATTAATGAAAAAAAAAAGGACAGGAAAAGGCACCAAAAAGAGGCAGTAAAAATAGCATTTCAAGAAATGAGTGGTATAAAATGAATCCTTTCAAAGCAATATTTTAATTTTTTTTTTGTAGCAGGGTATTTACTGAACGTTCTAGTTGAACTTAAAACTGTTCACTGACTGCACCTGTTTTATTTTTTACAGAGCTCAACTAGACGGTGTAGAGATGACAGTAAAAAGAGCTTTTCCTTTTATCGGTGGGGCCACCGTGTAACCTTGGAAAGACNCCACTGACTGCACCTGTTTTATTTATTACTGAGCTCAACTAGATGGCGTAGAGATGACAGTAAAAAGACCTTTTCCTTTTATCGGTGGGGCCACCGTGTAACCTTGGAAAGACATCTGCACTAAGTAGGTGCATAGGCAGTCGGAACAAACATGATGGCTCGTCGTTTAGAGACTCATCCCAGCGTAACTGTGAGTACTGCACGCTCCCTTATTTGCACACCACCACGCACCCAGCTGTTTTTCGGGTGACCTGCTTTTTAAATACTGTCAGAGTACTGAGCCACCAAGGATGCACAGGCCCGCGGTGCCTCCAGCGTGCCGGGGGCAGCCTCTGGCTGTGCCTGGATCTGCAGTGANTGGGGGCAGCCTCTGGCTGTGCCGGGATCTGCATGTGCAGGCTGTTTGTACAAACAGTGAGTCTTTCCTTAAGGGCAGCCTTGGGGCATCCCTGAAAAAATGTTGTAAACATATCCACTGAAATTAACTGAATGAATGNCGGGGGCAGCCTCTGGCTGTGCCTGGATCTGCAGTGAGTCTTTCCTTAAGGGCAGCCTTGGGGCATCCCTTAAAAAATGTTGTAAACATATCCACTGAAATTAACTGAATGAATGATTTTATTAAAGTTAGTCATCTGTCTTCAACTTCGTGAGAGACGGGCTTTCGAAAGAATTGTGAAGAGGGCCTGTGTGCCAAAGCTTGGGTGTTTTCCTTCCAGTGATAGCAAACAGTCTGATAAAATACCTTCTCTTGCCCTGTATGCCTTTATTCACTTAATTATTAATAAATAGCTTAAATAACTGTAAGCAGAATACTGTATTATCTATAAAAGGTATCCAATCGCACATAATATTCCTGATGCTTATAATACTGCCAAGATAGCTTACATAAATTTGCCTTGCCAAAATACCTGTAGCAGAGCAGATGTACTGTTAAGGGGAATGAAAATGCCTTTAATACAACTGTTGTGCCAAAGCAACTCTCTTAAGCAGCATCAGCCTCTAGCCCTGCAATAAGATCCTCTTGGGTACATTCTGGAACCAACAGAGAACTTTTTGCAGGACCAGGAGGACCACGACCCCTGGCTGGCTTATACATGCGATGTTTTTAAGCACAGTAGAATTGTTACAGTCTGCTCTTTTTAAATGCTTTCCATCACAGTGGTGCAGTTTTTTTATCAACTCCTTGCTGAGGACAAAAATAATAGCATTTAAAATAGATTTAAAAGTAAAACAGGCCTTGAAGTCACATACAGCATATTGGAAGTTAGGACTTGAGGCAGAAATTTGGCAAAACTCAAGTCTCAGTGCCAGTTGTTAAAAGCAGCCAACTGCAAAAAGGTGTCCAAATTTGACAGAAGTCAGCAGGGTTCTCCATGTGGCAGACAAAATTCTCTAAGAATTTCAGAAGAGTCTCCGAAGTAACATCAGAAATAGTCTCTGCTGCAGTTCAGAGGACAGAGAAGTCCTTCCCGTGGATAAACTGGTACAATTTTGTCAAGCAGTGACAGACCATTCCATCTCATTCAAGGTTAACAGGGTTGCCACCTTTTGCAGAGCAGCCCGCTAGTTCAAGCATTTTCCTGGCAGAAAATGGGAAGCCTGGATTTTCAGATGTTCTCTGGTGTGAATGGCTCAGAGGCACACATGTGAACGCTCAGAAGTGCAGCTTAGCTACATGGCTGTGGGTGTTCTTGTCTCTGTGGGATGGGTGCACTCCGACCTCTCCACTGTATTTGGTCTAGAATGCAACAGGAAGAGGCCAGAAGGAAAACAGACAAAAAGATGGACCCTGACGCCAACCACTGTTTGCACTAGTGATTGCACTCCAGCAGTTGCAAGGGTGCAACTGTAATTCCTATCCTTTATTTTTTTCTTCTTTACTACCCAGTGCATACAAGGAAGCTACGGGAACCAATAAGTGAACTCCTGTGTCCAAAGGTCATATAAGAAAGCAACAGCAGAGAATGAAAAGAGAATGAAAGAGCATACTCTTGAATGCCTGGCACCTTCTTATGTGAGTCTTTTTTTCCATAGAATATAATAGGATAAAACAAGGGGGGGAAAGGATGGATAACATGACACATTCTTAACAACAAGGTCGATTACGCTGTGAATCTCCCAAAGGAAGTGGTAGGTTCTTTACTCATTAAGTCATTTAAAAATTAAACTTTCTCAGCCCTAAGAACATAGTAAACAACTAAATGGCAAATGCACAGGCAAGAATATGAAATCTCTCCCATCTTTCAGGAGTATGCCACCGTTGTGTCTGCTTCACAGCTTTAAAGATCTCTTTTCAGACCATGAATTAAGCAAAGTTGAAGGACACAAGCGACCGGGACCTACCTCTTGGCCGTCTTTGTCTGTGGTGTCTTCTGCGTGGCCAGCCACTGTGGAGAGGAACTGCAGCAGCCGGTGTAGGGTATCGCAGTTACAGGGAGGTAGAAGATAAATGAGAAGCTGTAAGGTGCTTAGCTGTTCATCTGGCTCTAATACTAAGAGGGGAAAAAATACATTCTAAGAAAATCACTCCAACTAACCTAAAAGCAGAACAAATATACTGTTCCCAGCCCAAGGGAAGGTGTGAGAATAGCTTTGTTTAAGGATCATTTTCCTTATAATGGCAGAAGGAAAAGAGAAAACTCTAAGGAAATATCAGAAGTGTAACAAATACTGTTATGGGATTTTTGCCTTGGTTGGTCAACTTTTTGTTCACAGGTTCATAGGCTCTTTTCTCAGCCTGTAAGAGAGCAAAATGCATGTTGCACCCTCCATTGCTGTCACTGGACACAAAAATTCTGTTTAATTTTCCACTTATTCCATTCATTTAGGTATAGCTACTGGTATATTCAGGGCACCACTGGAAGCATTCCAGTCAAGTTTATGCTTTAGCCATTTCAAAAGGGTTTTCTTATAATTTCACGTCTTGCAGAGCTACTAGGAGACTGGGAAAGCAACTAGGGATATAAAGGACGTTCTGCAATCACCATCACTTTAACCATCTAAAATGCAATGGCAGCCAGTGACAAAGGTGGGACAGAGGCAGGATCTCGGACATGAGGGCTAGAAAGAATCTAAAGAACACAGACCAGGCAGCAGCTTAAGCTTGAAGGGTCCAACTTCACTTTTTCCCAAATCTGCCAGAGTCTGCACCCAGGTCTTAGCATAAGGCAACACATTTGGGAGTATTTAATAGGTCAGCTTTAAGGACCATTAATTATGATGAAACTTGAACTTTTGAAGCTAGGTTTTTGAAGCCAGACTGGAATTTTTGGTCAGTAAGTAGCTCTAAAACTTAAAAGTGTTAATGGTACTAAGAGACGGGGCTTCAAATGGGGCTCTGTCATCTCCCAACGGTGAACAAATTACAGGGTCAGGATTTAATAGGTAATATGAATCACATCCTATACACAAATGCAAAAAATAGGCATAATAAGTGAAATGTCTGTTGTTCTAGTTTTCTGAGCTATAGTTACACAGTACGAAATCAAGGAAAGACCTCAGCAAATTTATACTATATAAATATTTGGAGCAAATCAAGGCCAGAGTATTAAATGCACAGAAAAAAGAATATAGTTAGTAGAGATTACAGAATTCAAACAGGTATGCTTTTGAAAATCAGTAAATCAAAATGCTGCAGAGCTCACAGAGGGTGTTGATGAAAGGTGTGTAAAGTTCTCTGGTGAGAAGCGGGTCAGGCATGTCACGCAGAAATTCCTTTAATAAAGCAGCAACATCATGAATGCTGTGCTCTTCGTCTAATACAACATCTATGCCCCGGTCAAACTCTTCACGTAACTGAAAAAGATCATGACACAAAACCACAGTCACTTATCATTGTCCCAATTAGTACATCCCAATACAGAAGATTTTATAAGAAGCAGATTTACTCGTTTTCACTTTCCAGATTGCACATGACTAGTTTTTGGTAAGGTCAAAGATATAATTCATGTCTAATTGCTGCTTATTCCATGATACATAACTTCAGGTTTGTACTGGACTGTAATAAAATACAATTCTTTCTTTCCAGCTAATATATGGCATTCTTTTATGAAAAAATATGCCCAAGTAAATGTAATTTTAGCAGAAATTTAAGATTAATATCAAAGGCAGAAACCAGGAAGAATAAGGAAAACCGCAAGAAAGGCTTTCTTATAGCACCTTACTGCATTATACTTAGATTTTAGGACCAGAAAGACTAAAATTCCATTTAATAACACCTACGTTTTTGTACAAAAACATTAATAATAATACTACTAATTACTACAATGTTAAAATCCATGAAACTCACATCTCTTTTGTAATTCAAGACTGTATTTAAGCATAAGCAGTTAAGTCGTCAGGTTCACTAAGACTTCATGGCATTTGTCCACACATATCTTGCTCTGCTTTCCTAATTTAGTCATATTCACTAAGTGATCATCATTAGGGAGTTAACAAACAGCAAGCTAATACCATTACAAGGTATCACTATTTTTTTTCCAACTACAGTCCTCAGACAAATTTTGTATAACTCAAAGGCATCACACTTCCCAAAGGCAGAAGAAGTCCCTCTCTCACCCTTACGAAAAGATAAAAGCCTGCCTTTCTGGAAAGATTTGCCAGCACCACCAGCAGAATACTTTCTTCAGGCTGAGCGTTCCACCTTTTATTCTCTTTTCATTTTGAAAATAGTCAAGATGTTTTAAAACTACTTCCTACAAAAATTTCGTATCTTTGCAAATATTACGAGGTATCATGATCTCACATGATCTTCTCAAGAGAGTAATTCTATCTAAATCTTACTAAACAAGAGGAAATTTGAGGTATCAGCTGTCTTTACCAGGATTATCACAGACATATCAAAAAGAAGACGGTAAGTCACAAGCAACCTATGTGTCTGTGATAATCTGTGGCAAATCTTGATCACAAGCAAATCTGACTTGAGTGTGTACAGTGTGGAGGAATGTAGAAAATCCCATATTTTCAGCTAAAATTTTGCTTTCATAGCAGGTGTGAAAGGTATTCTATAAAAACTACAGCCGCTTTTCTAATTTATTAAGACTACTTTTAACGTTATTAATGTAATTCATTATTAATAATGAATAATTATGCTATGAAGACCAGAATGTGTTCTTTATCTGGTATTATGCTTCACCCCACTGCTTTGTGCTCAAAAATTTTCCAGTGTCAATGTGGGGATTTCATTCCCAGCTCAGTTGTACTCTTCAGACTGGTCACAAATGGGGAACATCCCTATGGAGCACCATAAATTACCTCTATCCGTAAGATTGCTTCTGCACTGACTGCTCAAAAGCAACTGAGTAAACAGATTAGCACTGCATCAGGAATTTGGACTTCCCAAATAGCTGTCTAAATCACAGGCTGCTGCTACAGTCTTGAATATGGCACTTCTGATCTGATATCCTGTGAGGCCTACAGAGATGTCCTAATTAGCACAATATAAGATAATCATTGATGAAACATGGCCACACTTCAGGCCCAGGTATCCCAGCTGTTAATATTGTATATTTCTAAGTTTAAACTTGAGGTCTCTCAGACTTCATTCACAGGGAATACTTTCAGACTTTTGGAAAGTACACCTGGTGAACTACAGCGTTCACCGGAGCTTAAGACATGAGAGCTGAGGACATCCCTGCAGGGAGAGGGGATGGGAGAGCAGAGCTCTGGCCATGCCGCTCTTCAACCTCAGGGTCTGGTGGCTGCTTCACCCGCAGAGCTGCCTCCAAGTCACCAGGCCCAGCATAGAGGGCTGCCCACCCTCAGCTCGGCAACGATGCTCTGCTCAAGCATCTGTACAGTTTCCGGGCACAACCTGGTATCTATCTGTCATCCCAACGTACCAGACCTACCACCTTGAGTCAACCCTAGGTCAGGAATCTTTGTCCTACACCACAATTCATGTGAAGGAGGTGGTTTGTAATAGACGCGCTTGTTCTAGATTTTTCTATTCCTCCTCACCAACCAAAAGCCCCACTGGCACATGCATTTACTTGCTTATGGATTTATTGCAACAAACTACAGTTGAAATAGGACATTTTCTAACTGGGGGAGGAAGGGAAACAAAACTATGCCTACTTTCTACACAAGAAAAACTAACGAACAGCTGCAAAAGCACACCAAAATCTGAGCACTGAGTTTGGCTTTCCATGGTTCAGAAAATGAGTGGAATTTTAATTGAATCCAGACTTTCCCATGTGTTCATGTTGACAGCATTTATTATTGTAACTGCAAGGGCCAAGCTGATGCTTCCATGTTGTTTAGTGAAATATATTAGTTCACCTAATTCGATAAATTAGTCCATGTAACAGAATACATAAATACCCAAATCTCTTGATTTCCTCAGCTTTTGAAAACACAGTAAAAGAAAAAGTGAAGAAAGTCATTGACATTCAAAGTAAGGCTTAATTTACAAGTAAATGATACAAGCCCTCTTCTTTTTCCCCAGAGGCGTGATGCAATTGTACTCACCCCTGAATAATATAGGTTTTGACACTGAAGCTTGCAATGCAAATGACAGGCAACTTACTTTCAATACTTCAGTGTTGATCTAACAACAGTCTCTGCAGACCATAAATGTTTTCAGCGTTGTGTTACACCAGTGACTCAGCAATAGAAACTGCTAGAGAATAAACTACAAATCAGTAGGCTGATTGTACCAGCTAGAATCGAGTCAGTTCAGCTATTCAGAGTAACTTTCCAGAGAGCCAACCATTATGTTGCGGAGTTTTACAACACAGAGCTATTATTTCTGGGATTGGATGCAGTCAAGCTTTCTTACACTTCTATTTGGTCTTTTTGGTCTTACACTTCCTGACAGGGGTATTTTCCTGTAACTTTTCGTCTTCTCCCCAGACATCATACAATCATTAAGCACTATTCTCTCCTGCTCTAATTCAACACGTATTCCCAACTTCTGGGAAAAACAATGAAATACTTAAGCTGAGGAAACACCCACTTCTGACTTTGTCTCTAGAACCTAACTGTAGACTATCTTTGCTTTTTCAACATTTGGCTATGACTAGGACTTGGATGGGTCTGCTTTGACCTTCAAGTTTAACAGGGGTAAAAAAAAAAAAAAGGTGATATTTGGGAGCAGCAATTTGAGGGTCAAAGAGATTGTTCTGTACTTGCATATTTTCTCATATTGTAAGTTTTCCAAAAAAGATTTACAGTTTGGGTTTACTTTGGGAGCTTCAGCTGTTTCTGAGATGAAACTAGCAGCCAAGATTTTTTTTTCCCTACAGTGTAACCTTTGGAAAATTTCATCACTGTAGTCTATTTGGACCTCCAACCCTGTGCTACTTCTGCAGAGCAAAACATGCAAAGAGAGTTAACCTGCAGAGAACCTGACAAGGATTTCACTAAATGTAAAAGATGACTGCAAATGGCCTATTATGAGCCATCAAAAACACAATAAAGTCACTGACCTAGAAAACCTGACTTTCACCAGGTGATGGATGGGGAGGAAATCACATAACAGAAAGCAATTGGGTTTGTTTGTATCATAGCTGAGGAGGGAAAAATACATCCATATCCACTCACCTGTCTTACTCTCTTTTTTGAGCTTCCAACTCTGAATATTCCTACTGTCTGGAGACCTGCAAGTATAGCACATCAGACAACTGTTTTACTGTTTAATTTTCTGCTGAGAATTGCATTGAACCAAAGCAATCTGGGCTATATGTGAACCTAGAAGAGTGGAAAAAAAAAAAACCCCAATGTATTTCTCTACAAACTTGTACTTACCATACTGAGGCAAAACTCAGCTCTCTTGGATCAAGACGCCAACCAGTGTAGTTCTTAAGGACCTCACACCCCTGACCCGCAAAATGGCATCTTCATGACATTTCTGGACATGCCATTTTGGTAGCGCTACTACTGCTTTGTGAGGGACAGAGGTATGCAAAGAATTAGGCGCTGCTTAGCATTTGGAGGTGGCACTTCCAGGACCAACATCAAAGGAAAGAGGTAATAAAATAACTAAATACTTGGACACTGAGCTGCGTCTTTGGATACAGGAAGCAGTTGGCGTTTGGGGTTACCTGCTGGCTTTATAGTGCCGGTCACGACAAAGCTAAGAGTTTCTTTCAAAGGGACATAAGTAGGGCACTCAGGGAGATTACAAGGGGGAAGAACTCTGCCTGAGAGTTGTGTGCAGTTTATAGGGTAGGAGCAGCTATTATGTAGAGGGAAAGCTATAAGGAAGTACTGTTGTACTTCAGGCAAAGTGCAGAAGGCGTGCCTCTGTCATTTAGACTTAGAGTGGTTTGGGAATGTGTGTTGCCTGCTATTCCGTAAGAAATCAGTTCAAAACTTTTTCGAGCCCTGTAGATACTACCAGAATATCAAACAAACGATAATGTGGTTGTTGAATAGACATACTTTGCCGAGTAACAGAAATGGAAAAAATTGAGAGTAAATGTCATGTAGAGGTTAGATGGTCTTTAGCAATGAGAATGTATGTGAAAACCTTAGAGACTTAAGCAGCTGTGTACATAGTATCATTTTGCACAGTTAGACATTTTCTTGCAAAAGGATGAATTATCTATAAGCTTTGAAAAGTTTATGATCTAACAAAGGCTACTGTGCAACATTCATTTTCTCTACTGGCATACAGGAGATGCAAAAGAACTTTACAAAACAAATGCCTTTTGACAGCCATGAGGCTACACTTGCTTGCTAGAGATGTGCAGCTTCACAGTGGTGTTTGGTGTTGCAGATTTTCATCAGAGAAATTCAGATAGCATTCCACCTTTTAGTGTTCAGTCTCAATATGACACTTCTCTTCAAATATTCTTCTGTCTTTGGATAACAAAATTAAATTGATGGAATAATGTTTAGTAAACCCAGGAACATTGGCAGGGAACCACCTGAGATGGAGCTACTCATATTGGGTGAAAACTGGAGGTTCGTTACCGGTCCCTGCACAAACACACAGTATTTGTTTTTACACTGCAGGTTTGCAGGAAGTCAAGCCTTTACAACTCTGGGACATGATCCCAGGGAAAACAGAGAAGGTGAACAAGGCCAGGGACTTTTATGGCTAAAAACATAACCATTTTTTTTGTCATATAATGTTCAAAATGATAATTTAAAGCATTTGTGAGAAACCCCTAGGGGATTTGCCGCTGAAAAATTGGCATAAAGGCCTTATGCATACAGACAAATATTTTCAGAATCAGAAACTTGGTCCATCATATACCCTGGAATGACATTACTACAGGATTGTTGCTAGAACAGCAAGTCCTCTACTATCCCTAAAGTCAATGAGCTAACAGTAGTATCCGTCTTCTGCAATCTTTAAATTTCTCAAAGTCAACCAATCCAAATGACTGTTTTGTCGGTGGCAGATTAAATTGAAAACTGAAGAACATTAATATTTACCCCAAATTATCTCAGAGTATTGTGTTATGGGGTACTACAGTGCACTCTTAGAAAACGCACCAAAAAAAGCATAAATTTTCTTTAAAAGGAAACTTTAATGTAAAGCAAATATTTTAGTAAAGAATGTTGCACAGAAAAAAACCTTTTTTATGACAGTGGGTTAAGTGGATTAAAAAGTTGTCACAGATGTTCAAGTGACATAAAATCACAGTATCCAAACGATACTCAGCTGGATGGCTTTTTTTGGCTGACTCAGTTACATTCTCCAAACTCAGCTACCCTTGCTTAACGGGACGAGGGTCATTCTTTTCAAACTTAATCATCCCCACGCTTACTTGTCAGCCATGGTATCTAATATCTGTAAAAGGCTAACAATGGCTCTCTTGTGCAGTTTTCCTTTATATATTTGTCAGCAACATGGTTTTCAATTATGTATTGTAAAAGCTTAGCATTGTTGTTTAAATTGCAGTCCCTCATCTGCAAAAGCCTTTCATTCAGAGTCAGTAAATGATTTCTTTCTGGTCAAATTAGGCATCAAATGGTGTTGCAGTCACCATTACTTAATGGTTTGTTTATTATCTGGCCATGTGATAACTCTGTCTTGCTGCGGCCAAGTTATTTCAATTCTCATTAAAAAACTCTGCAAGACCAAGATACGTTGGGAGAGATGTTGAACAGATACCTTGACTAACTATTGTTTCTGCATTACATAAAGCTGGTGGGAGGTTTGTGTCTGGATGATCATGAAGACATGAAAAGAATATTGGCAGGAGTTTATAATTCTCTTTGGAGAGAGCAGGCCTGAGCCTGAGGCTGGTCAGGAGGACTCAAGCCAGGGACAAACTGGGTAGGCAGCCTGCAAGCCTTGTAGCGAACAGGAAAAAACTTCTTGGAGCTTAATATAATTTAGCATGGGATTTTCTAATTTCTCCGAGCCTCTATCTTCAAATGCTGTTTCTAATTAAGTCTTGCACTTTAGGATAAATGGTTAATTTAGTTCTTACACCTTAAGATCCACCGGTTGCAAAGAATGACTCCAGGCTGACTGGCACACTTCAGCCTTTCATTCTCAAGGTATGGGTAAACCCATGGGGTGTGAAGAGGCGTTCCTGCAGAGCTGAGCCCTCTAGTACAAAGGGACTGACCTCCAAGAAATGTCTCTTCCCCATGCTGTATGGGCCAGTTTTCAAGCCTGTAGCATACATCCTTAGTTTGGGAAGACATCATCTAAGCAATTATTTGTCAGACAGTATCTTTAGCAAGAGGCGAAATAGGAAGGAAAGCGTCTGACTTTCAAAGATGTCCTTGCAATTGGAAGTACATGCTTGCTTCTCAAAATATGCATTTATTTATATTATAGTAAAAATATATCTGCCACTCCTGGGAAAACAAAATATTCTTACCATGCTTTTCCAAGTGCTGGCAGCAACTATCTACAAGCCGGGGAACCTGCCTGTAAATCGGATTCAGGCTTAGTTTCTTATCTCTTGCCTTTTCTTTCTTGCTCTGGGCTTCTGCTGGCAAAGAGAGCTGGAGAGCCTCTAACAGTCGTGACTGATTGTCATCAAGATCTGTAATAGAGTCCACAGACATTGCGCCCTGTAAAATAAACACATGAAAAATCAGTACGGATGGAGAAATCTAAACGCCACAGGACCTGATCTGACAAAAACTTTTGCCTCCCTGCATTTTAAACAGACTAATATAAAAATACAACTTGCTACACAGTTTCTGTAAATTAATGAAGTTATAACATCAGTGTAATGGATGGGAAAATCACAATGGTACCAATGCTATTATTACCATGCTACAAGGAATACAAATTAGATGTTGAAAAAAATAAAAGCTTTCCACTCACTCGGCACACCTTTTTATTGTTGTAAGCCTGCACATACTGCAGGACAAGGATAAATCATGGTCTGTGTCTGTGCCTCAGCAGTACAATATTTATGTGCATGGAGATATATACACATTTTTAAACCTGATCCCCTACTTTTCTGCAGCTTGGGCCATTGTATCAGTGAAAATGATGCAACCAGATTTACAACCATACACCACATACAGTTAACTAATAACACAAATACATACAACTGCAGAGATTGAAATAATCCCATGTTATCACAGAACAAAGACACACCAGAGAAGTAGAAGGGTAATATTTTTTAGATAGTTCTACTTCATGTGTCTTAATATTTTAAAATCATTAAAATTCCAATGAAAGCTTTGAAAACTATGTTTGGATTACAGCAAGGCACAGACGTTCAGTTAATCTGTAAAGGATAAAGCAGCACAAGCAGCAGGAGTCTTATGGCATGTTTCAATGTTGAAAATTAAGATTTCCCTAAATTTTTATTAAACTTACCAGGCGAAAACATTTTAGGGGACATCTAGGCTTATAAATAATAATAAAACAAGAAGAAAAATATAGGTTTTAATTTTCATTAAAATATCTATTGTAAATTATTTTCTTTCTTTCTTTCTCAAACAAAGGGTACATTTCACCATAGCATAAAATGTATTGTACAGGGATCAAGAATGTCATGCAAAGAAATAATGAAGAAAATGTAAATTCCCATTCAAAACTTTGCTGAGAACTCTAATTTCTTAAAAGCACGCTGTTCTGCTGACAGGTATTTTATAGACTGCTGGTGAGATCTCTACGTCTATTAAATGAGAACTGTATAACTGCTAGGGAATTTCAAGCTCTAGAAGTTTTTTCTTCCATCACCCTTGACAACTGAACTTTACAAAGATTTCTGACTCATAGGCAACTCATACAAAGTCCACTGAGATTTCAAATGAATTTAAAAAATTTTAGATCATAATACATTTTTTAAAAAAGCATCTAACTTATCAGGTACAGTTCTGTTTCTTATAACTCATGGAAGGCTTATAAATAAAAAACAGTGAATTTTTTAGATTTTTTTGGACCCACATCTCTAAACAATTACCAGACCCTTTATAATGCAACTTTGACCTTGATTTCTGATGTCTCTAAGGAGTACATTTGCTTGATTCCCTTTACCATTTCCTGCCAAAAGGAAACAAAAAAAACCCAAGCACAAACCAAAGAAGAATCTCTGGCTATGATCCATGTGTGTAAAATTCCAACTGAACAATTTTTCTGTTTTGTTTTTAAGAGTTTGGGCTTTCAGACATCAAAATTAGTCAACTAACACTGAAAATCCTAACACCGTCCTCACCACTGCAGCTCCCAGGCAGTTCCTGTATGACAGGTGCCCTCCTTTATAGCCTGCCTTTACTGGTCCTTCCCTGTCTGCAAAGCATCCTCACCTCATGAATCATTATTATCACAGAGTGACTTAAGTCGGATTCAGATCCCTAAAATAGATGTAAATACAGTCAGTTCGCCATTATCCTCGGGCATTTTATCAAAGTTGTGGATTAACTGGAGCACTGAGCTGGCTTTAGGAACAGTGACCTTGAGTTCAGTGGCTGAAGTACAGCACGGCTTGGCAATGCCAAGTCCAGGCCAGCTCTGATTTTAAATTTCAAAGCGCAGAGGAAAACACTACCAACATACCCCCTGGATCCAACTCAAACTCAGCCAGACCTATTAGTTTGGGCTCAGCCAGACCTATGTGACTGCTGAGGAACGATGCAGGAAATCATGCACATTGCTGCCCACTACTCCAGGACTATTAACACAGACTCAGTGCTACTTGGACTGCAATGCCCAGCAACCGAAGAAAAATCAAGTTCCAACTACTAGCCATTGCCTTTGCACACAATGGATACCAGTCCCTGCTCCACCATGACAAGCTCAAAGTCTAAATAAACTGGGCAAGTCTTAAGCTAAGCACACAGAAACATGAAGGAAAGGGGAGATTAAAGGGGAGATGGAAAGAGCAAAAAGAAAATGAAGGCCAGAGGGACAGGTGTGAATGAAGGTCAGATGAAGCTTTTGAAAAGATGAGCAATATTACAGAGTATGCATGGGATCGAGTACTATCCACGGCAGATCCATTTTCACCCCATACATTATGCTATGTGAGTAGTAAAGCAGTATGACTGAGCTCCTGATACTTGAATAATTTTGGCAGCATAATATAAATATATAAATAATATATTAACAGAGGATCAGAATATTCTCTATAATAAGCACACAGAAAATGCCTTGCTGGACGACCAGGGTCTCAACTTCCAACTGCTGGGCAAAAACCCTACACAGAAAACGCAGCCACAGTGATTTCTGTCTGGCTCTTGGAGGAAAGATAACCACAGCACTCATACCATGAGCTCTGCAGCCAGCGTTACCTTATATCCCTTACTGAAAGCCTCAGCTGAGTGTTTAAGACTCACTGGAATACACAAAAGTTGGAAAGAAGTGAATGGTACAGTGATAAATAATCCCTCTGATTTAAGTTTAAGAGGACTGCACTCCAGGTGTCTGTGCAGCATTTGTGCGAGAAACTGGTTGTATCAATTGCATGTGCTAATGAATCAATTTCATTTTTAAGCATTTGCCTTGATATAGTTGAAAACAGACAGTGCAACACTGCCCAAGAGACAAAAGATAACTGCAGGCTTCATTACCATACCCTAAAAAAACTCAGGGGAGTAGAGTAAGTACGCTGATAAGCAGAAGTATAAAGGCCAAGGACAGACAAGATATGGGACATGAGTTGATATTAATGTTAAATAATTGACAATTCATGAATTACATCACTGAATAACTGAGGTTCATTCCCGAGAGAAGATGGCAGCTCCCTCCACATCACACTGCCCACCTTACTCTACTCTTCCTTCTCTGTAGGTGAACCATGTGCTACTGCATCCTCATGACTACAGACTAAAGGCTCAAATTCAGCACCCTGAAAGCTGTCATCCTCATATTAACAAAAAACCAAACTAAACAGGCAAAACCCCCAGAGGCTTCTAGGAAGTTGGTCCTGATGGAACTCTATCCCTTGGATGTAACAAAGGATCCAGGTTCCTTCTGCTCACTGGTCAAATGCACGTCAGAGATCTTACACACTTTGTGAAAAGAAGAAGAGATGACCCATATCTGGACACATGAATTATCTTTCCCTCACATGTAAACAGCTTCTGAAGTCAATGGGTGTATACGGTGAATTTCTATTTTTTGTCACTGCCTATGCCAATTTCTGACAGAGGTTGGTGGGTTTCCCTTCATGCTTATATTCAAGCGTACTTCGCACTTCTGTGTGAACACAATTGCCTGCTCATATGGTCTGGACAGGCCAATAGATGTGCATTACATGTATATAAGAATGCAAATATCTTCAAATATCATGCCCTCAGCTATCTCCAGACAGAATGCAGACACTTCAAGTATAAGCTTCCGCTGGCAGCTAGAGGGAAAGAAGGCAGGTCATGGGGCTCTTCAATCTTCTCTTAATTTGCCATTTACTCCAGTTCTACCCCTCTTAGCATTGTGGCTTGAAGAGCCCTACATAGCATTGCTCTGAAGCAGGTTTCATCCTAGGGATAAGAAGGTGCGGATCCTAAGAAAGTATTTTATTTTCCAGGGTCTATTCTTGTACCCCAAATTCTTTCTCAGATTACTTAACAGGGGTTTTTATTAAGATTATTTTATTATGCATTTTTTCTCCATCCATTGCAAATGGGATTAAAAAGCAGTAATTTTAGAACCTCTATCCCATGGTATCAAAAAAAATTTAAAAAGTCTAATACTGTTAGTAGCTGCAGTACTGGAAAACTGGAAAGCTCAGAGCATCAAATTTACTTACACGGAACAGAACCCTGCAAATAAGTGGTCTACCAGGTACCTATCTTACACACGGGATTAACATTCAGTCCAATCTACTGCAGCGTGTTCTGCTGCCAAAGGCATTTTCATAACCTGTATGCATAAATTTCCTTCAAAGAGCCTAGCAGAAATTTACTTTGACAACTTCCTTCTTACCGCTGAGGACATGATCAGAGTTAGGCCATAGGGATTTTTTATTAATATTAGGATAGGGATTAATAGTTAGATTTACTTCCGAGTTTATGGAGCTAAATTAACATAAGCATACATATATGGCCATCACATAGGTTTAGTTTCCCCCAGCTGAAAAAATGAGGTTGAAGACAGATGGAATTTGTTGAATCTGAAAGACCTAAACAGAAGGAGATAGATAAAGAACATGAACAGGAAGACTTCTAAATAACCTCTCCATCACTTTGAGACTTGCACAGTCCGTATGATCTTTTCCTATCAACACCAGAGAAAGAAGGTTAGAATTTTCTGGTATTGACCAAGCCAGCTTCCACCTAAAAAAAAAAAATCACTGAACACAACAGAACAAATACTCCACAATCCACAGACACAACAGGGTTTTTTCCTGCTCCAGCTAGACCTTCTGGAGCTACTGGCACGCACCACGTTGTGATGGGTCTACTTACACGCCTCCTTGCTCGTGGTGCTGGCTCGGGTGTGTTAGGAGAAGTGGATTCGTTTGGTGTTTCTGAGGTTGAGCTAAGAGATGAGTTACTGCTTGAAAGTTCTTTGTTCTGCCTTTTAGTTCCAAACGGCAAGAGAAAGGCCACAAAATCTGAAACATCTTTTTGCTCTTCTCTCTGAGAGTCTTGCTTGAGCTTGTAGGCCCGGTCATTAGCAATCACTTGGGACAACGGCATTCCAAAAGCCTGGGGAATAAATTCTGCAACAACAAAAAAAATAATATTTACTGAACATTTGATATTTATTTAGTACAAAAAGAATTAAGTATTAAGCTGCTAAAAAGAAAACCAATCTGAAGTCCCTTTAAATATATAATAATTCCAATGAGGTACTGGACTGCATAATAATAATAATAACAACAACAACAACATTCAAGCAATAAAATAATAGTGGAGATGTGCCAGGTAATTGTAGCCCATGGTATCCGAATTTCGTTTCCAGTTGGATCATGGAAGATATACCACACAGAATCTTGGAAAATCAACGGGGAGCAGATCTAATTAGCATCTTAACTTCCACTGAAAGCAACTGGAAGTCAGAGACACCTTTGTCTACATCTAGATGGCGCAGAGTGCCATCAGAGGCTCCGGTAACCTAATCCTGAGACCGGGGAGCATAGCTGGATCGTGCCACAGCTCTCTCATGTTTCAGACCCCTTCACCGTGTTTCTTTCTCACAAATGGTGCCGGGCACCAGAGTCAAGGGGTACAGCCGTGCATGGGTCTCATTACAGGTCAGGAGGGTATGCACCTACCTGTACAGGGAGCTTGTAAGTGCATTCACTATACAGACTACACCTTCAAGGATATGGTTTTAATTATATACAAGAACTACACTACTTTAACATACTGGTCAGATTAAACCAGTTGAATAGCGGTGTATCAGTATAAAGGTCCTTTATAACAGTACAAAAATATATATGGCCATATAGAAATACAGGGAAATACAGAGTTCCCTCAATTCACAAAAAGAACATAATCCCATCCCACATCAATGCAACTCTAATGTACAAAACCAGCATATACGTCAGGTCTCAAAGTAAAATGCTCAAATGTTTTACAACCCAGAAAAACGCTCCACAGTGAATCAGGCCAACAACTACTAACGCTGAAAGTTAAGTTTCAAATCTAGACCTATCTGAGATTAGTAGAATCAAAACCATTGGGTCAGACTCCAAACAAGAACTGGTTTGTGTTCAAATGGAATGAAACTTGCTACTGACTCTGTTCATCCTGGTGAAAACTTTTACTAGGTTCCAGCTTCAGACCTGCTTGTATCAGGAATAAATAAAGCAATAGAGACAAAAAGCGCATTTTTTTTCCTTCTAAGTATGAAAAAATGAAAAAAACCCGACCCCCAAAACAAACCAAACAACAACAAAAAACCCCAATCCAAACAAAAATCCTTATATATTCATCCTCTCTTTAGTCTAACTGACTGAAGGCCAAAGTTTCTCCTGGGACTAAAAGTCTGACTATATCTTTGATGACACTTTCAAATTTTATCTATGCTTGCATTATCATTAAGATTAAATTATGGCATTGAAAAAAGGAGTATATTTTATGAATCTTGAATGAGGACAAGACTAGCCTATCATACTAAAGAGACAAGGGTCTGTTGTTCCGATTTGGTGAGAAACATTACTGCTCTTTAGAAGTATGAAATGTTAAGACATGAACTAACTTTGGTGGCCAGACAAAACTAAATCAGGAAGCAGAGCCACACATATCAATTAAGTCTGGAGGTGACCTGTGAGTAGAATGACATCTAAAAGTGTCTGCATTTAATTTAGGACAAGAAAGAACATCATCACATGGCTATCATGCAATGCAGGGATTGCCAGTTCCAGGAGTTCAGAGTTAAACCAGTCCCTCCCGCACCCAGTGGAGTGTGACTATAAAATGTTGAGAGTATTAGTATTAAAAATTTTTACTGTTCTGAATTATGTTCCCAATGAACATTTAAGACCACAAACTTGAAACACATCTGCATCATCACCCCTTCTGGCTGTGTAACCAGGTACTTTTTATACCTCCAACATCCCTCCATCCACATTTCCTGTGAAAAGCCACTGAACCAAATGGAATCCTGAACAATAAATATTGCTGAGTTTGGCTCACAGCCACTTGGTGCTTCAAACTGGGATGGGACAGCAGTATGTAGCCCAGCAATGCCCAACAGCACGCTGATGCCATTGATCCTACATGCACTAGGATCAACTAGGACAAGATCAGCAGATGAGATCTCAGCACTGCTTCATTAAAAGAATTTCATTAAGATGACCCTCTCCCTGACTTCATTATGCAAAGGCTGGTATTTTGAGGTAGGTGTTGCTCCTCCTTGAAAACTCTCAGGTGTGGCATGCCAGGTTTGCAATTGCTTTTGCTCAAGACGCCTGTGGAGCAGGGAAAGGACACCGAGCCTCTGCTCTAGGCTGCTTTGCTGTAGGCCGCCTCCTCAGAGGACATGAACCACTTCCCCGATTTCTCAATGTCTGGCAGAGATGGGGAACTGGATGCAAACCAACTGGCTGATTTTCAGACTAAATACAGATGGAAGTGATGCTGGCTGGCAGTGTAACTACGTTAAAGAATTGGCAAAACCAGTAACTTTTTGTTCGTTTGTTGAAATTAAGAGAATTGGTTGCACCCTCCGCAGACTGGCTACAGCCTCAAGTTCCCACCACAACTACTCTGTGTGTGTGCCATGGGGGCTGGTGGTGGGGACCATGTTTTGCCCGCCACTCCCACCACTCTTCACAAATATTCAATCCCAACAATTTTCTTGTTGGACAGGTAATGGCACGTCCATTAGAGTGAATGCTAGCTCTTTTGACATTTCAGATTCATTAGAAAAAAAGAAGAGTTGTAGTCATGTAAAGTATTTAGCAACCCATTGATGGGGGAGAAAGGGCACTGACTCAGATGTAAGATGTGTAGGTTTGAGGCTCTGGTCTCATGATCAAGGTAAAAGTACCAATTGCCTATTTACTGCTGTAGGCTGGGATTCCCCACTGTCGGAGACGTTTCATTTGTTTGAAGAAAGGTTCCTTAGAGCAGAGGCTCAAATTTTGGTTTGTTGTATATACACTAAGTGAGTGCCAAAGCTACTAAGTTTGTTACTCTCTGTAAACCCAACAAACATTTGATCACTTATTCAATTAGGAGAGTGGGCAGCTTACACAGAAATTTTGCAGAAAGCACCATGTAAAAATGTGAAACAACCTGGCAGACTGGGCAATCAGCTTGGAAACACACACTCATATCCTTAGCCAGCAGCACATAAGGACTTGCCTTTTGATTCATTCTGCTTTTTAGTGTTTACTGGCAGAGGAGACAATCTGCTATTTTGGAGAAGAGCATAATTTCTCTTAACAGAAAGTCCATCTTGCAGCTGAGGGAAGTTTCTTAACAAAATTTTGATCAAAACTGGTATGTTCTGTGGTGGCAAATCAGCATTTTCTAATAAAAGCAGCATGTCATAGAGAAACTCCCAGCCAGATCAAATAAGAGTTTCAGTGACCAGAAATCCTTTTCTTTGGTAATCAAATGATGATATCCAGGATGTTGACCCATACCATTAGCTTACTCGGCCTCATGCCACCCCATCCAAGTATAGTTTCGAAGACTTCTCTGAAGTTTCAGCTGGTGAAAATTGTGGTTTCCATCCCACAAACCATAACAGTCTATTAAGAACTAGTGAGGTCTATACTCTAGGCCCTAATGAGGCCTTCAATGCTAATCAAGTGAACAGCAAACAATATAGCAACTTTGAACAGTCTCCTTAGCACTTTGGGTTTTTTTCTTAAGTACAGCTTAAGTGCTGGTTTTGAGCTGCCAAAGCCCTGTGACCAAGATCTACCAAGGTGCTTTTACTACCTCTCTTTAAATGATAAGAATAGAGTGGGAGACAGCTCAGAGAATAATACGCTTTAAAAGGTATATTTAAATGGAAAGGGGTCATTAAATCAACCTCCACAGCAAGCCAGACTGGATAACTCTGTTTTGCTAACTGAAATTAATTACTTTGGATCCACAGAGAGAGTGATGGAAGCAAGAAAATAAGGGAAATGGCAACCTTGATCCATAATGGGAACAGCAAAACTCTTTCCATCTGAAGGTTCATCAAAATTCTGCACTTACTCCAGAAGACTCGAAATAAGACAATGTTCTCAGCATCAGTTCTGTGACTGAAACTCCCTTCTCCAGCTAGTCGGAGCTCACTGACCTTCAAGGAGTGACATAAGGCCTTCCCAATTACTTGGGCTTATTCTGTGGGTAGGTCTTTGTTTGTTTGTTTTTTTAAATTAAGAGGTTCTTCAGGCCTTTAGTTGACTTTAGTACAAAATATGATAGTGTTGCTTAGAAAAACCTTTTGTATGCCTAGAGAGCAAGAGAAACATTTTTGAAGATTTTTAAAAAGTACAGTGGGGTGCTGGAAAGGCTTGGAAAAAAACACATTTCTGATAAACTACAATAAAAAAGAAACTTCATGTATTCAGCTCTCTCCTTAGGCTGTGCCAAGGCACACTGACATCATGATAGGTTGAATTACTGAAGAACAAATGTAAACATTAAGAAATACCTCAAAATTTACTGAGTGTGGCTGGGAAGTAAACATGGAAGATGTTTTCAAGAATTCTGAACTAAAGAAAAATCAAACATCTACTGCTGGATCTGCATATGCCACAGAGTTACCAGGAAAGTCTTTTCTCAGAAACTCCAGCATACAGAGCAGCTCCGCTAAGGCCCCACAGATGAACCTGTCAAGTATTTACATTCCACGCAGAAACAGCAGCAAAATGGATGATTCTCAGTTGTTCAACAAATCACGTAACAAGTGATTCTTATTTCTGAGCAGGTCTCTTAGTTCATCTGTAGGGTTTACTGGAACCAAGGCAAAATGGAGCTGGTTTACTGATAAAATATTCTAGGAGAAATCCTTTCTGGGAGGCACCTTTCTCAGGAATGCCTGTGTGTACTTTCCAAGTAGGCATGCTTACGCTGACCCTGTATCACTGGCAGGAGATGGACAAAAGGCTCTGCTTCTGCTGCCATCAAAATTAGCAGTGAATTTGTAAGGGAACAGTACCCAGCCGCCAGCATGCAGAGCATCCTGAGAATTTCTTATTCCAAGCAGCGCTGACATTTTACTGCTCCTCCAGCCTGAGCACTGTTTGTCAGCAGCTAAAGCAAATGTTTGGAGATATATGTAGACAGCACAACTGAGAGTCATGATGGCCATTAATAACAAGGAGGCTGGGCAGAGGAAAGCAAAGACACTGAATGATGGAAGCTGAAAATATTGCTTA
>RSEF01000001.1:148698537-148731436 GCA_003993805.1 Himantopus leucocephalus | reverse complement strand
GTGGATTGTTATAGTTCCTTGTTTATCTTTGGAGGTTCAGCAAGATCTCTTCCCTTCATTGTGATACCCACTGAAAGACTCCTGCCTTTCACCACTGCTGCCCAATGAGCTCAGCAGCAAAGCATTCCATCCCTGTCCCCATTCCCTTCTTCTGCCTTCCCAAAACACACCTACACAACAGATAGATTCTTGGAAGTTGCACGAATCTTTTCTTTAATGGTGTTGTGTTATACACTAATTTTTCAATGTTCACATTAACGGTGCCATTGATTTCACCAAGATGCCTAGCATCTTCTACTTCTGTTCTGTATTCATGTAATACTGAAGAAAAGGCATGCTGTTTCTTGATCAAAGCTCCTAGCTATTCAGAGAATACAAACTAATTATTAAAAAGACAAACTTTTTTTGTTTGTAGTGAGTTTTGTAGAGAGTAAAAACATTTGCTTTTAAAACTATTAGCTTATAGATATGCTGAATAAAGTTTTCCTAATATAAACAGACATGTAAAACCTGATATGTGATACAAGAAAATCAATTTTCTGAGCATTCCATAGAGTCTTTTATAAAAAAACTGCCTCATAGCAGAATTTAAAAAGGGAACAGATCACTAAAAACTTTCTTGAGTTTTGAAAATAATGAATTATTTCCCCTGTTCTACCGTTAGAAAAATTATGATCTCACAAGCTTCATGTATTTCCATTTTGTTCTTGTCTCAATGGTGGCAAAAAGTCAAATTTAAAAAAAAAATCCCAATAAGACATGTCTGCAAATTTCCATATTGGGAGGAAAAAAATTTAAAAAATCATTTTTTGGCTTGCTTATCTCCCTGCCTGGAAAAGCTCCTGTCCCCTTCACTTTGACAAACTCTTGTGCAGCAGAGTGCAAGCCTGCGTGCTCTAACAACTGCTACCCTGCAGCAGCTGGGACTTCTCCTCGCTTAAAACATTGAGTCAATTTTATTTTCTTTTTTCCAGACATGAGAGATATTGTTTTGATTTTCCCAGGAGGAAAAAAAAAAATCTTCAGAAAAATCCATGTTTCCATGGAAAATTTGAATTGGGGGGGGGGAAGCTTCCATCTAAAAATCAGCAAGTTACAGTTTTCATCTCTGACCAAGTCTAATGTAGCAAGCCCAATACAGTAGATCCAAGATTTACTAATGTAGTACAAAGGAGCAGAATTTAGCTTACAGTCTTGCTCATATTTAATATAATCTTCATGAACACTGCTCTATTGAAAGAAAATCCATGGACTTACAGGATCACGTTAGAGACAGTATTTATATGAGAAGAATTGGCAGAGGTTGGCATTAAGAGGGGTGGTAATAAGCCTCTTCACTTAAGAGACAGACTGATGCCAACTCAAAAGCATCCCGTCTGTAATCCCATAGCTCCACAAAGTATAGGCTACAGTTTACTTAGATGCTTTCCACTGTTACAAGAGCCTATAAAGTATATAACATGGTCAGTGATTAAAAACAATGGGCAGCTTGGAGCCCTCACAAAAATGCAAGTCCAGATAAAAATCATAGTCACTCTCAGTGTTAAGGAAAATGGATAATGAAACACAATGACGAGTAATGTAAGCAAAAAACAGATCCAAAGACTAGCCCCTGCCAAAATAAACAAGAAGTGGAGAACGCATAACTTTGAATTCCCATTTTTATTCAGAGCTTAACTGGAATGTATTGGGGGCAAAGTGCACCAATGAGCAATAAACATTCAGAAAGCTCAACTACGTACATTTTCTTCCATTTCAGAGATGGAGTTGTCTCAGTGCTCAGTCTGTAATCACACACTTACCCAGCCCCGCTCCTTCAAATTCACCTTACTAAAGCAAGTTGTACAGGAGACTAAAGCTCACTTCATGTGAGCAGATGCTCAGCATCACACACCTGGTGGAACTGGCTACAAAACTCGCATACAAAAATGTACAACATGTTCAAGCAGCATAAGCAATATCTTCCCCTAAATGACTGGGACTGCATTTAGGTCTCTAAACCCAACATTAGATCACATTCATTATAACTAATAGATTTGGAAGTAAAATTAAGGATTACTTTCTCTCTTCTCAAATGTCCCAGTAAGTCTAAAAAAACCAATTCCACCAGAAAGTGGAACACTTGCTGTAATTACTGAAACTACTGGTTATGACCTAGCTTCTGTTAATGATAAGAAATTGTGTGGATATACATTCTTGTCATGGATGGCATCAACACAGTAAACAGTCTTCTTAGTAAAGGCAGTTAATCTCTTTTATTACATTTGGTGCACTTGCTAAAATACCTGGGTAACATGTTTATGGTCAGTTCTGGAAAGTGAAGACAAATTCTGCAGCTCACCTTTGGATTTTCACTCCAAATTATATGAGAAACATTAAAATAAACCCAAAGGTATGACGTAAACGTATGCAACACTTGTACCAAAGCATAAATACACTTTGGTATGTGGTGCATGTTAAAACCAAAACACTACATCAACATAATGTTAAGGTTGTGACCCAAGCCAACAAAAGCAAGATAATTCCTCAGAGATGGACGTTCTGGCCTTAGCCCAACCTACTGCATGTACTGAAATCTGTTGCATCTGATCCCTTAGCAGTCCTGGGCTAACCCTCAACCTCTGCATTCAGTCTTCAATACATCAGTCTCGTATTTTGAAGTGAGATTGGAACAAAGATATTTCACCAAGTCAATTTGAAGTTATGAACCTGAATTCTTGTGCTAATAGTCTTCCTACAAAAAATGAGGTTTGATAGCATCCATGCAATACTCTTCTGAAACATGGGTTAATACTGGGATTCATTATTACTAATTATAAGAAAAGGATGACATGAAAAATAAAAAGATACCTCTAGGGTTCTTGCCTAGTAGAACTTCTAAACTGCGCAAGCGCAGGCCTCTGAAATCTGATCTAGTGCACACGCAAATAAAAGCTCCCATGTCAACTTTCTCACATCTGAAATTCTGGCCTGAAATAACTTAGAAGGTTAGAACCAATAATGTTTCATATGCAAAACAATGAGATTCTGTGAAGGTCTGTGAAAAACCTAGATAATATATTCCCCTTGCTGACTCAAATTCTGCTCCATCCAAGCTAAATTAGTATTTCCAAACTTTAAAAGGAGAATTGAGCATAAATTTTCATTTCTTTCCCCTTTATTTGGAGAATAGAAGAGAATACTTTCTCTAAGTAGTTTTCCTCTACCTCAGTGTATCATAATTGACTAGGCCTACAACTGTCTTAATCACAAGAACCCCTTCTGATTCCTGGTCCTTCTGAGTCCTTTCAGTATCTTCTCCTTTCCCATCTTCAAGAGTCACTTTGAACGTGTCATCCACATCAGGATGAACATTAGGATACCAAGAGGCCTCAGCAATTCTGCAAGCTTAAGCTGATAGATCTGCTGACGCTACCTTAAGCTGATAGATCTACTAAACTAAGATTAAACACAGCTATAAAATGATCCACTCTTTGAGCTCATATTCTTCTTATGGGATTCAGAGGACATGTCAATCCACACATCAGTGTGGCAAGGGGCAGCTCTCTCCTAAAAGCTGAAGGTCTTTTGATTTGTTGAACCTTTCTGGAACTGAGGGGCAATGGTCCTATCAGCCAGGCCTCATCCTGCTGGTTGCCACTTCCTCCATATTGAAAAGCCCTTCAGTGGCTGACCCACCCACACATGTCCTGGGTCTCACTCACTGTTCCCTTGCCCCCAGCCTGTGCCAAGATTAAGTTCTGGTGGCCAAAACCACTGCACAGTTGTCTACATCAAAATGGAGCCTTGATTCATAAATGGAGCTTTAATGTATCAGTGCAATATAAACACAGGTAGTTGTCCCAGTTGTGACTACTGCAGTGACCACCTTTCAGCAGAAAAATAAACAAGGCTCTCTCTTTTTTATTATCAGCCCATGAAAAGGCACTTCTTTCCAGCAGGTAATTTCAAACAGGCAGCTGCAATAATCAGCTGCGGCTGTAAGAGAACAGTCTCCAGGCTGATATATATGAAAAAGCATCACAACTTCTGTTTGATGTCTTAATGAATTATCATAGGCTGCCCCAAGCTTGTCAAAACAAAGCAAAGCAAAGCTAACACACAAACAGATACTTGCTCTGTGTCCCTGTTCTCTCTCTTTGGTGTCTGAAGTCAGTTTTGAGTTTGAGTTGTACTGTGTGGGCAATGGCAGTGCACATGCCTTTACAACACCTTGTTAATTTAGCCTGGTTACTCTCTGGTAATCACGCACCATTCCGGTCTGACAATTAGAAAGGTGGGGATAGAAAAAGGGGAGCAGTTTGGTCTGTGTGCTCTTGGTTACTATGCTCGAACCGTTGCACAATCACTGTGTGAGGAAAAACTGGTACCAGCTGATATGAATACCTACTGGTTTCTTCTTCCTACCGCAGTGGAGACTGCGAGGCAGGCAGCCTGTGTTCCCAAAGTGGGAGGCAGCACATGAATCAGTAACAAACAATCATCTACCCACAAAGAGCAAACTAAACAATCACAAGTGGTAACATGTAGCATGCTTTTCTAATACAAATATAAAGCCTCTGAATAGGGTAAAACAATTTTGTGTAAAAGAAGAACAACTTCCTACCTACTCCTTCCCTCTCTCTACTAAGAACCCACTCTTCCTCAAGAGACCAATGTCTTCACCCTGTCTTCCCAAGAGGTTCCTACTGACGCCCTGTCCCAGCCCTAGCAGCCAGAGTTGGGCAGGAGTAAGCGGAATGTTTTCTTCTAAAAGCCATCTTGGGCAGCGCTGTGGTAGCAAGCACTGTTGGTGACCCCTCTGCTTTATAGAAGTGAAAGCAGTATTAAACAAACATGAGTAGCAATACAGCTGTTTTCTGGTACTTGTCCAGAAATCCCCCCCCGATTTTTCTATAACTTTTCAAAGAAATGCAATGGAAGAATATCCTATACACTTTTGAGTAATCAACAGCACTTACTAAATTGCTTTCCCAGACCCAACTTCAGGCATCAGTGCTTCTCCTTTATCACGAAGCCAATCTGTATTTGGCTATGGAAGAAGCAAGAGGAAGGACGATGGTGACTCCCTGGGGGAAATTCCTATCCCACAAGACTTCCACGTGCTCATAACTCTTTAAGTCCTCTGCTAGCCACAACCCTTACCCAGAGCTTTGGAGATTACACTTGGTGTGATAACAGCATATGAGTTTTCTATTTTGCTGCACAGACACATACATGACGTGCTTCTTTTGCATGCCAGGACAATGCAGGCAGCTGGACTGTAATTGCAGCAATAATGCAATTTACCTAATTATACTGAGATGCTTACTGTGCAGGAATGTCGTCTGTGTGGCTACAGCATGGGACAGTATTACCAGTGAGAAATAACTGAGCAAGTTCTGGAACTATAAGAGATTTATTCTTGTGAAGACATCAACTGTTTTCCATCATTCTTTGTTGACACTACGAAGAAAACACGTCCTGCTTGTGCTGTCACAAGGGACAAAGCAGTGACAAATAGGAAAATTCATAAAACACAAAACATTGTTGATACGTGGTGATTTGCACGTGGCCTTTTCTTTACAAAGAGGTTGATCAGTTGTCTCAGAAGTCAACAACTTGCTATCAAGATCAGAAGCAAAGATGTCATTTTTATCTGAGTCACTGGAGATACTGGCCAAATTTGTGCCTGTCTTTGCATAAGAAAACAACTGCATGAGAAAACATATATTGCTGTTATGCTTCTGCTCTATGAAGATCAACAGAAGTTCACCAGTAGTGCAGTAGCTATCATAAGCATCAAGGAAAGGACAAAACTCAGAGAAAAGCCAGGATTTCACCCAGCCTATAGAAATCACAAAGATAGCTGGACTCAGCAGACAGTCGTTATCACAGCACTTTAACGACAGCAGTAGTTCAATCTGTACAATTTTCTAGGTCAAAGGAAAAAAGAAGCAAACAGACAAAAATTACATGGTTCTAACTATTTGCTGAGTATCCAGTTTGGTCCTTATTTTCACTGAGATGCACTGCCATTTAGCATGAGCCACTGCTTGCAAGTCTTTGGTCAGCTTATAGTCTGATGAACTCAATCACATGCTAAATCACCTCTAAGCCAATTTCAAATAATACTTTTTGGGACTTCCAATGGGATGGTCAAGCTTTCTATAGCAATTCAGCTACAGCATGTCTGCTTCTCTGAACACTGGTACTACTTTTTGCCACTTCTCTAATAGGTATTTCTCCAATTTTCACAGCAACAAGAAAAGTCAGTCCCTACAGATGCCTCAGAATACAGGCCATGTAGATCCAACAGTTTACAGAGAGCATTTATTTTCTAGTGATTCTCTCATCTTCTCTTTTTCCATGGCTGTATTTATACAAGCTTCATTATTTCCTAATTATCCATGAATCTCCCCCTTATTTATTTTCTTAATGAGTGACCACAAAAAGCAGCTCAGCCATTTATGTTTGCAGGTCCCACTGGTAAATGCACACCTACCTAAGCAATATTCAGAATTAGTATCAAACTTTATTTTTCCCCCCCTCATTTGTTCTCTCTCTCCACAACTCCTCCAGCCCTGTTGCAAAGCCTGGAAGACAGCAGCGCATCCTGTTGAGGGCTGGTGGGAACATGAGCAGTCACAGCCTCTCCTTGAATAAAGGGAGGTGAAAACTGCAACTATGACCCCTGACTCCCAAATCCTATTTGAGTCCCTACCGACAGGTTCACATTGTACCTTAAGACCCAGCCAGATGCTTGAGGAGCTGAATTAGGGTTGGAGCCCTAAGTCCGTCTCAGTGATAGTGTCCTGCAGTGCCTGACAGTGCTCCCAAACACAGGCTTAGTGAAGTGGGACAGGACTGTGAAAGAGAGGAGAGTTATAACCATGAGGTATTTAGGAAACTGATCTAATCAAAGCTCATTCAGTACCTCTGCTCAGGAGATACCTGGAGCCTACAAACAGAAGAAAATGAGCTCCTCTCCTGCTCTGACCCCAGTTTTACTTTGAAAAAGCTACCTGACTTGAGTTACCATTTCTTTATGAAGACATGCTGTAAAAGGTTCATTTTTCTCACTACTTGCATACAAGGACACACACAATTGGAAAGTCACCAAAACGTAAGCACACATAAAGTGAATTTGATCACAGGGTTTTTTTTCTCCTATTATAAAGAGAAGATTGACTTCCTAGAAATAAGAAAAACACAGTATATTCTAGACAGCAACTGTAAAGAAGTGTCACCAGAATTGTACCGTTGTGCCATTCAGAACGTCAGACAGTAAATTAAAAATCTTCCACAGAGTAACTGCATTGGTAGAGACTCTGTGTAATGCTCTGCTCAGAAGTTGCCTCTTGCAACTTAACACATTAACCCAGAGACAGGATAAACGATTCTTGGTCTAGTTTCTGGTGGCAGATGGGGGAGTGACAAGGGAGCTGAGAAAGATGTTGATTACAGAATCTGAAAGACAGATATGAGGCAGAAAAACAAGAGAACAAGAAACAAACCTGAAGCATCTCTGACATATATATAAAAATAATACCTCTTGATCAATTTGAATTCATTCTAATGAATAACTACTGCAGTGCAACCATAGCATATTTTAAATGACATGCTGGTTAAATAAATTCCTGTGGGAGGTGGTCCCCTCTCTGTGACCACAGGATATTTAACTAAGAGATGTCAGTAATGTGCTTCGTTAACGATAATGGCTGCAGTACAGCGGAGGAGAGGGATTACATATGAGGTATTACATTCTATGCATTCCTCTACAAGTGTGGGAATAGCCAGATGCGCCCTAGAAGTGCTAAGTAACTGCACTTGCTGTGACAAAGGGGGCTTCTGAGCATGGGAGGACTACAACACTATGAAGAAGTAACCAACAGCGGTGATTGTAAAGATTAGGCAGATGCTTCTGTACTCTAACTTAACTTCTGGGCAAGCATGTTTGGCACAAACACTTGTTACCCAAGAACAATGAATTTTTACGTCCTACAATACCTGTGCCAGTAAATGTGATTACTCAAATGCCTGCAGGAAGCAGGCACAAGCATGTTCTAATGTCAGTCATTCGCAAGTTTTTAAGAACATTCAAAGAACCACAAAGAATCCCAACTTTTAAAACCACTTTCTGTATTTTCTAATACACAGATTATCCCACTAACCTCCGCTCCTGAGTATTTTCATGCAGTATTCTCTGAAATAGAAGCTGTAGAGCACATCTTTCTACACCTGCATCTCTTCAGGCCTAGAGAGCTCCCTCAGTCTCTACATATCACTTTTTCTTTTTTTTTTTTTTGTTAAAAAAAGAAAAAGTTTAACAGCCTTCAGCCTGTTTTTAACTTGAGGCACAAATTATTGTGATGTAGTTTTATGTTACTTGTATTCCTGCATGCCCATTTCACACTGCTAGAACTTGAAATTCTTCATTTACACAGTCCTGTGATGTTAGCAAATCAACTGGATGGCCATCTGCACCCTCTTACCTTATGTTTTCATTCCATGGCATTAAAGAGTGATGGGAACATGCGGTGGACTTTAGAAGGGTCTCTGCAAAAGGCCCAAACTGTTGTAATTTAAGAATATAGTAGATTCTTATCATCCTACTGAAGTGCTGGCACAGATGTAGCATGATGGAGTGACAATATGATTATTATTTACACATATTGAGGTACACCAAAATTAGTGCCAGATTTAGAAACAGGATGGACAGTTAAATACTAGATGCACCTTAATTTTAGCTACTACCTCCGCTTCCCTCAACAGATGGTACTACAACATTTTAAAACTCAGTTGCACCAGCTATTCACTCATACCTTAGAACACAGAAAAAATCATGATCTAGTCATCCACAGCAAGTATGCAGATGTGAAATAATACACCTCTTATCGATAATCTCACTGGTAAATCTAATCTGAATAGTAGAACTGAATAGTTAATTTATTTCTCATCTAAACTGAAGCAAAAGATATGTGAAATGATGGGGCCAGCCACAGAGATGAAACTGGAACACAGGGTTCCTGAGTTGTGAAGTGCCTTTTATTTTAAGATGCTTCACTGAAGTCTGTATTATTCTTACTTAGTTTTTGTGCATGAAATTATACTTTTCAGACTCAATATATCTAAAATTAATTACACATTATATATTTTCCCACATATATATGTGCTGTGAAAATAAAAACTGTTCTTGTGTGTGATCTGAACCTCAGAGATTCAACGGTTCCTAGTCTGCAAGCCCTGGCGGTGCTGTGCCAAGTTGCCTGTGACTCCAAACATCTTGCAGAGGAAGGGTGGGTTGACTCAGAAGAGACCCTGGCTTTCCCAGATGGTTGGCCTTTCATGGCAGCCCCAGGAGGGAACAGCAAGGAGAACACAAAAACAGTATTCACCCCCAAAGTTCAAAGTTTCTGAATACGTATACTCTATTGTCTTGGATGGTGCTACCTCCATATATCATATATTCATCTCCCACTGGAACTGTCAGTGGCAGTTCAGACTGCCAGAAAATACTGCAGTGCCCTTAGTGATCCACTTCCTCACATGAATGTCCTGTAAAATTGTTTTCATTTGATGGAGCATTTTTTGAGGGACTCTGAGAGCTGTGGTGGGGCTTGAAGAAGTTGATTGTATCCCTCTCACTACAAACTGATGCCCTGCTGTAACTGGTAAGTTGGACTTTGCTCTTTTTGGCAGGAGTTTTCTGTAGACCCTAAAAAGTTGACAAATACACAAGCTGATCTCTTTCACATTTGTTCTTCTCCACACCATTATTTTCATTGATTAAACAATCTTTTTCTGCTTAACTTTGATTCATTCAAAAACTGGTCCTATGGCATCACCGTGTACGCGCTGCCACACAGTATCTCTGTTCATAGCCAAACGTGTAAATTCAGTGGCTCCTTGTTATTCCTTAAATAAGTATACAACTCAAAAGAAGCATATGCAGATGATTGTACCGTAGCACAACAGCTGTCTTTGCTAGGCTTGATCTCCAGACTACAGGAAACAGTGGAAACTTTCGCATTAGTTTTAGTGAGGTTTAGATCTCTTCCATAGTAACCTAAGTACAGGTCTACTACGTGCACGTATCCTGCATCAGGATTCTGATAGCTGAGCTTCTCCTTTCCAATTAATCTCCCGTTCCTTAGGAGTTCAACGTTTTATGCTGAAAATTAACTTGTTTCCTAGGAAATAAGCACCACTGTCTTAGGTAGGATTCATCTTACTTGATGCAGATGTCTTCACTGTCTGTCTGAACTAGTGCTACGTGGCTTCCTCCAGAGCCAATTCTACACAGAGTGAAAAAGGCACTTCTATGGCATGATCTATCTGCCCTACATAGACGTGTACTTTTGGATGTCGTGAAGTGTAAGAAAAGCCTTTTTCTCTCAACTGAGTATCAAGACATCCTAGCACGAGTAGGTCTGATTTAGATTATCTACCCTATAGACATCTGTCCTTGATCAGATGATCCCCCCGCCCCCCTCAGGTGGCCCAACTTGGACTCAGTAGCCCAACAACTTTACTAGTCGTTTTTACGTAGTCACTATGGTTAACCAAAATGAAATCGAAGACGTCTGTGAAATAAACAACCTAGTGCTTTCTCCCTTTTATTGCTGTGATACGAAGTCAGTGGCTTAGCAATCTAAACAGAGACGGTTTATCAAGCCCTTACCTTTGGGGATAGTAATCTGACAGCCCAGGTCACAGTCCTGCTGCAACTGATAAAAAGCCACTTCCTGCAGCCGAGCGCGCTCCAGCTCCGAGAGGCTTTGAACGGGAACTGACTTCAGCCGAACACTGCGCCCTGACATGCTGTTCCAAGTGAAATCACCCTACAGGAAATCAAATGGAAAAATATGAAGCATCATATGGTATGCACGGTTTAATAAACAGAACCATCTCTTTTACTGCTAGGAAAAACAACACAGGTCCTCTTTTCTAAAAGGCCATTTTCTTGGACATCTCTAGCCTTTCAAGTATCTTTGTTTTCCTAAGAGCAGCGTTCCTTAAAAGGAGTACAGACATGCAAAACAAAAAGTCAATTCTGTCTGAAACCATTTAACCAAGTATTGTTGCAAAAACATTGGGATTCCTGTAACCAAACGCACAAAGCGGGAAGAAAAAAGCCCTTGTCTGCTTTTCCCGGTTTGCTTTCTTTGTACAGTACTCGGTCATCACTTCATTCCTTTCCCCACACAGTCAGACGTGCAGACCTCCACAGGTCCATGGACAACACGCATCTTATCCCCTCAACTCCCTAATCCCACTCCACCAAGACTGTTGAGAAAGCACACAGGCAGAGCCCCTTTCTCTTTTCCGACACATCCCATCCCCTCCTTATGATGATATTGTATTTAGACCACGATTGACTAAAGGACAAGTTGTTTCATATTTTTGAAAAGCCATAATAACAATGTATGTGTTAAAATTTATACAGGAAAACAACATGAGATATGCTACAGCTCTGTAAGGTACCAATTATGCTTGGAAAGCAAATCAAAAGCTTTAGCTGTTTTATCTCCCACCTGTGATAACATACACAAAAGGCCATTCTCTTAGCTAGTATTTAGCTTGGGTGAGAGAAGTAATCATCCGTCAAAGAGAAGTGCAAGCACACAGACAAGGCTTAAAGGCTGACAATTAACTTCAAGCAAGAATTTCAGAATTCATCAAAGCATCATCAAAGAGCGCATTTTAGCACTACAGGAAAAGAAAGAAGAATTTGTTCTTCATTCTAACCATGTTAAAAAATAAATATCAAACTTGTCAGTAGGTATAACCTGATGCAGCTGTAGGTAATGGAAAAACTGATGTACTTCAGCTGAGCTGTAAAGACAAATCCACCAACCTGCCCTTCATCACAACACGGCAAACTTACAATTAATAAACTTCACTCTCATTTTAAGTGCCCACTTTCAATTTAAATTTCAACATCTGTACCTTCACTGCATGCTCATTTTTTCACCATTCACTTTTAATTCGTCTGCCCTGCACGTACATCTGCAGTCAAAGGATGTCCATTGACTTTAAAAGACATTGGCTGAAGCTCCTGATTATGAAAATCAGTAAAATTTGGCTTTACTTAGCAGCTATGCATCCTGTTGCATGTCAGCATCTTTGTGCACGTTTCCATCTATTTTGCCTATGTATGTGTATGTTTATATGTAAGTGCACACATACAACCTGTATATACATTTGTGTATACACACATATACGTACCTACATATGCATGCCTCTATGACTCTGTGTGTGTATTCACACATAAATGAGACAAAAAGCATTCATCTAGCAATATAGATCAAAGGGACTACATATTAAACACTGTTTCTTCATGAGGCATGAAGTATGTTTTGAGTTCATCAAGAAAGCTTTTTTCATAGTATTTTTTGTAAGTCAACCATAATAGATAAAGCTGTTACCTCAATGTGAACAACTTCATATCTGTGCACTCAATGCATGTACTATGCTCGATATCTTTATGATATTTACATATACACGGGCCAGATATGCAATCTTCTGCACTAGCCCAGTATCTGACTACTGGAATTTGTTCCTTCATTTTTTGCCTCTTCATCTCTTCTTGCTCTTCTAGCGCCTTACTGTTGAGTAGCTAGATTTAGTAATCTCAAAACGAAAGGTTTGCACGGTGACACAAGCTGAGCTGACTAGCTTAACTAAAGCAAAACCAGAGCAGCAAGAGTCACATAAACCTTATTTGCAAAACTGCAAGTAAACATTTACATTTTTCAAAAAGCCGTTGTCATTTATAGATAAAAGTGATCGAGAACAGAATCCACAACCAGACAATGTATACTAAGAAACTAATTCCCTTCCAACCCTGATAATGCAAAAGAGACTTTACAAGTACAGAAGTATGCAATTCAATCCTCATGAACGCATAATGTACAAAATGTTCTACAGTCGAAATGGTAGAGGGGGAGAAATACAGGTCTTTATGGTAGAGTCTGGGGGGTTTTATCTATTTCTCTGAGATGAGCATTTTCGTAAACAAGAATGTCACTGATATGTCTACCATAAAAAATTTCAAACCGAGATATTTAATTTTGAAACAGGAATGGGAAGAAAGAAGGATACCCATTAGAAAATGTTGAGGTAACAGAATATTGAAGACTGTAAACTTTTTAGGACATGTCCTCTTTCCCCTAGAGCACAAAAATGAAGGGGGGTGGGGGGCTTTTAGGAATTACCACGAGTAAAATACGTATTCCTTAACTGAACTGCGCATGGACACATGAATTATTGCTCTTTGTCAGATAAAAATTACCAAAGGCAAGTCTAACTTTGGAGGTAACTCCACATCCTCTGCCTTACCTCTGCATTAGTTCTGCTACTGCAAGGAAGCAGCGAGCTGTACCACTGCAATGCCGCAGCTCAACTCTTAGCCCAGCCCAACCAGCTGAACTCAAGAGGGACAGGGCTTCCTAGCTCTGGTACAGCCCTGCATTAATATTCTGCTTTGGGGACCTCAGGTTTTTTTATTCTGGCAGTCTGCTAGCACCCGGTATGTTCCTGGCGCTCAGTGGGTTGGCCCTATCTGGCTGAAAACGGTGGGATGGAAGCTTGGCACCTTCCAACACCACGACAGGTCACTGAGCAGCGATGAAGAATGTGGAATCACTCTGTCCTGTTGCTATGCACAAGACATTCCTCTTTTACACTCGATGGGTTTGATAAAATCTCTGCTAGGTCACATTAACATAGGTTTTTACTATGCTAATGGAACATATGACTAATTAACTAAAATATTTTTGGAAGATCATATGAATCTCCTGATCTGCTAAAGAAGTGAGAAGCTCAAAAAATGTGTCCTTGAAAAAGTCTGGTTTATATGGCAAATATCACTGTCTTCTACAAGCCAAAACACATTATTTGATAATTTAATCTATTCACAGACTTCTATGCTTTGTGTGACACAAGGTACATTAAAAGCCTCATCTTCCTTCTAAAGCACTGTCCAATTTTACATACACCCTGTAAATTACTGCAAAATCAACCAGGCTTGGGAGAGGTCCAGAAAAGTCAAGCTCCCTTGGAGAACGGGTGCTGGTGCAATTACCTCAGTCACATCTGCCTAAAGCTATTCTCCACTCTGTTGGGCAAGCAAAGGAGGGAAACGGCAGGACAGACATGGAGAATATTTTCTGTTTCTCTTTCCATACGAGGAGGCACATTTCATCAGCGTACTTCAGCTTCAGCATCAGCCTAACATAGCTCCCTGCAGAAGCTTAAGAGGAGCAGAAGATCTTTAAGCACCAAGTCAGAGTGACTTCGTTTTTGAAGTTCATGCCCTGCGTATGTGTTCAGACACACATACACAGCTTTTTCTCTGTTATTTAGATTGAAGGACTGTAGGTCAGAATATGACCTGCAAATGCCTCCTTCATCACCAAGACCAAAAAAAACCCCAAAACAATACAAAAACAAACAGCGAAGAATGCAAACAGAAATATTGCTCTGGGATAAAGCGATCAGCCTGATAGGACACAAACTGCAAGGGCGCTTTCATAACTGACTTTTACGAAACCTTAAATCAGACTAAAAGCCTTCTCTGGTTTCTTCTACCAACCAGTCGCTTCTTTTCCCTCGCAAGTCTCCAGCCTCAGCTGCATTTTCTCTCTGGCCCTCCCACTAACATCTAACATCTTTCCTCCACTCAACCGAGCAGTTCACTTATCGGGTAAGTAACTAAAATACCAGAGCAGATGACTCGGCAAAGGAGATGACTGATTAACTGCATCTTGTGCCTTTGAAGAATCTGTCCACTTTTTTGGTATTTCTTGTCTGCAGTCCTAATAAGCACATTTTTAATAAGCTGCAGACTGTAGTTTTACTAATATTCCTTCGAGCAATTTTTTTAAGGGGTTGGATGTTCAGTGGCTCCAAAATAAATGTTAAGTGCTACATCCTGACTTAAGTAACACTATGCGCTTAAATTACTCTTAAGCATGTGTAGGCTATTCTTGTGTACCTGACCTCTTTCTCCCGGGCCTCCAGCACACGGTCTTTCAGACGTCTTTCAGTGAAGTCTCTTTCTTCTGTCCTTTGTGCAATACAGAAACCGGTTGACAACTACCGCAAGGAATCCTGAATGTAGATGCAAATCTACAGGCGATGATCGACCTCTGTTGATCTCTGAGGACTTTTAAGCCTTAGTAATGTGAATTGTGCACAGGGTGGGAAATACGAACCCACACACGTGGCGGTTTTAGAGAACACAAATTTTAATGCAAGATGGAGAAAGCAATTTTTATCTTACTGCATTATTGTTATTGTTAATGACTTTAGTCTGTACCCATTTAGGCAAATGCCATTATCAGATTAGCTGTCTACTTTTCATTAGTCTTTTGCTTAAATCCATTTGAAACCACTAAGATCAAAACCAATTATGTCTACTTGTTTTTCTCCTACCCTAGCAACAGTTAGCTATGCACTTGTATTTAGATGGGTCTCCACTGGAAAATAATTCAGTATTTTTGCACATGAAAAGATTATATTGCAACTAAAATGGCATTACAATGTCTTAATTCTGTTCTTTAAACTTCATGAAACCACGTATCATTGCCACTTTATAACCTTTCAGTTACCTTGGTCATTCATTTCACCTCTTTCTGTAATTTTTTCCAGACTCCTCAGGCATAAACTCTCATAATTTGACTGTCAGTGCAGGTAATCCCTCTCTTCCTCACTTCCTTGCTGTTTCTGTTGGTATGAACCAAAACCAGTTGCGAAGTGAAAGCCAGTCACTCCAGTACAGCTATATACTCTATCATATGAAATCAATGTACAGAATACTGTTCCTGGACAGGATGAGAATTAAGGAGAAGGGGAAAATAAACTACATTAAATATCCATGTTAGCATTACCTGCAGCTAAGTACTGAATGTCTAGTCCTTTACGAATGCCATCCTAGAAAACTGCCTGCAGATTAACGAAGAGCTAGGAAACAACAGGTCCGTATGAGTGTGCTACAGCCTAAATCTTTCTGTCACCCAGATGCTCCTCCATAGCCAGCGCAGCTGGAGTGGCAGGCAGCGCACTGGTTTCCAGCTGGCATTAAAAACTACTGCAACCCAGGATGCTCTGGCATCTCTAAACACAGCTGGCGTCGCACAGCTGCTCCCAAGGGACTGCTAGTATCACAAAAGAAGACGAGTCTTTCAGATTAATGAAACGGTATCTAAATGCTGAATACAAAGAAGCCCAAGACTCGCTGCGTGACATCGAAGCATTCAGAGGAAGATATCTCACCATGGATGCACAAAGTATGGGGCCCCAACAATTAATCTTCATTAAGAAAGGCTGACTTCATTAAGGTCATTATCTAGGGTGACATCCGGTTCCCCTTGACGTCAGTGGCAAAATTATTAATATAATGTCTCCACTAGGAAGGGAAGAAGTACAGTCCAGATGATCCTGTGTTACAGTTTGGAGCTGTGCAGTAAAGTTGCCTCACCTCATGCTATATTGCACTTATGTGTATTAAATAATCTATGTACAGAAAAAGCTACCGGTTTTGTCAAAAGGAACGCACTTCACAAAATAGTGGTTTAGATATCAAAACTATTTAATGGCAATTAATATAGCCATGGCGTTGCCAAAGACAGACACTTCCTCGCTCCCAGCTAGCATCCTGTCTCATTCCCAAGGCTGGAAATCCGTGTATTCGAGATCTCCACTGCAAGACAATCCCTGTGGGACACTGGAAAGCTGGTATTCCCCACAGGGGAGGCAGAATTCACACCCACAGCAGAAATACTTCATCTAGCAAGGCGGCATGAACCCATGCCCACGTAAAGATACACATTTCAGAATACTTCAATGGAGATTTCCATTTATCGGGGGGAGGAGGGGGAAAGCGCCCTTCTAACTTTAGTCTAAGGATAAACAGGGAGCGGAAGAAGGAAGAATAAGCATGCTTTCACATCGGTATTAAAATTGCTAAAATAAAGGCGAAAATATTTCCTGTTCTTCTACAATCAGCCTATCCAAGTCTTCCAAATGCCTCGGGACACAAGTTCATGTTTAGAATATTTAAAAAGCATTCTCTTAAAAAAAACTGATGTGTAATGCAGATGTATTTCATTCCTTTTCTGACATTAATAAATATGAACGATGTACAAAGGTATTGCCTAGCAAAATATTCATCCCTAACATACCCACTCTGTACTGAACTTTTTACACATCCCAAAAAACCAACGTCCAGGAAGTTAGAGAGCGCCATTAAAATGCATCCAAATACACGTTCAGATTTTCTGAACTTCTTACTTCAGCAGATATCGATATTTTTGGAGGAATTTATCCAGAAGTACCACAATTAGAGCCAGAAGGGGCCAAGTACTTTTTGGAAGTGCAAAAATGGAGACAGAACACCTTAAAAAGCCTAGATGCAACTGTAAAATAACAGTTGGAAGTTTTGTCAGTCTTCACCTAAACAAATTTTTATGTATTTCTGTCAGTAAAAGAGAATTGTCACACTGCAATACTCTGAATTTTGCTGCAGGTTGAAAGTACACGCACAGCAGTCATAACCACGACTTGCACGCAGCAGCAAACTGAACTGCAGTAATGTGAGACCGCAGTAATGGGCTATACTACAAAAGCCAGCGTTTTTATCAATCTCAACACGAGAGATCTGGGATAGCCTGGATTAAGAGGAGAATTCTTAGCCTTTTTATCAGTTCACATACTATATATTTTAAGAGGTTGGTCCTATGTTTTTCTCAAGTGTTAAAACAGTTTCCTGCTTCAGCAGGAAAATAACGTGACCTCTGAAAGCTAATGGCAGCTGACCCAAATTCAAATACAATAGCTGCACAAGTATTATTTTTAGTGGCAAAGCTGCCTTAAAAAGACCTCGCTCCAGCTTCTGCGACCAATACTAACATGCTCCCAACAGTCCTCAGTGTTCAACTGCTCATGAAGCTGAACAAGGAACCACAGCCCATGATACACCGAAGAATGGCATGTCCTCTCATGTCCCCTCTGAGCTTTTCTGTGCCTCAAGTCATGGAAAAGGTGGGCTCCGTCCCCAGGACAACCTTTGCTCGATACTGCAGGTTGCGGTATCCATTCATGCCATCCATTCATGTTACGCTTTTACTGAATGTGAAGATTTCCAATGAGATTTCAGATACGAAATAGTGCTCTTTCTCCTAAGCCTAATGAGATTAATGTTAAGCATATGACAACGTAAGGCCGAAACTGTATGTGAAATGCATTTAAACAATTTGGATTAAACAAACACCATCATATGTCCTATTTGTAGCTTTACTGGTCCTGAAGTAGTATACAATGCCCCGGTGGAACAATAAGGATCTCTGCTAGCACAGCACAGAAGTTAACCATTTCTACATCCAACGATAAGTATTAATGTGACTGCAGCAAATGCTTTGAACAGTTAGGAGTGGCACCTATTTCTATTACGTTCAGTATAAAATGAAAAATGGCAACATTTTAGAAAGAAATAAATGATCTACTATTTGAAACAGAATGCACATGAGAGCACACGCTGTCATTTCCAAGCATGCAAAAATCGTATCAGCCTAAGTATTGTATACAAGGCTAAAAATACTTTAGTACTTTAGTTTACCTCCTGGATTTTAAGCTTTTAAGATACATGTAGATCATATTATCTGACTTGAGCATACCCTCAGAATCTCATCATGAAGTAAAATAAAATAATTAATTTCATGACCCCCAGAACTGGCATTTGACTAACAGTAAAGCCTTTAATTCAATACAAACCCCTATTCTTATTGTTTCAAGCAGTTCAAACCAGTATTTTCTATAAATTGATATTACTTACAGAAAGGGATTTGGGTCTAAGGAAAATGAGATCTGTTGCGCCTGTGGAAAATAGCCCTCTGACTACCCACACACCAGGTCTGCCTGGAAAACAATTCTAGGATTTTTTTTCTTCTTTTCGGTGGGGGGGAGGTGTGTGGGGTAGGGGTGGTTGTGATTTAGTTGATAGGAACAAAATGCAAGACATCTCCAAATATTTACATTTGGAAACTGAATGAGAGCTCTTAGTTATTCAGCTCAGACACAGAAGACTCGGGAAAAGGCCCGTACTACCTGGCTTAGAGCAAGAGCTTGAACCAGGCTTTACCCCATCCCAGGCAAGTGCCCTAATCAGGAGGCTACTGGCCACTCTAACATCTACCCCGGCTACTACATTGAACCTTGGCAGAGATTGTCAGCTCCCTCCAGAAGGACCTGCAAGCTCATTAGGTGAATGGCGACTCTCAGATCTGACTTTGGACACCTCCAACAGCAACTACCCACTCACTCTGCACGGCGACCGTGTGTGCTCCCTCGTGCATGTTCTCTCTTTCACAACCTGGGATGAAATAAATGTGCTGTATGAGACATTTTCTTATTTAAGGAAGTTTCCTTTAAGTCATGAGTTTGTATCGCCAGCCAGCAGCGTCGCAGGTGTCAGCGACGCAGAGTTTGCATGCATGCATGCCTCTCGGAGGCAGGGACAGGCACATTTCAAACATGCAGAAAGTAAGCAATTAGCTTTTAGGGATTAGGAGTTTTCACTTGATTTGCTACAAAACCACTCTACACTTCCATTGTGGTTTGACCCCTCTTACACTGTGTTCACGCTTGCAATCACTACCCTCTCCTACGCACCGATGGCAGGCAGCCTGGGACAAGTCTGTGCCACTAAATGAGTTGCAGTGCTCTGCCAATCTACTCCAGTTTATTGGGATTGCGTTTCTTGCTTTGTTTTGGGTTTTTTTAAGATCTGGGATATCAAATTCCACCAATATCGGCAGCCGTTTTGATGACTCTGTTGCTCTCCTGAAGACCCTCCAAAGACAGTTCTCTACGGAAAAGTTCAGAAAACACAGAAAGTCTAATAATTAGGGAAAATATTGTGAGTACAAAGAGGTGGCTTTGCACTCACAAGTATTATCATTACTGTTTATCTATGTAATTATTTTTCCTTTGTTTTCTATGGATTGAAACAGTGTGTGCTCTCTTCTTGCAATGCACAGCAAAGGACAATACTTCAGCTTACTCAGAAGCACTACTTCAGCATTTCTTATAAAAAAATATCTTGCTTGCATGCTGAATCTGCTGATTTGCCATTAAGTTAAATACCAAACTAGAGTTTAAATATTTTTTAGGAAACCATCTCAGCTACACTGGAACTACACAAACTGCTCTGAATAGGTATAGGTCAGACTGATGGATCAGTGTACATACCTGGAAAGACCCCTAAAGAGCACACTGATGTTCATCATTGCCTATTAACATGGAGGCTTGTTAAAAACGTGGCACTCCAAAGCAAGAAATGCAAAATGGATCCATGCAAATAAAACCACTGTGCTGCAACATTCATTTTCAGGAGAAAGGTAACTTTTGTAAACTGGCCCGCCAACCTGAGGCACCCCAAGTGCAAACTGCGTGCCTGCCAGACAGCCCGCGACTTCTTTCTTTGTTTTTAAGCAGCACATTTATTTTGGACAGAGAAAGGGAAAAATAGCCCATAAAGTTCCCACTGTTATGAAAAACAGAAACAATTGCTAGAGTTACAAGCTCCTGACGGACCGAGCCAGAAGATGAACAGCTCTTGGTCTCTACTTTCTTCTACACAGCTAACCCAAATTCAAAAACGCAACAATAACACAGTCATGGCCATAAAAACTGATGCTTACAAAAACTGTTATTTGCCAAACTGAACCTATGCAGCTGCAGCTGTCGTGCCATCAGCTTTCGAGAAGCCTTTATCCTCAGCGTATTTTGCTCACAACTGCCAAGGTTACAGAGCCTTCATGCACAGAGCATACAGAAAAGGATAAAAGTGTCACCGCAGACTTCAAAGCAAGCCACCTGACGAAGCCACTCACATACAAATCAGCCTAATTATGCAGTTTGGTTTAAAAATGTGACACCACTTCTCATTCTGCAGTTTCATTCCTCTCGGTCCAACTATGAAAACAGGCAAGGTCATGAAACTGGTCTGAAAACAACCTGTATTTGAGGGCTCTCAGTTTGCTGATGGGTCTCCAGAGCCTGGTAAGTGGTCAGTAGTGCCAGTTTTTTTTCCCCCCACTGAGTCAAAGCTGTTCTGTTTCCTTCAAACATAACTAAAGCACAAAAAAATTAAACCCGATGTCACCATGACCACCACACTCAGCACATGTTCTCCATCACACTTATCTCCACCACACTACGTACAAGATTACTTGGTTTCCTTACCCATTAACTAAGTTCCCTTGCGTCTTCAGCGTCCTTTAGTATTTGATCAAACCAGATCTGAATTAAGAACCTGAATCCGACTACGTCGTTTTGCAAAATAAGTATAGGGTAAGAATAACGTCGCTGTCCTGAAGCTGTGTACCGAGTGTCTGAGAGAGCCCAGCTGGAGCAGCTGCGACTCCCAGGACACCTTTTGTTGCCAGACGTCATGAATCTAAGGGGGAAAAATTTGATCTTTTCATTTCTCCGCTTCGAAGCAAGCCGAGAGCCCAGCCCAGGGGAAAGCCCAGTCACGGAGCCAAGTTGTGACCAGGTTCCCTGCTTCTTATTCCGGAGGAGTTGTGCCGAGAGAGTGCAAGGAGCGGTGAGGAAGGGGCTTGTCTCCCCTCAAAAATCCTTCTCCCCTGCGGCTGTGCAAGCTCAAAAACTGACTGTAACTGTCCAGACTCTCCCTCTCGGGAGCAGCCAAGAGAGTGCTGGATGCAGCTGCCGTGGCTCCTTGGAGCACAGCGAGGAGCACTCGGTGGTTTCTGCCTCACCTTCTCACGCAGTTAGTTTGCAGCTTTTTAAAACACACCTTTGAAAACTTTCTCCTCAAACAGGCAGGCCGGCTGTATTTCCCGCACAGTTTTGACAACAGCAACACAGAGCCTGAGCATTTTACACAGTTTGCTAGGGCAAAAAATAAATAAATAAATCCTTGATAAAGGCTTCATAAATAATGTCTGTCATGTTCACAGTCCCCATACACAATGCTGTCATCTATAGTGCGTGGGCAGGGAGCGTAGGAAATTTGTGAAAAACAAACAGTGAATCACCAATGATTCTGATGGCAGCTCTGCCCTACGTGGCATTTCACCAAGTCATCGTTCAGAGCGACAACTTTGTTTCTCGGCTGGCACGACTTAGCACTTCGGCAGATTGCTCACGGAGCAGGAGAAACCACTGGCTAGAGTTCACGGCAACAACAAGGGAGATTATGTAAGTAATTTTTTTTTATTTTTTTTCATATATCCACCCAGATGCTTTGTGCATCTCTAAGTCGAGGTAGGCTGAACAGCCCCCCACCTGCCAGGCTACGAGAGCCTGTGCTCACAGCTCAGAAACCCCCGCAGCCCTTCCCGGCTCCGCACCTTGGCCACCGGTACCTGCCTGGTAGCAGCAAACGCAGATATTGGATGTGCCTCATTTCCGAACCTATCCAAAGCCCAGGGAAATCACTGCACAGGCCTCAGCATGTTCAGTGCCTCTCAGACTGGACATCAAATCCTCAAATCATGCAGCTCCTCACCTCCATTCCCAGTCTCATTCCACGCCACTACCCAGGGCTGAGCGGCGCTCAGGACCACCAGCGTGTGGCACACTCAGCGTCACACCACACAAGACGTCCAAGGGAAAGAACTGTCTCAGCTGCAAAGAGAGCTGAATAACCTTCTCAGAAAAGTATGGTGCTTACATCCCAACACAAACCCAGGGCACTGACCTTAGATTTCTCTCTCCCTGTCAAAATGCTGTAGCCAGAGATCAGTGTCCTGCTAGTCACCTCGTAACAATGCTGTACATTTGTGGTTCTTGCAATCTTTCTTCAAAAATAAGTTTCTTCAGCCCATGTGTCCCTTGTGCCATTATTCTTTGAGTTTCCTCCAACGAGCAAAACTCTGCTACTTATATATAATTGGAAATGGGGACGTGCTCCTTCATGAACCTGCTCACTTGAACCACGCAATGACGGAACTGCCATTTCCCGACTCTGCACAGCAGCTGCCGTGCAAGCAAAGGAGCTAAAAATCACCAACCTTTATTGGTGGCCTGCAGAAAGACAAAATAGAGTGGCTGTGAAGAATCTAACTAGGCTGTGCCCCTTGTATTTATGAGCTCTAGACAAGGTCATGTTCCTTTACCTTGGATAAAAAATGTGAAACTATATTTGAACTATATATTGGAACTATAGGTTCCAATTCCTATTTATTGGAACCATAGGTTGCAGCAAGGGTTTTCTTCTCAGAAACTGAGAAGTCCGGCAGTACTTGTTGAGTTCTGCTTTGAACTGGGGTTCTTCAGGTTATTCAATAACTAAGTGTTCTCTGAAAAAAAAAATAAAATCAGGGTGCTTTGGAGTACACTGTCTACACCTAGATCATCTTATTTTTATATCATTTATATGAGCTACCAGTACATCAGAGGAATTATGTTTCCATATTTCAAACTACTTTTTTTCAGTAATGCACAGCTTTATATTTAAAAATATGCTATTCAGGATGAAATGTTGTAATATGAAATGTTCACAGTTTATGGAGAGGTTTCAGAAAATATACCCTATCAGCAACAAAATGGAAGAAAATTAGCTACTTCTGTTGTCTGCTTTGAATTCATCTCTTCCCAGAGGACTCAAAAATATTGATCTTAAAACTTTACACTGAGCCTGGGNTTCAGGATGAAATGTTGTAATATGAAATGTTCACAGTTTATGGAGAGGTTTCAGAAAATATACCCTATCAGCAACAAAATGGAAGAAAATTAACTACTTCTGTTGTCTGCTTTGAATTCATCTCTTCCCAGAGGATTCAAAAATATTGATCTTAAAACTTTACACTGAGCCTGGCCTAAACTCTCATTGAGAGACTGGTTAAGTGATTTTGATATCCTCCATCATTCACAGATATGCAGCATGGGACTTTTAATTTGTTTCTTAATTATGCCAAATTCCAAGGACTTGACTCTCACTCTGGAGCGGTGCAGGATTAGGAGAACCAAATTAGCAGGCAGCTGAGAATTCCTCTGGCTGATGTCTTGTTACACCAATAACCAATGCTGGCCACAAAAGCCTCACGGGACTGTCAAAAATAGCTTCAGAAACAGAATTGACCTAAAATCTTTTTTCAGTGGAAAGAATCAGGGTTTTGTCTTAAAAAACACTCATGAAAGCTATGTTTTCTGTGGAAAAAAATGATGCCTTGGTCAAAAAGTTCAAAAAAGTTTGCAGCTGAGAAAGATGGTTTCAGTCCCAAACGCTCCGGTGTGCCTCATCGTGGGAGCTGCGATTCAATCGCCTTGTGTGCTTGGCTGCCTTTCCCCTGGTGAGCAGGGGTTCCTGCGACAGACCCCGTCCTGTACCTCCAGGGACGGCACGGCACCATGAAAAGTGCCTTTCGGCTCATTAAAAAGAACCTGGGGTATAAAAAAACCCCTGTAGAATAGCTTCCAGGAGACACGGCAGAGCTATTTTGAATAAAAACACATTTCATTTTTGTATTTCCACGAGAAGTAATTGAAAAATGCTGACTACTTTAGCCTTTCCTGCATTTTTTTTAAACTCCACTGGGGAGCCCCAGAGATAAACTGGGTATCCAGAGCCATGCGAGGTTATACGCATTAAGCTCGGACGACACAGTTCACTCAAAAATAAAAATAAATAAGTGAAGTACAAAAACCTCAATTAGATTTACGCTTGGTGTGATCCTAAAACCTGTGAAAATATAGAATCGACAGCGAGTTGCATATGCAAATAAGGCATTTTAATTATATCTGAGCTGTCTGGTCCAGTAACCACAGAACACCCCGTCTGCTCCAGAGACTGACTGCCTGCGCCTCAGAAACTCTAAAAAGCAGAAAGCAAGTAAAAACCAATTAAATATGTTTAACTTGGGTTTCTAATCTCATGATTTTAAGTGTTACTTATTAGCAGAAACTGATGACTCCAAAAGAGCTGACGTACCTACTCTGACAAGTTATATTAGACTCCAATAAAAGCCCGTACAGTGAGATCAATTAAGAGAGAACATGCAGCATCATCCCTGTTTCTAGAAAAGGAAAACCTCGGAAGGAGTTGCAGAGACTTCAGTAAACTGATGGAAAGTCGAAAGAGAAGTGCTCACAGTCCTGGGGGAAGCAAAGCTGGCTTTGCTCAGACGTGCTAGTGCTGCTGTAATCTCTGAACAACAGGAGAAGGGGATGCTCTATTCTTTTCTCTGAGACTTTTGAAAGCAGTCAAACATATTATTCTGAGTCACTGCAGTATCTTGAAAACCCCACTTTACAGCTTTGCTTTTAGAAAATCTGTACCGTGGATTTGCCCGTTATTGACGTTCTAAAATCCACGTGTGCGGAGCAGCGTCCGGCGTTAGGCACAGCCCACACGTTACTGGTGGTTGAATCGCAAGGGCAAACTCCCATCTTTGGGCACGTTTAGATCTCCCGGGCAGGACGCAGCGCATACACACAACTACGGATTCAAATGATGGTTTGGAAAATGATGTGCTATATTTTACAAGAGTATTTGGTGAGAAGAGGGTGCAGCAAGGACATCGTCCAGCTCCCGGAGGGAACAGCGGGGCCAAGGAGAAGCTCGCAGCAGCTCCCCACGCACTCCACCACACACGTGTCTGCAAGGCTCCAAGTCCCGTTCCCGAAACTTAAAGCGTAAGGAGAGCAGGCCCTGCTCCCAAAGCATTTGAAAAGACACGTCTCCATCCACAGCCTCCAAACTAACAACATAAACATAAACAAACTCAGAGGCAGACTGAAACCCTATTTTTAGATGAATGAACAGCATGAAAGCTGTCCAATGTCCTCTTCTTACCCTCCTCTTCTATTTCTTCTCTCCTCTTCCCCCCGTATGCTTTTGTTGGTGACTGCCAAATGCTCTCTGCTCCTATTTAAAATTTTTAATGGCAATCTAGCAGACGTCCCCAATCCAATTATTTTAATCTGTCTGTGTCAAGTGGCCACAGCAGCTGTTCACCTCCTCTTATCAACATTATTAATACTGTAATTAAAATATACATTAGTCAGCTGAAAGACCCACATAAACCTCTTCGAATTTGACTTTTCATTATTGATTGAGGAAAGCGCTTAGTGAAAAAAGAAGGAACCGAGAGTAGGGGTTTTAAGAGCCGGTACGAAACTCTTGCTAAAAAAAGGCACACAGGCAGAGGAAGTTAAAGAGCTTTCACTGCAATATCCTTGTGAAAATCGACAATTGCTTGCCAGGTTAGGTTTGCTGCTGGGTCTCACACTATGGCTGTATGAAGAGCTCCCCATCCCACAGACGCGCAGCAGCACAGGGTATTGCTTTTGAACTTTTCTCAAACTCTACTAACATTGAAATATCACAGCATTTCAGCTTACTGTCCAAGATTTCTGGTAACATAGAGGTCTAGAGAGTAAATTAATTTTGAGGTTTACGGGATCTAAAGAGTTCTTATCTGCATTATGCCCTTTAATGACCTAAAGGAGATTATTTGATACAGCTCATTAATAATCACAAAGTTTATTCAGAGGAAACTCAAGCCATAATCCTGTATTTTAAAATAAGAGGGATTATACACTTAAGTATCATTGCAATGTTCTTCTAACGGGCTGCAGATTAATTGTGGTTGATCGCCTTAGATGTACTCTTTGTTCTCCGAATCCCTGGGGATCTCCTACGGGAGCTGCTGCACTGGGGGGGCCGACCATGTGCCAACCTCCTTCGGAAGTTACACTCACACTCTTTAATATAATTACACATATGTTCCACATAAGGGTCCAGCTCTTCAGAAAAGTCACACCAGCAAAGCAGCAGGACTTTATAAGCTTAGCTGCAGTACAATTTCCATTAGCTGAAGTTGTGGCTATTTGTTCAGAACTAGAGGAGGACAGAAAAAAAACCTGATATAAATAAAGCTCTAAGAGCCTTTACTCAGGTCTGAAGAATTCAACAGCTGCATCCCATTCAAAAAATGGAACAGAATAAATATCCTCAGCTACAAGAATGGCTTTCCAGGGGCCAAGTTGAAAACCGGGTACTTATCTAAAAGAAGACATTACTTTTAAAGGTATTTGTAACACACATTTCACAGTATTTTTTTCCAAGTTAACTTTGTGGTATTCGGTATTTGCTTTAAAGCAAAGTAAGAGGTATGTGAAAGTACAGGCGCATTTTAGCGTATGTATTTATGTAAGGAATACATAAGGAATACATAAAGCTCTAGCCGTCGCAGAGAGAAGCCTGCAGGTGTGCTCTCTGCGCTTTTGGAAAGCGAGAACCTGGGAAAAGGAACTCAAATGCACGTTTTAATTCCATCTGATGATTTTAAGGCCATTTTCATCACTCTGCTTTTCTCAGGACCTGAGGGGTTCTTCCTTCGAAGTGTGCAGCTAGAAATCCTGGCATTAGGAAAACTGTAGGCAGCCCCCTGAGCTGATCCTTCCCCAGGGGTGACCAAGGCTGCCGCAGGACGGACCCGGAACATTTCTGCTGGTGGCAAATATCTAGGGTAACACTGTCCTGACTGCTCTCAGCCCTCTCTGAACTTCTGTATTTGAGTCCCTAGTTACCCACACAATGCAAAATTGAAATTTGCCTTAGTAGTATTTTCTCCTAATACAGCTCCGGGTCATACAGAAGCATTCAGTATCTTACAGGACTGACGATGAAATACACGACCCTGGCGGAATAAATTATATACACAAGAGATGTTTTGCTAAAAATGGATACAAATATCCAATGATACTTGCAGATGGAAACTGAGGGAATAATAAAGAATGAAGCATCTGTTCAATGTATAACTTTATGTTTATTATTCCACAGAAGGCTACTTCCCTTACACTTCTCCATTCAAACCCTTCACTGAATAAACATTAAACACACTTCCTCCCTGACTTCTCACATAGCACAGAATTAATGAAAGAGTATGTTACTGGTGTTATTACTTTTATTATTATTACTCATACATCATTCATTACAAAACGAATTAGCTTATCCTTGAGGAATCCCTTAGACTTTGTGAAGTTTTACCCTTTCCGTTTCACAGCGTAATTAAAGCCAACAATGGCAAAAGTGCAGAGTACTTATGGACGTTTCAAATGCTGACAGATAGCTATGGGATAGACCAGACCTACAGTGGGATTGCTTTCAAAATACAGGCATCTCTATCTAAGTACCACTTCCAACCAGTGGTGAGAAACAGGAACTTTTAGGGAAGCAATTAATTTCATTTGGTTTACAGAGATAAGCGTGAAACTCCAGAAATGCCTTTTTCCCCACTTCCTCCCATGCAGGGAGGGAGTATACGGTGGCCAGCTCAGAGGTTTATGTCTACACTGTGGCTAAATTGCAGACGCGCAGTGAGATGAGCTGAATTCCTCCCTTAAATACCGTTTTCCCTGGCTGCTGAGCACCACTCCGTTTCCTCCGAGCTCTGACCTTTGCTAGCAAGGCAGCAGAAACATGACGAACACGCGCATCAGTGGCGACCTCCACGGCCGCTTGATAAAACACGGGGTTTTGTGGCAAACTTGCCAACAAGTTTCCCAAGGCCGAGCGTTCATTCAACCGCAGCCCCTCCCACGGTCCCCTAAAACAAGTGGCTCCGACCCAGCTCAGTCAGATCACCACCACCTTCACTGCACCAACCCATCCTTACAGAGTCCAGACCGTGCTCCACATGAAGCTGCAGCCCTTGCAGTGTTCAGAAAACAGCTCAAGGTCATTTCTGCATTTTATTAATTTCGTGCCCAGCAGTGAAAATGTCAGCAGCAGAGGAACCTGCCTTTGCTTAGCTCGTTGCCTGCTGTAATTCCCTGAAGTCCAATTGCCATTTATAGCGATGGGGCTGGGTGGAGCGTCCCTGGGAAGAAGGAGATCACAGGCTGCATTCTTCAGCTGCTGCAGCAAGAGCCTTTTCCCCTAGGAACTGGGCACATGCTGTGCTATTACGAAACAAGCAACAGTCGGTCGCAATTTTAAATTATACTACTACTGGTTTTCAGCTAATTCGGTGCCAGCCTCTACAAGAACAGTTTCCAGCACTATAAAAATTTACCCTGTAAATCGTCCCAATGAGTTCTGTTACTAAAGACATGAACTCCCACAAAAATGAATGGCAGATTTGCAGTAACTTCACTGAAAGTAGGATCATGCATTTTGTGGGGTTTTTTTTTCCTGCACTGCAGAGCATAAAATGCCAAACGAAGCAATAACATACACATCATAAACACTGACGTGTTGAACTTTGAGTTGTGATGCACTGTGGTGTTATGTAACTAACAGTGAGTATTAGAAACCAATCTAAATTAATAATGACTTAAACTTCCCTGCCTTTTACTGTCTTCTCTCGAAAAAACATCCATAACCCAAAACATGAAAAGAGCCAGAGCTCTTTCAAGTCCATTAGGGACTTGGTTATTGCCAGTCTGTCCGACGCAGAAGGCATTCAGGCTACAAGTGGACTACACATAGAAGCATGCAATAGAGAAATGTAAAGAGCATCCATAGATTGCAATGATATAGTTAACGCTATCCTCCTCCCACATCTTTTCCAAAAGGCTAAATCTGCCTTCTATCTGAAAGCAGACCAACGACAATAGTACAAATACCATCCACAGTTCAAACTTCCAAGAGTACTCTGTTTAAAAGCAAATAATCTCCTAAATTGCTCTTTCCAAAATAAGTTCCATTTTTCTACTAGTTAATAATTAGAGAAGAATTTCTCAAGTTTATTGATGGTGGGAAAGAGAAGTACAGTTAGAGCATTATTTTCTTGTAGAGAACTGAAATAACATTTTTTTCCAGATTTCCACAGAGATGTTCAGTGGAAAAATGCCCAGTATCCTGAAACACTTCTCTCTGGAAATTAATTTCACTCTTTCTTTCCCATATAGTCTTTTATGGGTGTGCAGAAAAGCACACAATAAAACAATATGCAGTCTTTAAAAGCACACAGAAACATTCATTTCTGATATCTAAAATATCTATCTGTTAAGACCAAGTTTATTGTATAGTACTCCAAACCAACAAAGATATTCTACCAACCTAGAAAGTTGTAGTCTTTTTTTTTTATATATATCGTTTCCTATCATTGCTCCTGATGAGAATCAACAAGTTCTACTTGGATCAGTTGTCTTATACAAATAGTTGCGTAACAAAGACAGGAGTAAACTCCTGTACCCAAGCCTCAGCTCTAAGCTAAAAGACTAAGACGCCAACTATTAGAGTATGACCGCATGTCTCAAGTTCTCATTTATTTTCAATTCTTCTGGTAGTTACAGAAGTAATTCTAAGAGCCATCCATCATGTCTTCTGTTAAAGATGTCTTTACAAAATGTGCCTACTTGTTTTTTCACTGTACCATGGGTGAGAGGATAAGAAGCATTTCAGACTGCACAAGATAAACAATTTTTAAAACTTTAGATTACCCAGATAAAAACTTTCTCAGAAACCTAGCAGAGAGAGAGGGCAGGAGGGCACAGAAAGAAGGGGAAAGGAGAGGGGAGAGGCACTGACACAGCCCATTTATCCCACTGGAGGCAGAAAGCCGGGATATGTTCCAGACTAGCTAATCGTTTCAACCGTATCACCTCACACAACCAATTTAAGTTTTTTGCAATAGGAACTTATGTGTGCTAAACGTTACTGAACTTAGCGATGAGCTAACCATCCATCTCACCACACTGTCACCATGCCTTTAGAAGCCTGTCCCTGAAAGAGCTCCTCTCCAGAGGGACAGCTGACAGAGGGAGCTCTGCAGCCCCAGCCTTCAGCTCAACCCACTGACCTTCCTCTTGAAGGTGCTCGTCTCCCTCCTTGGGACTCAGGAGCGAGCTGAGAGGAAAGCCGTGAAGGCACACAGTCAGCCTCTGCTGTCACCACTGTTAGGTTTCTCACCATGTTTTCCTATTTTTCTTCAGTGTTTTTCTCTCCTCGTGCTGCTTTGTGGTAGCTACTGCCCCTTCTGCCCTTCGGCCCGGCAGGACTGGCACTAGAGGAGGACAAGTGCTCTACAAAGGCAAATGAGACACTAAACGCCTATTAACGTCGCAAAAGAATACAACAATAAATCAGAGGGCTGTGGAGGGAAAAGGACTGTCATTTATCTTCTGCTTAATACCTCTTCTGTGTTACAGCACATACGGTACTTCAGATGCCGTGTGATTTTACAGATGATCGCCCCTTGTAAACTGTCTGTTCCCTTTTTACCCACCTGCGGTGAATTGCTTGAGGCAAGTCTAGAAAATGGCTGTCCAAGCTGTATCCCACTGCTCCCTGAGGGACCGCTCTGTCCTGCTCCCAGACACTTCTCTCGTCAGATAGCACAGCCTCTCAGCAGACAACTCTTTCGCTGTAGCCCTGGGCTTGCCGTACAGACCTGTGGTAGACAACACCACCCCATTGCCTTTGCAACCCCCAAAATAAATAAAAACAGTACTTTTTTTCTTTGCCCTTACTAACACAAGATGCACAAGAAAGCTTTTGATAGTCTACTTATCTGTGCACCTACAGCTGCTTAGGTTTACATTACGCTGGCATAAAGTCACAAGCACAGCACAATTATGCTTGAAATAAATACAGGAAAATTTTTTACAAAATGCCTGAAAGGTCAGTTCGTAGTACACCGCTGTTGAAGAAAACACATTATTAATCAGGACGTTACCGCATGTTTTGATTTGAGTATCTTGTTTCATAATTTAGGGCCCACATTTTAAATGTAAAAAATTACGCTGAGTGTTTGTTTCCCACTGACCTTACCACCAGATTTGCTCATTCCAGTTTGAATTAATAAGGCTATTAAATCACTTAGCATTTGTCCTCATGTAAACACAGTCAGAATCCGCTCCTTCGCTCTCAGTCGCACTACAGACCTGCTCGCAGACTCTTCTTTGTATAGAAGGTACCTTCTGTATAGATATGTATCTTCTGTATAGAAGATAAACTCCAGAGAGCAGACGTTTACCTGGCCGATAGCATTGTGTTACTACCAAAAGCCAAGGATGGAGAATTTATTGGCTCTGCTGACAGCCACCATAGATTTTCAAACTCCTCCAGCCAAGAAACATTCATCTAAGCCATCTTGTGGGTTTTGTGCTGTGTTGGAGCTAGACCTGTTTTCCAAATCTTGGACTCCGCTTCCCCACTAAAACAACCCAAGGGAAACCAGCGCAGCACACAGATACAGCTGGGGCTCTGCAGAAGCTGTAAGGATTTTTTGCCAGCAGTGAAAGCAACATAAAATTTGGAAGCAGATGTGTGTGGGTTAGCATGCATAGTCATAGCTGTAATGCAATGGGCCTTTGAGAGAAAAGTACCATACATTTGGAACCGTTAATTATCAAAATAGTATTAACAGAATGAGAATTCTCAGTTGTTACAGGGTGAAAAGCAGGAAAAAAGACTATTACGAGGATGAGGACCTTTTAACTTTCTCCTACGCCCCTCAGTTCTCACCAAGGCTGAGCTACTGTGTGCCCCTGGCTGAGCCTGACCAGCCTGCAAAATTCCCACTGTGCCCTGCTAATGCATTCGCAAACAAAACTAAAACAACACACGAAAAAATAAACCTACTGAAACTCATAACGCATTGTAGCAAGTTATTACCTGTTTTGTTTTGCTACATATTTAACAAGCTTCCATAGAAAGGTGGGCCTGAGCATAGAGAGTGCCCTGTAGGACACAGTTAGGTGGTCCTTTAAAAGGTGCACTGTTTTCCAGTGGGTTAAGAGCTAACCTCACCTTGCCAGGGCTACTGTCACAGTGAGTATCCCTCACTGTTCTTGTTTGTATGGCACTGCGCTCTGAAGGTTTTAGGAAGGTATGGAAGTGCTGGTGGAGACAGACCCCACTGTCCCCAAAGGAGGTGTCAATCCCGCCCGAAGAGCAAGCACAGCTTCACGTTCATCAACAACGGACGCTTAT
>RSEF01000001.1:148663213-148678399 GCA_003993805.1 Himantopus leucocephalus | reverse complement strand
GACATGGTTTAGTGGTGGACTTGGCAGTGTGAGGTTAACGGTTAGACTCGATGATCTTAAAGGTCTCTTCCAACCTAAACAATTCCATGATTCTGTGCCATATCCAGGTGAGCAATGCGGGCGATTAGACATGAACGACTGACAAGCTAATTTGAGATATTCAAGTGTGATTAGCATTCATTAAACATGAAAGGAGAAAGGAAGGTGAAACAGCACCATCACTATACTGTCATATAACGAGTATCAAGCTGTGATGTCATTTGCAATGTCAAGATGTGGACTCACGTATGCACTCAAAAATGTAATAGATTCTGAGCTTTGTCCCAGGAAGAAATATTTCAGAGTTCAGAGAGGAAATTACTTCATCAAATGTTCTTACTAAGCATGATTCCACCAGTCTTAAATTCACTGTGAAACTATATGATACATAACAACTCCTGCCTTTTCTTAAAAATAAACCTCAATATTGTACATTCAACAGAAACTTACCAGTCAGATGGATGATATTGCCTTATCTTGCCAACACACACAAAGCACCAGAAAAACAGCTGCTTGTGAGAAATAAGCAACAAACTTATTTCCAGAAACAAATTATTTTAAAAACTTCAGCAAAACTGCTATTTAAGTTGCTGGTCTGTAATCAAGTCACCCCAACCTGACATTGGATTAACTCACTGTTAACATGATCTTTACAAAATTTAGGTTGTGTTAAACCATACCTGCATACATATACACATAGATACCTTGTATGTAGATACAGCACGCTATACAAAATACATCTGCGAATGTTTAAAGGGGTAATATTTTTCCAGCTGTTCCCTGTTCCCCTTTGGACTCTTAGCTGTTGCTGGCATCTACTGCTCTTTCATGTTGCAATTGCTATTAAAGTTAGAGTTACCATTTGAATTACTGTCATGGATAAGTTCATTACAAGTGGGTTGTCCAAATGCTTAACAATAATAGTAGTAGTAATAATAATAACAGTGTCTGCTGCAAGGAATAAAATTTTACAGCGTTTTTCACATCTGGATGGATACATGCCATGAGTTTCTATGCAAAACACGCTAATCTCAGAATCATAAAATCGTTTAGGTTGGAAAAGACCTTTAAGATCACCAAGTCCAACCGCAAACCTAGCACTGCCAAGTCCACCACCAAAGAAGCCACGAAGCAGATGAGTTCAGAGTCACACTAGCCCAGCATCACACTCGAGCTAAATTTCCTCTCTAAACACGACCAATTCTGTCAGATCCTGTTATCAGCAGAGACAGCGGAGCAGAGTCTGGTCTGGTCTGGTCTGTCTGCAAACACCCCACCAGAGCAGGAACAGGAAAAGCAGCAGCAGCAGCTGGACACAGCTGAGCAGAGGGCAGAGCAGAGGAAAAGAGTGAGGCTCTACCGGCCAGCAGGCCGGTAGCTTCACAGGCAAAGCTTGAGGGGAAAAGAAAGTGTTCTACTTAATGTGTCCTCAGCCAACACCATCTACCATTGCCTCCCTGTTCAACTCAGAACTGGATTTTAAGTTGGATTTTCCACGCTAGCACAAAATCAACTCCAAGAGGGTTTCCAAGTACCCAGAAAGCAGCAATCCACAGCGACTTCCAACCCCAGTTAGCTTTGATGAAGCAACCCCGTTAATGAAAAGCTATAACGGTCTCAGATTACAAAAGGATGACATCTGTGAGAAGGGTTCTCTCTTTTACTGTATTGGATTGTCTGAAAAGCTATTTCATAACCATTTCATAACCAACCTTTCACAGCCCTGAAGGTATAAACACATATATACTCACACATAACAAATTGAGAATGCTCCTACATTATTCTCTGGGGAGAGAAGGGGGGGGGGCGCGGAAGAGAAGAAGTCAACAGTAGGGAGAAGTATCTTCAGAAGAAAAAGGAGCAGTAGCAAGATTTTCAGTGACAAGAGGAGAGAGCAACCAAGAAGGAAATGGCGAGAAGTGCAGCAGCATCCTTCCAGACATGTTTCAGAGCCAGTGGGCAGATATACTGATGTCTGATGAGTTATATACCCGTCCCACCACCCGTCTCTAACATAGAAAGGGTCTCACCTAACGGGTCAGCAAGACAACAGAGCAACCAAGCTGTGCCCATAGGAAAAATAATCAATCATTGGAATAATCACTAATAATTCCAATAATTAATTACTGGAAATGTGAACTTGAAACGCCTCAGCTGCACAATTGCATTTAATCTTTGTGTCCATGTATAAACTTTTTAAAGCTAAATTCAGGGGGAAGGATTTTACCTTAATACAAAATGTCATGTAAAAACGTACTTTGGTAGTCAGCCTTCTGGACTGATTAAACTACATGCAAGTCAGTTTTATAAATGCATAGCTCTTGAAGAGATGTGCTCTTCCAACAGTTCTATAAACATGCTTTGTAAAATATTTATGTGGGCTCAGCATGTGGGCAAATTCACAAATAGACTTGCTAACTCCCTTCTTCCTGATGACCAATAACCAGAAGAGGAAAAAGAAGAGATTCTTTTTAGAATAGTCTAGACGGTTCAAAAATAGCCTCTGTGCCCTTGCCAGGTGCAAGGGAAACTGGAAAAGCAGGAACCCTGGTGCTTACTAAAACCAGGGTGTTGTTCTGACTGTATTTTTCATCCACCCTCAACCTTCTGGATTTCAGCAAGGAGATTCATTCCGACGCAGCTCCCGAAGGCGGCCACTTCATCCCAGGGCTTAACTGAGAAGTACCATTGACAGGTTTCCAGGTAGCCTTCACATACAGTGCAAAATCCTGAACATTAGGAGTATTTGTGATGCAAAGTGGCAAGAGGTTTCAGAAGCCGAGATCTCTTCAGGGCTTTAGCTCATTCTTCCCCTCTCTTTATTCCATTAAAAAATTCTTTTTGTGTGTTTGCTTGCTTATGGTGCATGCTCAACCTGAGGAAGGAGTTAAAGGTGGCAAGGGAAATCACGTCCCCTCTTCCTCGTCTTTACTTTTTAAAGAAAATAGCAAAGAAGAGTTGTTTATTCTTTCAAGTTGATGCGCATGTTCTGTGCACTGAGGATGATGTTCCCGCAGAGGAGACATGTGGAGTTAGATAACATCAATTTATGTTAAATAGTCTTAAAATAGAAACACATACAGTGCTGGGTTTAGACATACTAGATACCGTTTTCACATAGTCTGGTTTTGCATTTTTGTTATTTTTTCAGTGCGTGGGAGATATATTACCTCATGTTTTAATGGATGTGGTTATTTTCTCTCTCTGGCCAAGTTTACAGATTCTTGCAGGTTCTGTTCCCACATTTGGGGACACTACATTTCCCTCAAGATCCTGGGTCAGCAGGAATCTGTAAACCTCCACTCTGCCAGTGAGCCTGCACAGACCTGAAGTGACAGAAACAAGGGAGAGTGCAGGGACAGCAAGGGCGGCTGCAGGAAGATTTATCATGCAATGATCTGGGATGTTGAAGATTCTACTTCTCTAAGCAGCGTGCTAACGCTGCGTACGCACACTGTATGATATAATAAACTAAGGCTGTGGCCATCAGATCATATCGTACCTAGACCAATTGGAATTCATAATATTGAATTATAAATTACTATATGCTTAACACCGCCAAACTTCTTCAAGTCTGTAAAAATTAACTTCACTCTGCTCTTACCAGCAGCTATAAATATATCAATTAGAAAGTCAGTACTGTGGAGAGACAAAAGATGAATTGCTTTATATCTTCTCTTCCCAAAGTTTTACGTTATGATACTGGAGAGATGAATGAAGACACATCTGCAAGTCAAAACTGCTGAACAGTTACCAAGCTCCTAACGTCTGAACTGCCATAACCTGGATCTACTTGATGTGTCTCCTGTCATGCCCAGCATGCTGTTTAGCTGCTCCTTTCCCAGTCTTCCAGCATGTTGTAAATTTGGCAAGTAGATGACTAATGAACAAAAGACACTACAAGGAAGACAAAAAGGGATTATGCTTGAAAACACCAGTGCAACTAGAAATACAGAAAGTGAGTCTAAATTTAACATAGAGTAGATTTTTGGTTTGGTTTGTGACTACCTTTTTTTTCCCCCCTCTCTTAAGCCGACGGTATAAATCAGCCCTGACTGCTTCCCCACGGCACACCAGTACAGCCACTGTCAATCTCTGACCTTAATTTCCCACAGCATACATTCAAGTCTCTGAACTCAAAACATTACAAGTGGGAAATACCAATGCTGGACGGAGTCCAGATCTGATGATAAAAACCACAATTAAATGGTTGGCAGCTTAACGAATGACGGCAACTACCTGAACAGATTAATAAATACCTGACAATGCGCTCGCATTGAGGGAAATTTTCTGAAACTTACCCAGTTTCTTCTGGGTTTCCCCTTCCCCCCCATCTTTAGAAGCACCCACGCGTGAACTGCTGATACAGTTGGGAAGGAAAGGAAAGAAGAACAGTACACTCAGCAAATCTCTTTTTACTACACCCATTTTAAGAGAGTAAGGAGAAATAAGAGTGCCTATAGATATATTTGCTTAATTCAAAGAAGCTAGTGTGTTACTCTGTGGCATGAAATTCAAGCAAGAAGCAAAAGAAAAAGAAACAACAGAAAATTATTGAACTGCAAAAAGTATTCTTGTTCCTCAGAAGAGTACCTAACTTTATTTAAAAATTACAGTTGCCTGAATTTCGCTCTAACAAGCACAAGAAGTTATCTTAATGCAAGATACTTTTTATACTTTTAAAAAAAAAAGCAAATGTTGCTTATTGGCATAGTACCTCTATCTGCTTGGCCTAGTAAGTGGAAATAACTATTATTTTTTAAACTGACAACAAACTAGGCATGGAACTTTGTTTTTAAACTGCAAATCATCTCTAGTATAGATTGAATCCTAACTTTGATCTAAGGTATCACACCACTGTATTTATTTAAATTGTCATGTCATATAAGGAAACTCAGTGGAACAGAATTTTCACAAAGCAGGCTTATAGAAATAACCTGAGGTAATAAAACAGGGTAATATTGAAGGGACTAAAGAAAATCTTCCCAAGTCAATAAAACCTCACACCAGACTTGCAACATAGCCCACAAGCACCAGACTTCCTTGAAAAGCTGGTATTCATCATCCAAATCTTAGGCTGCAGAGAAACGTTCTGCGTAAAATTAAACATTCTGGTATCACACTGACAAAGAAAACAGACAAGAGAAAAAAATGTTTTGACCCAGCGATCTTCTCCATGATCCTGACCAGTTATCTATCCAGCGAAGCACATAATCTAAGCATCCCCAATACTACTGCTGCACTGTTGTTGCTGATCACCAGAGAAACTGCATTTTGGCACCTAGTGGATACGTCTGTAACAGATGATCTCTTCTGTTTCAGAGATCAAAATTCTGCAATGAGCATTGCTGCTTCAAGATAAGAAATCATGATTTGCAACCCCCTTCAACTCAATCCCACCAGGTGTTAGACTGCAGCAAGTCAGCCGTGGTGACATCTTGCAGATGGACCTGAGGTTTGAAGCAAGATGAAGCAGCCCCATCCCACAACACAGTGCTCAGAATGGCACTTCAAAGCCTAAGAGGAGCTTCTGATAATTTGGAGTTTATGCTCAGATTCAGACATCTCTGGCAATTCAGCATCAAAACCAAAAAGCAGATAAGGTATGGAAGTGCTTCTTTTCCCGTAACAGGAATACCAGGAATAAAGATGAATACTGATCATATGCACCGTTCCTTGAATTTCTAGGTCTTCACGTCACTACTTCACTTAAGGTTTTGTACTTTTGCAGTCAGATCTGAGAGTTCCCAAAGCACTGCTCACGTCTAAAACGCATGAATTGGCTTCCCTGAAAATAGCACTCAACTGGAAAAGAACAAGAGTCATAAAAGTAAAAACTGCACCAGGGAGTAAGAAAAAAATATCCTTTGCATTTACGTTTTGAATTAATGAAGCACTTTGTTATCATCAAGATTAGCGTAGCGTAAGAAAATCTTGGTAGGCAGACAGAAAAGGAGCCAATTTTTGACAGCCTGGTTTTCCTTTTATTCTTTCATTCCACCGTCTTCCCTACCTCTTGCTCATTCCTGCCCATCATCCATATCTTTAATTCATACTCCACTTCCCACATCACTTTACAGAATCACAAGCACTGTGGCCATCCTGACACTGCATTATCCTGTAGATACAAAGCAGTTCAGTTTTACATAGAGCCAGCCTGGAGCGGTGGAAGACACGTGTTATCCAAAAGACTAGACATTTCCAGAAAAACTTTGCTAACAGCCAGTCATCATGCCCTGAGAAGGATGTGCTAATTAGAACATGAGTACGTTTTTGCAACTTCTTTAAAACATCATCTCAAGAGCTCCTTGAGTTTTCATGAGGAATAAAATCTCCTCCTGCTTTTTCCAGCAAGAGCTTTAAATCTACCGTTGACTTCAGGTAAGGTTTTCTACAGCCAAAGGCGTAACATTTCCTCAAATTGTTACTGATGCTCTAATTAGGAGTGTAGCATTTGCCCTGGAAATATAATAGGAACTCACAGATTATATTATCCAAATTAGGTCCTTTTTTTCCCCCCGCTTGTTTGGAGACTATGCCAATTTAAGGCCTAACACACAGTTTACAGTTCATGCCCCCTCAGGGCTACATAAACAACAGCAGATTTGCATATAAGTAAATGAATCACAATTCTATACTGTCACAGCTTTTGGCTGCTATCACTTTGCCATGTTGCAGTGAACTCAGTGAACTGCAGTGAAGCTCCTGTGTTTTTAAGCCCAAGCCACGTGTACATGGAAATCTCAGTTTCACATTTTATGTTGCCTCTTAAAGCAAGCTTTGAGCCCCCAGAGTTGTGCAGATAGGTTTGGAAATACGTTCATGTTTAGAACACAAAAATCAAAAGAATCAACAAGTACATATTTTTTAAGTCTATCTCCGTATTTTTCAAACCATCTCATGATTTCTGGACGCTCCAGATTGGACAGTCTGGCTGCAGAGGAAGGAATTTTACAGAAATTCAAAACAAAAGAGGTATGGCAAGCTACGAGAAGGCTGTAAATACGTGCATACCTTCCTCTCTCTCAAAGTGTGGACTGTGCTACACTCATTTGCAGACCTTTTGATTTTAAAGGCAGCTGGAAAGTAAGATTTCTCCAGGGATCATTAGTTGTGGAACTAATTTGCTGTTGGTTTGGTCATTTGTGAATCTTGTAGATACGCTCCCAAGTACTGAGGGAGGGAGCAACTGAAGGACTTCTGTTATTTAGTGTCTGAATGGGAGAGATCTACTGTACTACATCTGAAAATGGGTATTTATGTATTGGATGAAGTTTGCCATGAAAATTAAACTACGTAAAAGAGTAAGAAAGCACAGATTGTGTATCTTTTAACATACAAGCAGAAATACACATCACTGCAGTGCTGATACTTGAAAAAAACCAAACCAAAACAAAAAACCCACAACCACAATTACACATTTCATTATCAGACTGTCGTTCTAGATACATTTATGTCCAAATATATCCTTATTCATGCCACACTAAATAAGGCGTATCCATTCAGGAAAAGAAGTCACAGGTCACTGCAACACTGGAATCTATTACTTCACAGAGTCCAGATTATTTTCACTAAAGTGAAAATAAAGTACAGGGAGCTGAGATTATCTCAGTGTTTTACAGACCATTACATAAAGAAACAAAGAAAACAGGGAGAAAGAGTTAAATGCCAAGCACAAATCCTGTCTCTCTGGTTCCACACCCATTTATACCTGCCAAGCACTGCTGACTGCAGGACCTTTAGATCAGTCTAGGATGTTTCAGCTTCATTAAGCAGCAACCTGTAAACTGCGATCTGGCATAGCTGCCTTTGAGGAAAATACATCTTTAACTCTTGCTGTCAAAACCCCAACCAACCTAAAAATGTGTATACATACGTGAAATAAATAGCCATTTGATATTCTCTGAATGAGTTACCGTTTCAAGGCTGAGCATTGTAGTCCATAGTCAGCTTCATTTCAAATTTAGTTTAGTGTATACATTCAACTGTTAAATGTTATGATCTGTTCTACCTTTATGAGATGATGGGTGAACTCTCTTTGAATAATACGTCTTACACAAATGTGGTTCTCAACTTCTTTGAAGTCCATGGTCAGGTTAACTCTTTCCACAAAGCACCTAAAAGTAAAGTCATTGTGGATAACAAGTTGTACTAAATATAGACATAACATGAAGAATGTCACTACATAACAAATAAATTTTCATAAACACGCACTTTAAAGGGCTGGTGTGCCACGTTCTTCCAACCTACTCTCTATTCCACAGGATTTTACATCTTCCTCTCTAGAAATATAAAAAACAAAGCAGCCTGAAAAAAATCTCTAGTTATTCTCAAAGTAGATTCACTGAGGAGTTATTTGGGATTGACACTAGCATCACACTTCCTTCTGGCTTTCTATAGTCTACTGTATTTAATCACAACCAATATTTACATTGCATAACTTTGATATGGATCAGATAGCATGTCACAGCTCTAACATTATAATCAGTGTAGACTGTTTCCATTTCTTCTTAGGATATTAGGATAATTCAGTCATCAAATGTAATATTAAATAAGATTTTAAGACAGCAGGTGGCATCACTTAGTTATTTTTAACTGTTTTATACTGACCATTTACTATGCAGCATAATCCATTTTTGAAGATTAGTAAACGGAGCTCTATGAACAGCATAGAAGGTGACATTTCAAAAAAGAAATAGTAAGATATCACCATTTTAGCTACTTGGTTGCCTTNTCTACTCGGTTGCCTTGATCTGCATTGCATTTCAGACAGGCATCTTAAGAGCCAACCGTTCCCCACAGCTTTGATTCACCGGATACTTCTGAGCCCCCAAGTGAGCCTCCTACGAGCCATCAGCCAAAGGCATTCATACCTTCACTAGATCAGCGAGAGTAATGGCTGGCTTGCAGAAATCTGACAGATGTGACTACAGCTTAGTGGTAATTTATAGACTCTTCTCCTCATCTGTTCCCACTGGGATCACTATTAGAGCTACATCACACCATCAGGCACAAATTCACAAAATATTCTGAACCACTATTAGAGGAGCTGCCCATTCAACAAATCAGAGTTAACAAAAACGGTGAATGCTAGAAAAGCTCCTCACGTCCATCTAGCATCACACGGGAAATAACAGCCAGGATGAAAACAGACTCGGCTCTAAGCTTTGCGAGTGGCTGCAAAAGATCTGCTATTCAGTCTTCTTTTTCTAGTTACTTTCTCCTTATATAATAGATAGGATGTGAAAAAAAGGCATAAAGAGACATTTCCTTTCTGTATTCAGATAATATAAAGATTTGAAAAGGTAAACTATAAAAACAAAGGTGTCTGTGCACAGGCTTAAACTGCTGTACAGAAAATGGGAATTCAGAGAAGGCAATGTACCAAGTCATTTTTCTGATCCCTTTTCAGAAGAATAACAAAACCATTATGTTCTACTCAGGGTATTTAGAAAGTGGCTGTCACAGTAGTTCATAGGTGTAACAGTAAGAGCGCGTGATCAAAAACGTTTTATTTTTCCAGGTGTCGTTCAGTTAGAACGGATGCAAGAATGCAGTGTGGGGATCTTGAGCTTAAGATGCCATCAGGGAGCAGTCGGGGGGACGTCCTTTAGCAGGCTGCGTGGCAAGATTTGTAAATTAAAAGATGGTAGCCCGTGGTGCAAACCTAGATCAGAGGTGGCCCTGTGCTGACTGATCCCTGGTAAGTGCCATTGCTAACCGACCCCTCCTGACCCACGTACTATTCCACAGAGCGCAACGGAGAGCAACGGGAGAGTCACTTCAAACCCTGCGTGACAGAGATGCTTGGGAAATGGGGAAAAGGCCGTACAGAGGAGGGAAGAAATAAGCCAGAGTACAGGAGAAACACTGTCCTCCTCAGCCACACATCCACAGCTCTGCTTTTCTGTACTCACTCAGAACTTTTCCTCTGGTCTTGCCTTTCTAAAAGCTGTTCAAACAGCCACACTGCATGTACTGTAGGAACTCAGAGACGCCAGCCTTGCGGGATATTCAGCAATTCTTTGCAGAGTTGCTAACAGTTTATCCTAGCTTGATGGATAAGTGCAAATAGCCACCAGCATGCATGCTTAGTATTTAGGGTGCATTTAATAGCAGCCAGGAGTTTGACCTGAACATCTTCTGTCTGTAGTATGAGATTTTCAACGAAAAATGAATTATGAAAACGAACAGGGCAAAGCAATTTGTGAAGAAGCTATAGATTTCTTCAGAAAAGAAAAAACTACATAGAATACTGAAAACAAACATTAGAACTAATGAAGAGGTTGTAAAATCTTTCCATTTTATATCTTTGTAAAGATTTGTTTTCTCCCTCGGTGTTCAGATCAGCACATCAGCAGCGCACTACCAAAGCGTTCATCATCTTTCTGCTCTCAGCCTGGAGAGGAAATAAGCTTTTTTAGCCACTCAGAACATGTCATTATACTTCTGAAAAGCAAACAGAGCTCTAAGAGCTGTGAGGAACAGAGGAGGAAAGGAGTCAGTCTCTTATACAGTAAATTACAGAACCATTCTCAAATCTGTTTTCTTTTTACGGAAGTCACCTTCTAAAGCATTGGCACTGTGTGCTTTAGACAATACCTTCCCCCCGCCAAGGGTTAATTTTTTTTCCAAACTGCTAGTAATAAAAATTGAATGTCATTTTTTCTCCGTAATAGAATGAATTACACATACAAATCTAACGGTAATGTGAACCCTAACCAGGACCACCATTATTAATGTCACGATAATTGGCATTTATACTCATTGTGGCCATATGCTTTCTGCTGAGTCAGTTTTGAAATACATGCTTGTCTAAAAGGTATGAGACAGAAGACACAAGACTAAATTCCTAGAGGTCACTGAATAGTCAGTAATGTTATCTGCAATAAATATCACTACAATCATGAAAAGAATTGTATGATACAGTTGCCTAGAGTAGCACAGGTAAGCCTCAAGCAATCTTGCCCTGTCCTATTTTACAGCTACAGCTTAACAAGACAGAGAACACGGACACAGAAACCAAAAACCACAAGGCACTAATTCAGGAGGTCTGCATTCAGTGCCACAAGTGATGTGGGGTAGACTTCAAATTTTAAGTGAAGCATATACGTTTAAATGTCAGACCATATTTTAACATTACTTTGAAGTCTAAAATTATACGTAAAGATCTAGCAGGGCTTTCTAGAACAGAAGCATGTCATTGCCTAAGCCCGATTGCGATCAGTAGTTATTAACTCAGCAGTCTGTTCAAACAATGTAAAAAATCACTGAGGACTTCTCACGCGTTTATGTGCCCAGGCATTTCCAAGTACCTGGCCTCTAGGTACAGGTGAACTGCAGCCCTTTAAACTTCCTCAATACTGCAGCCATTCTGCCCCATTCGATGAATTTTGTGGAAACTGAACCTCGTAATCAAACTGCCTATTATATTCCTTATGCAGACACACATACAAAACCAGAGAAAAAACATTTTCTAAAATCACAGGGAAAGTTCCGTAGACATGCCTACAGTATTTCACGTTCAGCTACAGCAAGCTTTTGAGCTAACCTGTGCACATAAAGCATTATATTATCCCCAGCTTACTTCTGGCAGGGATAAAGAGGTCTCCAGAGCTCCACTACTTCTCAGGATGAACCCCTATAGGATTCCCTTAATGATTTGCCTTCCCGCACCTTCAGAATTATTTCCTTCCCAAACCTTCCTTCCCCTTTTTCCGGACTAGTCTTCCCAGCTAAATTCTGAATTTAAATAAGCAGTGAGAACGGATGGTTTCTCAAGCGAGTAGCAATCTACTTACACTTTTATCCCAGTCTCAGCTGTCCTAGTCGGTTTGCAGACACCTGTGCAGCACTTGCCAGCGGACTGGCGGTCTCTTCGCTTCTTCCTTTAACAGGGCGCAACTCTGAAAACCTGAAAAATTACCTCCTCCTTTCTGCCTTTTGCAGCGCTTTTAAACTGCTGGTGGGAGGAGCGGAAAGTCTCCCTATCTTGTCGTGTGAGAAAAAGCTAAAATTCCCATCAGAAGTGACTCACCGACATTAATCATATATACACCAGATTGAAAGGCACTCAGAACATGAAGCTTGAGTCTCATCCTCAGTTAAGCAAATGAGAAGCAAATTGCTCAGCACTATCATATTATTTTAACTGCCATATCTGTATAATTTTGCACAATGGAGCTGAGGAGTATAAATTTATTGTTTCTAGCACTGAACTCTTACACAGAGGTGCTGCTGAATCTTTTGGAAGAACAAACAGCTGAGTAACGCGCAACTGCCTTTATTCTTAAATTAATAAGCATCAGTGTAAAGATTTTTGTATACAAGACATTCGCTTCACTTACCACCTGGTTTATGCATTAGAATAAATATCCTTATTGCTTAATCAAGCAGATGCACCTTCAGTAACCAAATTACACTGCAGCTTGAGGTATTGCATCTTCTGTTTGCTTCTCAATGGGAATATTGGGAGATTTTATTCAGTAATACTAAATCCAAGTCCAAAAAAATCCAAAGAGTACTTACTGTTTAGATTCAAGACTACAGCTAAACGTTGGGGCCAAGGGGGTTGAGGTTTTCTTCTCTTTTTAGAGAAAAGAAAGAAAAAATCCTACCATCTCTGAAATGTAGCTTGAGAATGAGAGGATTTATTTTCTTATTTAAAAAAAAAAAAAGACAACAAAGTCACATTTGGAAATACATACATCCTACTGAATCTACAAAGCAGAAGATTTTTCCCTTCATACTATATATGCAATACTGCTCTATGTTCTTCACAAAGTGGACTCAGGCTTTTTACCTTTCTCGTGTGTTTAACTTTGCCTAATATTAACTATCCAGCTCCCACAGGACTGTACTCAGAGCTACATACAAAGAATATCCTATTAGCCATAAGAACAACAGCATAATTACAAAAAGGGAACTACATTCCTCCCATTTTTCAGGGAAGTATTCTAATGCCCAGGAACTAGATTATGATCTGTCATGGTCCTGTAAATTCAGCATAAATCAAGTGTTGCTCTAACTTTACCTCAGCATAAAAGAAACCAAGGTCTCACTGCAATAAAGTGCTTAAGCTATTGCCAAGTTAACAATTTCTATTGGCATTTAATTATAGTGTGTTTCCTGAAGCTAAGGCACAGTTTTAGCATGAGCAGGGCTACTCTGAACAAGAGACTTTTCTGTTCAAATCAACATTCATCTGACAAATAGCTCTAACATGTAGCAACGAGTGACATGGAAAATTGGCCAAGGATGTAAATTTAGCTCCCCACTGAATGTTAAAGAATATCCCACCCAGAAATTGTAACTACCACTATAAATAATAAAAATACTTAAGTACATCCTACTTATGTTTTGCAAACATAAGAGCAAACCAGACAAATTTCCTTCCAGGTAAATCTATAAATGTAAGAGTCCTGGTCAAAAATTTGGCTCTGCTATACTTTACACATTTCTACACCTCTAGAGGAAACGTTTGTATGACTTCAAAGCTTCAGTCTCTTCTAGTTCCTCATACAACAAAAGAGCTTGCTGCTTTGGATAGATAGCACGCGTGGCTTCTGGTGTTCCCCCTCCCAAATCTCAACAGTGAGTAAGTCTCCAGGAATGAGCCAAGTGATAAACTCGCTCTCTATGATGTGGAGTATGGCTTTTTGTATAAATATGCTGCCTCAGAACTAGGTTGCAACCACTCACTTTGTGAAGCTCTTTGAGGCAAACTGCTGATGAGCTTCCATCCTTTGAAAAAAATCAGCGGCTTGAATTGGTCATCCAAAAATTGAAGTACCCCTAGCCACTCTTCACTTCTGAGACACTTGGGTCTGCCTGTACATCATTCAAGAAAACAAAAATCCAGAAAGTAGAATCCCAAACTGACCATGACGCCACATTAAAGGGTCCCTAGTAATGTCAGTAATTAAATTAAATTAGCTAGTGAGAAAGGAGTTAAGTGGGAGTTACCCAGCAGGGTGGAGCTGCTACAGCACCCCAGTATAGACCCCATACCTTCTCTCCCTGTTGTATATGCACAGGAAGACAACCTTGTCCTAAAGGAAGCTCACATCAAACTCTCAGCAAATGTTAGCAGGAGCAGGACCATGCTCATTTATTCTGCTTTCACACTGTGTTTAGCAAAGTTTTTCTACTAACGTCTTAACTGGCAAAATGGCTTCACGAAAGGAAGGCCTTTCCACAAGGGCTAAACAGAGCCCAACTCGGGCTCACAACTTTTCTCATATGGTTCCTGAAGGTATTTATTTTGCAGATTCAGTCAGTACTTAGTAAAGCAAGAAAGACAGAAACATTCTGATTTCTGGTGAGTAGGCTTTTTCACAGTATTTTTAAGTCTTTTGACATGTTCAAAAAGAAGCACTCCACAGAACAGCTTAGAGACATCGTAAGTTCCAATTGTCCCTGAAGAGTAAGTCGTAAGGAATATCAGCTTGGTTGTTATAGAAGATCCTATAAAGAAAAAAATCAGAAGAAGGTAAACCTTCATTTCTTACTAGACCTGGAGAACATAAAGAATGACTATGCTTAACTTCATTTTAAAAATTAACATCTCTGCTCTCTTCTGCGCTAAGTATTAGAAATCAAGTGGGAATAATACCTCACATCATTTGAGACTTGTAACTATCAAGAGTAAATCAACTATGCTTAGTTTGTAAGCTAAGTTTGTAGCAACATACACAGCATATTGAATCCACAGAGCAGCAAAGGGGACCAACCTATATCAGTGGAAAGTATCTAGCTCTCAATAATCACTCCAACTTACATATGGGAAGACCAAGGCAAAAGGTTTGGGTTAGATGCCTAACAGGGGCTGTACGTAGGTGTTTAAATTTAGGCCAGGAAATTACCCAGGCATCTGCACCCCCTCTGACGTGGTCAAGGAAATCTCAGTCTAGTCAAACCTCCATATCTCACCCCACCACAGCACCCTAAGGTCCACACAGCAGTGATTGAAAAGGGGGAAAGTTCAGAAGGCGATCTCCCAGAGGTACACCTAAAAGGCCCTGTGCTTACAGGACAGAGGGGTGACCACAGCTTTCATTCAAAAACATGGAAACAGGCTCTTCTATAAAAGAAGAGCCTCATGGCCAAACCACTAAGCGGATGTGGGAATATATTTCTGTAAAAAAA
>RSEF01000001.1:148650552-148662213 GCA_003993805.1 Himantopus leucocephalus | reverse complement strand
AAACAGTACAGGATCAGTTGGCCTGATAATGTGCTCTGCACAAAGTTTTTATGAAATTGTTGTGGATGACCTACAGAGCATCTGTATTTCACAATGCTTCATTTTCTCACTTTTTTGCAAGAGATGGAATTAAAGAGAACTTTAAAAAAAGCAATAAATAAAAAACCATCCTCAGGAACATGTTACTAAAGGAAAGGAATTCAATGATGTTCCTCCACTTGGAATTCCTTTTTCAGGCATGAAATCTACACAAAGGGCAAGTGATTTAAATAACTGGTACAAAATAAGCCAAAAGTAAGTGATAAGTAAACTCTGCTTAATGTTACATGCAAGCAAAGGTAACAGGTACTATATTTATAGTCATAGATAATAACTGTAAGGGATTCCTGGCAGTAATATTTCTTGCCAAACACTTTGNCACTTTGGGGGTATGTTCAAGAGAAAGGAAAAAAAAAAAAAACACCAACCAACAAAACACAGCAGCTTGCTACTCATCAGATGTGCTCTCTCTGTGCATTTCAATTACTGTCTATTTAGTCTAGGGACAGAAATAACTGCCCTTCACCTTTTTCAGCCCAGCAGAGAGAAAAAGGAGTTGCAACAGCATTAAAAGAATTTTGCTGCACAGTAACAATTATTGGGTATTTTGTATTGGCAACATCACATGAAAAAGAAAAACAAAACAAAACAACAAAAAACAGCCCGAGGCTTCAGCTGGCTAAATGTACAGGACTGCCTCCTAGCAAAGGCATCTTTTCAAGTTCAGCTGCGCAGACGTAAAAGTCACTGAAAGACAATAAATTTGAGAATCCGAAGTGTCATTTTTTCCCATTCACTTCACAGAAGAAGCTTGAATGCCCCTATAACATATTGAAAGGCACAAAAACAGGTCTTGCTTACCTGGGTTTGAGAAAGCCTGCACCAATGCAAATACAGAATTGGATGACTTTAAGTGGATGATGGTAACGCATAAATGAGAAGTGATACAAAATGGTGTGACACGCACTATGGGAAAACCCAAATTCATTCCACTGCAGGAAGGGCCACAATCTTGACTCCAGTTCAGTCTAATTTACAGTCTAGTAGGCACACTATGACAACTGTAATTTATAGCCAGAAATGCTGTTCTAGCACTGAAGGATTTAAACACTCTCCAGCTGTTACATACCTTCTCCAGAAGTAAAATATATGATTCTGTTCAGCATCACTGACAACAAACAAATTCTCCAAATTCATGCAGGAAGACTCAGTAAATGGAGACTCTCAGATTTCTCATATCAAGGAATGCTTTCAAAGACTACAGCGCTATCAGATCATTAAAGATTTGCAAGGACCACTTCCGATGCCATGAATCGCCTGTACTGGGACAGCTATTCTCCATTAAGGAGCTCACAGCAGGGAGAATTTCCCCAAACAAATAATTACCCAGAAGGTAAATCTTCAGCTGATCAACAATCAGAAAGGCCAAGAGCATCTGTTTTGTAAATAAATGCAAGCAACTCACACTCTCCTTGTTTAGTGACAAAAAATATTTGAGAGAGTAATGTACAATTATGGAGAAGGACTGCACAGTTTGCTCTTTTTTACCCCTTTTCTCCTCTGTCATTCTGACAGAGATTAACTCTGCCCTGTTGCAACATTTTTTATCATCTTAAATTCCCACAAATACAGAATTTGACACTGCTTCACACAGGCTGTGCAGTCATGCATGGAAAATCCTGACTAAAATGCAGGTGCATTCTGGAAGACGACAGGTAAGGGGGCAATAAAGTTCTCAACTTCGCATTTAATTAGTCTGTTTTCCTGTAGCCTTAGACTGAATTTCAGATTTTCATCAATCTAAATCAGACCTCTTGAATATAATTCAGGACAAGGACATGCAAAAAAAAGAAATCCATAAATATTTATAAAGTAATTCATATTGATGCTCTTCATTAACTCTGAAAACAAAGCCCATCACTAGCGACCTCATTTCTTCCAGGCAGCACACCCAACTGCAGGCTCACCCAGCCACATGGAACCAAAGCAGCCCCCAACCAGCTACCGGCCAGAACCACGCACCGGCAAAATCCTTGCCTGAAAGGAAAAACTACATGCCCTGAAGCTCAATAAACTGAGCAGGAGGAATTCACTTTCTGCTGAAGAAGAGGGAGCACGAACCGCCTCTGGAAAACCCAGTGGCTTTAAATCCAAAACTGCCGGGAGGTGCTGAGACCAGGACTGACTCATGGGCTCGCGTGACATCGCATGGGAGCAGGTGAAATATTTTGCCGTTTGCTCCTGGTTGATTTAGGCTGCTGTACATCACCCTCAAGTGGAATCGAGGGATGCAATGCTCAGCTCTTCCATGGTGCTACACCTCCGCTAGCAGCAGTCTCCGCTGTTCTCCAACAGTGGCCCTAGGCATGCAGCACCACGGCAATCCACCTCTGAGGTTACAAGGACACAGGTCAGCAGCTCCCTACTAAAAAGGGTCACCTCCTATTCCTGAGCTGAACAGAAGGGTTAAGATGCGCTGCCTGTCACCCAACTGATGCTGAGAGCTATGCAGGTGTACGTCAGATGTATCTCCAGTGAGAATATGTCATCAAGATACATACATCTTCTCAAGACCAGAACATCTCCTATCCCTCACTAGAGGGACAGCTCCTGAGGTTCGTGCTTACTTCTCATGGGTTGAAACAAACCCCCCCTGGCCGTTGCTCCTACCCCTGCCTTTGTAAGACACCACAGACAGCACAAGAAGTAAGAGATTCAGCAGCTGCAACTCTGAGAGACATCCACCCTCCCATAAAAAGCCAAGTCATGCTCTTTCTCTCCTACCACCTGTTTCTACCATTTGTCCAGATGTGCTCAGATGCTGGAATGGGCGAAGAACCCGACTACAAATGCACTCACAAGGAGAGACCACAGAAACAGGCACCCAGGAGAGGAAGCAGCCAGCTAATCAGGGGGTTCCCCAATTACTCATAGAGATCTCTGCTAGCAAACAAAAAAAAAAAAAAATCTCTGCCGTTCTGCCACAAGTTCCTCAGTACCATATCCTGCACTAGAATAAATCACTCACTTGCTTTTATTTAAGATAACTTTCACAGAAACATGGAATATTTCCAACATTCAACACATGCAGCTACAAAAGCTGACATTAAAGGGGTACATAATCCCAGTATGCAAATATTAATGACAGCCTGCGATGATACAGGACACGAACAATTTACCACCAAGGAAAAAAAGGAAACATTTAAGGCCACAGTACCAATTAAAGGATGTTTTGCCCAGAGGGTCGCTGGAATGCGAGACAATTTGCCAAGGGAAACAGAGGGTGTGGCCTCTGCACAAAGCTGGACGCAACATCTGTTTCAAGAGATGGGACATATTTCGGCAAGAACAGGACCAGGCTGCAAGTACCTAAGGTTTTCTTCCTACACAGTTTGTTTGTGGGTTTGGTTTGGTTTTCACACAGATAGCACTATATACTATGCTCATTCAAGACCCCACCTGGAAAGCGTAAGCTTTTAAGCAAGCTTAAAATCCATCTATCGAACGACTATTTTCAAATTCTTTTCCACAGCTTGTGTTTAAACAACAAACTGCTTTGCAGGCCTCAGGATATTTATTAATAGGACCAGACTGGAAAAAACACAGTAATCTACTCAAATGAGAATTTCAGCCTGCAAGGATACTGAATCCATATGCCAAGTTACGTATAGATGAGCATAACAGGAGCTTTTACAAACTAACAGGCAGAAGGAGAAAATAATCAACATTAAACACAACCTAATTTAGGTCTCCAAATCAAATCTGACAACCCAGACAATGCAATCAACTTTCTAAACATGTAAACCTTTGCAAATATTATACCCTGATCAACACTGAAAGAAAATAACGGCAGGTTTCAGGAGATGCAGAACTCAGGCCAAAGTCTGGGTGCTGCACAGCAGGCATCTATAGGCATACTTAGCCATTCAAGATGCTCGATTGCAAAAAACTCAATCATCTACAGTAAATAAAACCAGCGAAGACTGGCTGTAATCTAGTGGAATTACACAGCGTAGCAGCAGTCATAAAATCATAGGATCGCCTGCCTTCATGGCAGCGTAGCAAAGCTGATTGATAATCAGATTCAGATAAAGTAACGCACAAAAATATAAGATGTTATTTAAAAGTAAACAATTCCATTGTATGATGAAATATCAAACAGCCTTCAGTATCATTTCCAAAGACTCAGTTCACTTGCTTTAAAAATATAAAGCATCCCAAGTATGAAATAACAGCAGACAGGTATCTTACAGGTAGTTATGATCAGCACTTACTTTTCCTGCATACCCGAGGGCACGGTAGCCTGAACAAGCCCCATCTTTACTTACTCTGCCTTTAGCAACTGAACACTACGGCCATCTATTTAGGTACTGTTGTAATATTCAATTCCCCATTACCAGCTCCCAACACTTTTTGATTTAGTAGAGGATATATTCAGGAAATCCTTTTAACTGTGCACTGTCGATAACGCTTGGATAGTAATCATTAGGAAGAAAAGCATTACTTATTTTTCTTTTTGAGCCAGCCGTGCCCGATGAGACCCAGGCATCTCCCAAGGGAGCATTAAGATTTGACACCCCTTTAGAGAAACCAAACGTGAGCCACGTGGATTCATCAGCCAAGGCTTGCTACTGAAAGGCTGTCAGATTCTTTTTGTAAGCAATACAATGCATGCACACCTCCTTTATTCCCCAGACAAGAAAAAGAGATTTCACTGCACGAAGTGAAATGGCTTTCTATATTCTCAAATACAGAAAGGCAGGAAGAGTGTGAAATTTGAACTCTGAATGTATCTTTCCCAGGCCACTGAGAGTTCAGCTGTATTTTTGCTGCAAGTGCAGGTATTCCATTAGAACAAGAGCAGCAAACAGCCCTTGCACAGGTATACTACTGCGTGAATGACAGAGATACTTACACAAATGAAAGAAGTTCAAAAGTGTTCAAAAGACCCTGTAAGCGTGTCACGGAAAAGACCGTTTCTTTGGTTTTATTTTTATTTGGAATAAATCAAGCTTTGAAGAGCTGTGGCCAGCAAAAATACTATTTTGACGTCAACAGAAACAGGTATTCTTTTTGTAAGCAATACAATGCATGCACACCTCCTTTATTCCCTAGACAAGAAAAAGCGATTTCACTGCACGGAGTGAAATGGCTTTCTATATTCTCAAATATAGAAAGGCAGGAAGAGTGTGAAAAGCAAGTAACCTCCTTCTTCATAGTACCATGCGAAGACACTCGGGTATAAAAGGTAACTGATTAGCAACTGAAGATAAATAAAAGTAGAACCAACTATCTAAATATGTCTGTGACATCAGTCATCTTCCATTTACTTCACTCTCCAGGCTGAAAGAAATGTAAAAATCTGCCTCCAAATTTCAAAAAGGCTCCGGGAAACAGAACTGAAACACAAACCATCAGCCTGCAAGGGGAGTATCGATCACATGAAGGCCAACATTTTTACTTAAAGGAAGTTCTGTATCACACCACCTTCACACCTGAACTTCTCCTACAGGTTGGCATGTTTTTCCACAGGCCAGTTCTTTTAGGAAGAGAAACATTTCTGCAGAAAAATAAATAATAAAAAAAGACCGGACAAGTGCCCTGCTCAAAAAAAATCACCAAAACAGAACATGACAGAGACCAAAACCCTCAGTTCCCGTCTTGCGCTTCACCTACATGGCTAACCTTCCTGCCAGGCACAGGTTGCTGATTTTGGCCACGCGTGACCTTGCTGCTCAGGCAGACTTCCTCAGCACTGTCAGCACAAAACCTCACCCACCCAGCAGCTTTACGAAAGACTACTGCTGGTTGATTAAATCCCCTCTTGGAGAAGCGCAATCAGCATAAATTGTACCGGGGAAGCATCCCACCACATCAGAGCCGAATGACTGGGTGCCCCTCTGAATAAAAACCCTGAAGCTCCACTCACCTGGAGTTTTATTAAACAGCATCTTTGTAAGCACTATTACAAGAGCCGTAACTGCACTGCAGTGAGATAGGTTACGCTACGGAAAGACAGGCAAAGAAGTCAAATGAAAGAGAGGCTTTACCTCCTACTGTCTATACATGGGGTGGCCACTTTCTCCATACTTCAGGTCACATCTATTCCTGGCCAATAGCTGCAGGAGGACCAATACGATCACATCAGCATGGCTCTGCACCTGAGCTAGCAAGTCCTGCCAAATTCAGCCCGCATCTGCCCCCGTCTTTTCTCCCGTACACGGGAGAAAGGACATTAATACCGATGTGTGTGTGGAGAGCCCCAGGAATACATTAAGAGGTCAAACGTTGTAAAAAATATGACCTGATCTGAATTGAAATCTATTTCCTGCAACTTTTTAAAAGGCTGTGACACACACAAGAGCTCTTGGCTTCCTCTCTCCCCCTCATCCTGGCTCTTCGGCCTTAACTCACGGCCGCGTTGCACAGCGGATAAAAGCCGGCTGGATTCACTTCAGATTCCATCAATCCCAATCAAAGCTTGGCCTTGGTGTTCACTATTGAGCGACAAATAGTGCTCGTTTCCTATATTTATATATGTTCTTCAGAGATTAGCAATAAAAGCACTTTCAAATGTTGCAAAAGTGTAAGCATGAATCATCACCAGCTCTGGGAATTTCACCCAAATGAAGAATGAAGGATAGGGCTCAACAGCGATTGGAAATAATATTCCTTCAGCAAAATGTCCAACACGCATGAGGTCAGCGTACGTCTCTGATGAATAAAATCTGAGAGTCGCATGCCAGAAATTTGACATTTAACCATTCCTCTACTGCTAACTGCCTCTTCCATAAGTTGTTATCTGATCAAGTTGGAAGTATTCTTCACAATTTCCTAATTAAAAAACAACACCTACAGAGTGATTTAAGTTTTTTGAACTGGTTAACTGCCTTTGAACACTTGGAATACAAGCAAATATGCAGCTGCCTCCTACAGAGCAGAGATGTTTAAATTACAGAGCCTGGTGTGCAAGAACTTGTGCTCATGTGGAGCACTGCCTGAATCCCACCACCTCTCCTCACCAAACCTGCCTGCAAACGTACATTACGGCCGATCTGGATATGCACCGATCTGGTCCGCTCCTGTGCTGCTTCTTGCTGGCGAAACTGTTGGGAAGAGAGAGAAACCAGACAAATGGTCTAGGTGAAGGCAGCACACTCCGTAGTCCTGTGAGATAAATTACTTGTCAGATTTACTACAACGACTATAGTAAAAGTGGTCTGCTTGCGGCACATAATTTTGTTGTTAAAAATCTGTGAGAGGCTGAAGGCTTGAGTCATCGGGCAACGTGTCTTGATATCAGAAAGACAAGCAACTCTCCTTAAAAGTGGATTCTTGCAAAACGCAAGCAAGCCCACAGGAGGATGTCAGTGCTTGGGTTCTCCTCACGAAGAGGTTTTTTACAGTCCTAGCTTACAGCTTTACAGTGTCACCACCAATCTCACTGTTCCACTTTGAATTATTCTGTAATCTAATTTTGTTACAAGTAACAATTAGCATCACTACGACTGAATACTGGAGGAAAATGTCTTATTATTCTCTTTTTAATTCTCTCTGTGCTCCAGAACGCATTCTGCGGTTCACTAGTGTCATAGTTTCCCATGCAAACTGTTTCCTTTGTTTCCTCCATCCTTCCATGCAGACTGCCGGATTTAAGATGGTAAGAGCGAGCAGCAAGTCTGCCCACCGCACCAGCAAAGGGTCAGCTGGACGCAGGCTGAGACAAGACAATGCCCCAAATACTGCTGGAGGCAGGGAAAAACCCCTCTTTTCCCAAAATACTCTCCGACATCTGAATCGGAGGTGACCTCAGTATCAGTGATGGATTCAGAGGCTTAAACCAACTCATAGTTGTGTCCTCCAGGGACCCAGATATCCCCTCTGCTCTGGCTGCCAGAACTCCCGGTTTTTGGCCCCAAGGAAGAGTCTCGCATCTTGTCTCTGGATTAATCCCTCGCAGTACCCCACAGGTCATGGCAGCCGCTTCCAAATCCCAGCTCCTCCCTATTTTCTCCTATTCCCTGGTTAAAGACAGCCAGAGTTTCCTCATCGGGGCAAACATCCTTTGCCTTCAGGGAAATCCTTTCTGGTAAACGTTTCAAGACAAAACAAGATTAAAGATGCTACACGGAAGTTAAAATGGCTATATCCAAACCAGATCATACTTCAAGCTTCCTGCTTTGGACCACTGAGGGGCCAGCTGGTTGTGCAACACCCACAGCTATTTTGAGTCTTCACACATGTAAAAAACTACATTTCAAGTTACCACTGGATCTTTTAAAAATAAAGTAAGCATAATATTGCTTTCTGATATTTTAGCCAAAATACACAAAGCAGCTTTTAATTCCCCCTGTAACTGCTGCTAAGGTGAAAAAAAAAAAAATACGAATTTAGGAACCAACAAGGAAAAAATCCCAGTTCAGGCAGGTGACCATCCCTCTTAATGACATTGTTCGAAAAACGTTCCTGAACATTTGAAGATCTCAGTATCACAATACCAAAAATAGCTTGTAAATCAGAGTAAATTCAGCAGGATGATTAGTGGGCAGGTAAAACTAACCTACGTCTAAAAATTAGAGTACAGCTTGGCTTGGCAAAATGCATTGAGGATGATATATGATTTAACTTTCAACAAGTTTTCATAAAAATACCATATAGATATAAATATCAGAAAGGGAGAAGAGGTCTCTGAGCTGGTGAAAAGATATTAAGAGGAATAAAAAAATTGTTTCTGTGACTCAATGCAAGTATAACCCTCTTTATTTCCCCCCCTTTTTTTTTTTACCTACTCCACTTTAATAAGATACTTTTATTCATTTTCAATTGGCTGATTTCTTTTAACTTACTTTTCACTGAAAATAATGTTTCAATTGGTTAAAATTACCTCTTTGCCTACTGGAGCTTTTTGGTGAGTCAGCACCAATGCTGAGTTCAAAGCTTAACCGTGACACAATTATCAGTCATCCCACTCGCGCTTAACATACTCTGGATCAAACACACTATAGGTTATGTGATCATTCCCACAGATGTTACAGCCTTAAATGAAAGTCTTTGTTTGTGTAAGCTTGCAAATACACTATGAAGCTTCAGAATCACAATGGCATCCGAGTGGATTTATGGCTACTCTGTCATGTTGCACTGGCAGGAGCACACTGCAGAGTGAAGGAGCTGGTATGGAAGACCTGATGTCCAAATCATATGAATTTCAGACATTTACACTCAAGCTTACTCTAGCTTGGTCCTGAGGCCCGAATACCCTCCAGGCACTGGGCAGCAGCAGGAGCACATCCCCCCAGTTCAGCATCACCTGAACAAACACCAGTTCCCATGCTCCAGGACTTCTCCGGGACATGAACCAAGGCACGCGAGCGGGGAGGGCTGGGAGATTCCCTTCAAAAGCACACTGCTGATTTGAACCAAGATGCTTATGTAGGTGCTCCCTTATGCACTTCTATTAATATCATGAAACTTAATTATCAGTCCTAAAAAGCAGAAAAGCCCACCACAGAAATCACTATAATTTCTTCTGCCAATAAATGACTTACTATTAAATCCTATAACAGTGTATAATTTTTATTTCACAGTTATCAAAACAATCGAAGAACTTGATTTGTATTTACACCACACAATTATTCAAAGTTAACGAGAATGGTACTAAGTTACATTTAAGCAGTAATTACTAAAGCCTCAATCCAACAAAGCTCTAAAGTCTTAGCTTATCTTCAGGTCAACAAGCATTTGTTTTCAATTAGGCTATTCATAGACTTCACATTAAGCGTACGCATGGATAATGCACAGCATCCAGATCCATAGCCTCTAAACAAACCAGCAGCACCAGCTGCAAAANCAGCATCCAGATCCATAGCCTCTAAACAAACCAGCAGCACCAGCCGCAAAAGTCACTTACCTCCTAGATGTACCTATGAGTTGTTGCTTTATTAATAAAAATGTATCTCAAAATAGTAAAAAAAAAAATATTTTATTTTAAAGTATTACTCTTAGGCNAGTCACTTACCTCCTAGATGTACCTATGAGTTGTTGCTTTATTATTAAAAATGTATCTCAAAATAGTAAAAAAAAAATATTTTATTTTAAAGTATTACTCTTAGGCGCACAATTTCCCCTTTGCTGCAATATACAGCAATCAAAGAGCGACGGTTTTTGCACGGGTGGCAACGGTCACCTGCGGTGACCGGCCATCCTGCCTTTTTCTTTGCACGCCTGCTGACCTGAACTTAACGCACTGCCTGCTGCCGGCAAGAAAATGGACTGATACCCAACTGACAGAAACAATAATGCGTTTGTAACCAGCGGTTAATGGTAGACTGAGAGGCACAATCACAGGAAGTAATAAAAGTTTCATGGAGCTGGCGTGTGACGTGACGGTCACTTGTCTGTCTAAGTATGAACCGGGCAATTACCCTGTTAAAAGAAGAGGTTCTGATTCATTTGATGCATGGTAATGAGTTGTCCGGAGAAATCACTATCGCTACTCACTCATGATACAAAAGTTATTGCTTCTGTATGACTGTTTTAGACAACGTGCCACGACACTGTTACTGTAGTAGCTGAGCGATCCCTGCGGTTGAGTGGGTATGGCAGTATTTACAAAGAGCAGCATCGCCCCCCAAAAAAACAACAACTTCTACTCTAAACTGTTCACGTAACGTTTTTTAAAAGGCATAAAAAGAAACTTAATTTAACGGCCAATACTGAAGGAATCAAAGTGAACCGAGTGCGAAAAAGCACACGGCAGCGTATTCCACAGGTGATACCCTCATCACCCCCCGCAGCAGTGCAAGCGGCCGTACTCCCCAGGAGCAGCAACTCCAGCCTGCTCTGGCTGACAGTTCCCACAGAACTTCATCAAAAGCAATAAAACTATTCAGTATGTACGTGAGGGTAAAGGAGAGCAGCGTCAGACCTCGCATGCTGTTACTCGTGCTACCATTTATTTATGACTTCAGGAGAGGAGGCAGCTGCTTGTTTTTATGCAGCTTTTTTTCTTTTTTTTTTTTTTCTTCCCTGCCCGAGCAACCGAGAAAATGCTCCTAATAAGGCTGGTAGAAAGGAAGTGGCTTCTCAACAGCACAACCTCTTGTGAAGGAAATAATAAAATATGGTGTTATTATCTCAAAATGCAGCGGGAGCGGTGCCGGAACCAGTTACGGAGGGCGCTCCCGGTGCTGGGGGCTCACCCCGCCGGGGAGGAGGGGGCGAAAGGGGCGAAGCGGGAGCGGCGGCGCTGGACGAGGCTGCCGGGACCCCTCCGGGACCCCTCCGGGGAGGGGCTGCACCGCCGCACTCTGCCCCGCGGCTGATATTTTTATATATATATATATATATATGTATGTATGTATGTTTTCATGGCATCTCCAGCAAAGCGCGAAACTCCCACGCGGGAAAGCGGAGGGCCATCCCCGGCTCCGCGGGTCCCCGCCGGGGCAGGACCGCCACCAGCCTCGCCCCCCGACCCGCTGCTCACCCCCGCGGGGCGGCTTCCGCGCCTGTGCGCGCACACGGACGGACAGACGGACACCCCCACACACACACCCCCACTCCCGCCGGCACACGTGGGCGCGGCGTCCCCCGCCGCCCCAGCCCCCGTCCCACGGAGCCCCC
>RSEF01000001.1:148639077-148649296 GCA_003993805.1 Himantopus leucocephalus | reverse complement strand
CCTGCCCGCCTCGGACCGTCCCGGGCGGTCCCCGACGCCGGCTACAGAGCCCGCCGGGCGAGGTGGCCCCTGCAGGCGCTGACCCAAGCCCCCGACCGCCCTGGAGCGGCGGCGGCGGCTGCCGCGGTGCCGTCCCTCATCCCCGGGGCAAAGAGCATCCGAGCAGCCCGCCCCGGCCCCGGGCAGCAGCTGGAGCTTGGCGGGGCGGCCCCGGTCCCGCAAGCGGGGACCCAGAGGTTAAGTTAAGGAAGAGAAGAACGAAACAAAACTTCACTTTCTAATTCGTGTTTTTTTTTATAATGCGTGATTTGGGAGGGCTGGCTCAGCACTCTCGAACACGTCGGCTTTGGAAAACGAAACGCTGTTTCACTGCCTATTTGTTATTTCGTGAACGTGTCCTTACACAGACCGTAGAAGAGGAAAACAAATTCGGAAGGAAAATTGCATTCTGCCGTGTTATAATTAGTAGTGACTTCTGTGTGACTTGCCTGGGGAGACCATGGCATCTCCATCAATGGAAGTGTTTAAAAATACATAAACCTCCCTCGGTTAGGCATGACCTCAGCAGAGCGAGGCTGGGGACAGGCTAGATGATTTCCTGAGCCCTCTTCCATCTTTTTAATCGTTTTTCAACGCTTTGCACCAATCTTCGTTAGCACAGTAACTCCCCCAGTTACTCTCTGTTGTTCTCTGAGGAAGTGGCCTTATTCTAGTGCTGCATGACGTATATAAATTAATGAGTTTTACTGTTTCTGACCTACAATCTAGGTAAACATGTTACCAGCGCATTACGTTATCTATAAACAAAGGTAACGTAGTTCTTCCAGGGAAAAAAGAAAAGGGTTTTGGGGAAAGAATTTGTAAAATAACTCAAAATACGTGCTGGAAAGATAAATGGGTTGAGCCAAAGTTTTTACGTGCTCTGCTGATGATGTACTGTACCCAACGAGCTTCCAGTTGTGGATCTTCCATGGATCTTAATTCCTATTGCAGAGGAAATCATCTTTAAGAGTTCCCATGGACAGGGAGGTAATTTTCAGTTAACTTGGCGCGGACAAAGAATACAGTATCTGCATTTACCCATAAAGTCCATTTTTGTCTCTCGGGTGAACAATCTGTGCTACTCCCCTTCCTGGAAAACGAGGCAGAGTGGATATTTGAGCAGTTGCAGACCATGTACTGGAAAGCAGCACCCAACAGAAAGAAACCTTACTTATCAAACACTTCAAATCACCAGGATCTCCCAAGCATGCAGAGGGGAAAAAAAAAAAAGAGTTTGGTTTGTTTTTTTTTTTTTTCAAAAAAAGGGAACTGCGTGCCTGAAGTTTTGCTTTTTATTTATTTCAAGGAGATGGTTTCAACCCAAGTAGTCTTCATATATCATATGCTCTGACTCCAAACGTTGTTCTTCCTCTCCTCTGCAGGTTTGGCATTTGACCACAGAAAGCAACAGAAAGCAGGCGAAGGAGATTGGGGAGAGGCGTATAGTATTTCTGCCCTCAACCTCTATAGCATCGCCATCACCTTTTTAGCCATATCTTCTGAAAATGGTCAATGCAAAAGGAAATGCTAAACGTCAGGATTAAAACACGGTGGGGGCACGTTTCAATAAGCACCCCAAAGTGAAAAGAATAGTACGGAGGAGACCAGAAACCCCCAGCTAGAAGGTACAGAAGGAAAAGACTAGCGAAAGGAGAGATGCGAAACTTGGAAGGAACGGAGCAGTTTAGGAAAAGGGAGAAAACCATAAAGCCAGAAGGGTGAGGAATGCCCCAGAGGGAGAAGCCAGAGAGGGGAAGGACTAAAGGTGAGGTTTTGCAGGTTGAACTCGTCTGACCTGGCAATTCATTGCCACCAGAAAGGGGAGTCCGGCTCCTGTAACCCTCTTCATCCCCGGCTCCCAGCTGCCACCGCCTCCCTCCTCTCTGCCCCCCCTGCTTGTCACAAACCAATACAGCAAATGGAGCGCCCGGTTTTCTTCCCATTTAGCTGGCGGAATCAGCTCTCCGAGGGAGGAGAGGAGCGCCAGAGCTGGCACAAAGGAAAGCGGGAGGTTGTCTAGTTGGGAGCGGGATACCGGGGGCAGAAGAAGAGTGTGCATGGAAATACCTTTGCAATAGTGGCAGGTTCTTACATTGAGGCAGCTAAGATTGAAAAGAAAGAATACGCAAGCAGAGAAAGTTGTGGAGCTTTTTACAATAACAAAGAGTTGTGGGCAAAGAAACTTAACAGTTTGGGGGAGGGGTCAACCCAGAAAAATGCAAGTTTACTAGATGTGGGGGGTTTATGTCCCCAGGAAAAAAAAAAAACAGGGAGAAAAGATTTTTAAAGTGTTTTCATTTATAAAATCTCAAACGATCTGGTGAGTTGCAGCTATCAGAAATGTAATAGTACAGTTCAAGTTTTTTGTGAGCCCAGCAACAAATTTTAGAGCTAGCTGCTAGTTACAGAAGGTGTTTTCTAAGGCCAAACCTTAAAACAAAACCTTTCTGGATTTTGAAAGTAAGTTAACGTGGCTGTGACTAAAAAGCTTGCTTATGCTGTATTTACAGTGGCCAAGGAGTCTATCTGACTCCAAATTGCACAGGATTTGGAGCACACCCCTGGCCTGCAATAAGCAGTAACCGACTGAGCTGTAATCATCCGTCCCTCTTTTAAGCCACTTAGCGACTAGGATTAACATATGGATCTTTCACGGCAGTTCTGACCACCTTTTCCCCTTTCACATTCCTTCCTTCTTCACATTCATTTATGATTCCTCCCTGGTGTTCCTTCCAAATTTCCTTCCTCCTTTATTTACCTGATAATGGGTACCCAAGGAATGCATGCAGCTCACTTTGGGAAGTGTAAACTTTCCAGGTGAGCTTCTCTTAACAGGTGATACAAAGCACAACAGTTAATTGCCTGCACATTTACTCCAAGGCTACTCAGTTAAGAAAAAACAATATAAACCAGAAAATTTTCAGTAATTAATTTTAAATCATTTCTATTGTATGAGGTACTGCTTCCTTGCCTTTTTTTTTTTTAATGCTTGCCATGATTCCCATTGTGGTTGTTCCTTACACTGCTTTAAGAGGCTGTAATATATACTTTACACCTGCAAATGTACATTACAGTAAAACCTTCACTCCTTCTCCCCTATTTATCATCTGTTGTTAACAACAGCAAAGAAGAATGAACGGCGTTTCAGCTAATATTTAGTTGCTTCCAACACAACAGCTGGGAAATGAGGAGGTAATTGAATTTTACTGTGCTGATCATTAATGAAGCCAGGTTTTGTTTTTCCAGTATTACTCTATGAACTCGGTGCTTTCTCAACATTAATCGCTCTTAAACAAAGGAAACTAGCTATACAGTTGCAGACAGCACACAATTATGAAACTGGGGAGAAGTGACTTCTCTACTTCTCTGCCACAACTCCTGGAACTAGTGACTCAAGCTGTCTGATGTCACATCAGATGAGGTAGGAAAAAATTTCCAAATCCACCCTGTTATGGGAGGGAAGCCAACTTGGTCCGTATGGCAGTAATGGATTTGTCTCACCTAAATGTAAACATCTACAATCTCCATCTTGGCTTATCACCCTAAGCTCCCCTAGTCCATGGGAAGAAACAGACACATCTGGTGGACGATTTATGTCATTCCCAGTCGACACCTAAAATAGGTGACATAAATTGAAGTGCCTACATTGAAGTGCCTACTTCCCTCCGCTGGGAGCCCATGACAATTAGTTCAGATGTCTGCCCTTCAGGCATCTGCAGCTAAGTGAGGGGAAGCCCACCTGGGAGCTGAGATACGGGATCAGCCTTTAAATCTCACTTTGACTTTCAGAAAGTCCTTAATAGTCTCAGTGTCTTGATTCTTTTCATGCCGAAAAGCGGGGCTACCGCGCTTATCAGGTGAAAAAACAGTCGACATCTTCAGGTGAAAAAGCTTCAAGCAAGCATGAAGGTCTTGTTTTGTTTGACCTTTCTAATAGCACATGAATGCAGCTTCCACAGAGAGCTAACTCCAAATCTGGAAAAGACTTGCCTCTGTGGCTGCTGAGCCGGGGCCAAGAGTGATACTGGCAGCACACTTCTTCCTCAGGGAATTAGCACTTTTCTTATTCTGGCCAAATGTTCATTCCGTCATTACGAGTTACAGTTTAAGTCTATTTCCCAAAAAGAAGAGAAAGAAAAGATGACAGACGAGTAAATCAAATGCATAAAGCTCTACAAACAAAACCTAGAAACTAAGGAATCAGAATTTAGGGATAATACACTGCAAAAATCCTTTGTTCAGAACTATCTTTTTTTTTTAAAGTATTTGTTTGCTACCTATCAAAATATGTTGATAGTTTCTCACCAGCTTGTAACAGAACTAAGGGAAATAGTACTTAATGCCCATGAAGAATGAAGTGCCATCTCACTCGTGGAGATGCTTTTTCACAACAGTGACATAAATCTTCTTAGACAAAAGAAATCCTATTTAGAAAGAACTCGATCGCTGTAATTTCCTAGATGTCTGCAACCCCTTTATACGAAACCTAATACACTAGAAGAGCATGACGCTGTTATAGCTCTCAAGGAGCACAGTTGCCCGAGTGTTGCTCATACCGGCGGCGAGGAAGTCGGCGCTTTATTCCTGGGAAGCAGACACAAAGCAGCCTGTGTTCCCCCCACACAAACACCCATCTTGTGCTTGCACCAGGTGGTACAAGCTGGGAGGAACTGCACCCTGCGCACACCCACCGAACGCTCCCGCACTGTCCAACTCTGGGAAGCCCAAGAGGGGAAAGCGGACTCCAGATGACTAACTCAAACCTGTCAACTGCACTGTGCGGCGGGGGCAGGAGAAGCAGTTTTTTTCTTAGGAATGGCATCAGTAAGCATCTAGAGGAACATCCTCTCCTCCACTCTTCCCCATGCCCTCTGCCTGTGCTCAGCTGGAGCTGCTGCTGCTGGATGGGGCACCACCACTTGGGAAGAAGCAGCAGCAATGCAAAAGTAGCCCCAGGGGAAGGTGAGACTCAAGAAAACGTGTCCCGGGGACAAAACCAGCTCTTCTGGTAAGCACTCAGTATAAGAAACAGACAACTCACGGAACAATCATACGGGAAACCTTTTCCCTAATGAAAGGGTGTTCGCAAGCATCCGTGTGTTAGCAGTGGTGTGTCACCAGAATTTCACTCCGGTATTAAATTCTAGTTACTACATTCATAATTTTTACATCCAATAAATCACTACACTGGTTAATTTATAGGCCGCTGCGTATATACTGTATAATTTATAGGCCAATGATGTTCTGTATGTGATTGTGCACATTACTGTGCTATCAGTTATCAGCAGCTTGGCAAAGAAATTTAATCCAAGAGACTCATATTTTAGAAGAAGGTTAAATTACTTCGCGTCCGCATCCGTTATGTTTGCACATTGGTCTCTATCTCCAGCATCAGCAAAAATTCACTAGAATATCTTTAAACTAAAACTCCAAACTACTAACTTGTAAATCAAAAATATGACCCTATCCCATAGCACAAAATAGTTTTTCAACAAAAATCAGCATTTATCCTGTGGGTCACTAGAACTCATTCGCGTTTTAAAGCTGCAGAAGAAACAACCAGTTTTCCTGCCATCTTTTTCTCTCCTCAAAGGCTGCAATTTAAATAAATGGGACCACTCACTGCTTCGTGTGAAGTTGACAGAGTTTCAGGCCTAATATTTCTTTTTTTTTAATGTTTGGTTTTCTAGACCAAGCTAAAAAGGCAGACAGGACTAAGGGGAAAGAACTGAAGGGAGGGAAAAAGAAGGGAAAAAATGGAAGCAAATGTAACTTCCAGGTTTAGAGTTCCAAAACAGCTTAAGGGGCTTAAGCATACAAGCCAAAAAAATCTCAGTGAAGTCTCATCTCTGTAAATGATACACATCTGGGAAAACAACAATTCACTGGAAGATTTTTCTAGTTCCTGAAAGTGGGTAGATCTCCGTGTATTTCCTTCCTTGTTTATCTCCTTGCGACTCACGTTCACTGTAAACTGCATTACTGAGCTGAGCTCTCACTAGCAATTATCCTTCTCCCTAAAATGTCTTCCGAGAACTGGAGAGGGAGAAAAGCGCAATTTTCTTTCATTACCTATGACTTTTACAGAAATTGCAGCTACATAAAAAAAAAATTAAAAAACACTTACTTGAAACAAATCGGCTACAGATACGTGATTTGCGCTCTGACTAGAAAGAGGAATGCTTATCAACAATGCATAGAAGCATGGGCTTCTATCTAAATTTACCATTGGGGTATTTGACAAGAATTTAGGAGGGGGAAGGGCTCTTTCACAAACCTAAAGTTTACTCAGAATTGTTTTGTGGACATTATAGGATTGTTGAAATCCATTTAGTGTGCAGAGTAATAACTACACAATAAAACCTCCCAAGAAGTAACGTGACTACTGTACATTTTGATTTAATGTTGTAATTCATAAACCAGTTTTGCAGTGTAAAAGTAATTCTTTCAAGTCTGGAACAAGACCAAGCCTCTTGTGACCAACAATAATAATATTCATAATGTTAACAAACCTCTTCAAATGAAGTCATTGTTTAATACGTTTCAGGCTATATGTGAAGTGGTTACAAACATCATGTTTTTGTAGTTGTCAATAATTTTGGGATCGTGTAAGCAGATGAACCTTGTGTTCTTCTGTTTTGGATTTCAACTGTAAATTAAAAGTTAGGGGTTTATTATTCATAGTATTCACTGGAGCTGGTTGAAAAGCTAGTGTTCCAGTTGAGAAGGAACTTTGCTTTTCAAAATTTGACTTTCATCCGATTGAGTCTAAAGCCAACATTTTAAAACTTCTTGTGAACTGTAAATTCTTATACTTCTTTTGAGCCAGAAAAAGACAAACCACGAAGCGGTCTGCTTGGTTAGCAATAAGCCTGGCAAAAATTCTCCTTTCTTCCGAGCCCTGGGGGAGCACTCATGCAAACTGCCCTCCGAGTGACAGTCCCTGGGAGGCGTGACAGTCCCTGGGAGGCATCCCAGTACATCTCAGCTCCAGGGCAGGGAGCCTGGGAAGCCAGAAAGCCAGCCTGGGAATTACTATGGAATTAGGATTTGCCACAGTCCAGTGATGCCCTGAGGTCTTGGCACTGGCAAGCTGCAGGGCCATGCCATCTCCCGGCGGTGCCAAGCCCTGGCAGGCAGCCTGCCCTGCAGCCGGGGACCCCGCTGCAGAGCCGTTACGCGGGGCAGCCCGCATTACAGATGGGAACTCAGAATTTTCAGGATCACCGCATCTTGGTTTGGATCACTGGATGGACTTAACCGAAGATACGCACTCTGAGTCAGTCCCGGGCTTTGGGCTGTGGGACAGCCCGGGAGGATTTTCTCACAGTTGTAAACCCAGAGTGTCCGTGCAGCTTGCTTGTAACCCGGGGATCATTTTCCTGGCTTGATTAGAAGTGGATTCAAGGAGTTGCAAATGAAATATTCAAAGGCCAGCAAATTGGCTTTTTCTACTGCAGCAAATCTCTACTCGTTACTGTGATTAATGGGTTTTGAAACGTTTCTTCTTTTGTATTTATAAAATGGAATCACATGCAATAACCTCACACACTGAGTTCCTTATGAGGTATTTTAAACTTGTATATATGGCTGTCCACTGAGCTAACAATGAGTATTTTTACCATGTGCTGTAGCAATTTACATTCATGGTCTGGTTTTGCTCTGAAGAACAGGTATGGTTACCATTTCAGTATATGGTTACAATTTCACTGTATGGAGTTCTGAGGGCTTTGAGCAGTAATGAGTTTTATTCGAGCATCCTTTTCCCTGGCTATTAAGTCCATCGTTGTTTTTACCTCAAGGCTGCAGAAGCATCAAAGCAGATTTGTTGTCTAGTTAGAAACTCCAATCACCTCATGATTCAGGCATAGAAGTTCCCCTGACCTGTCATGACAAGTGACAGAGAATATGAGAGAACTGACTTCAGCACTCAAAGGAGAGATGGAGAAATGCAGAATCTTAAACACTCTGGATGACTCTTACCCTAAGCCTGAAAATATTATAAAGCAGGCAGGGAAAAAAAGCTCAACAACCATGTCCAAGTGTTCCAGGTGGGATTCATCTTCAGATTCAGATAGCTACCTGTCAGTGTCTACGCATGAGTTAGGTGTCTTGGTCCCCATTATAGTCACTGAAGACCCACTCCATACAGAAAATAGATCTGAAAGAGTTTGGGACATGTCAGTCTAAAGCAGATGCCACGTTTGTTCTGCTGAATACATTTCCAGACCCAGCTGAGTACGCTGACTATGTGTGCCCACCTGTAGAAGCTGCCATTGAAGACACGACCATGTACAGAGCCCTACAACAAGCTGTGCTACCCACAGGAAAGAACTGACTGTGTTAAATACCTTCTGTCCAATAGCCCATTTCAACAGTCACGTATTCCCAAAATACAAACCAAAATGCACGCAGGTTGGAGCTTGGGGAAGGGATTTGCAAGAAGGCCTGTCTTATATGTCCAGGCAAAACGGATTACTACCTTACCCAAGAGGATTCATGGACTACCTCGGTACTGAGCAGTGCGCATTGCTGATAACACAGCCCAGTAAACATACAGCAAAAGGTGTATTTATTGCACTTTTGTTCTCCCCTGCAGCAGTCGTGACGGCAGTTGCACCAGACGTGACTGCTGTGCCGTAATGATGGCACCTCACTCTCACAAAGGAGTCCTCACGCCAAAAGAGCTGCGTTTAACTGAAGGGTTATAACATGTTAGCGCTCACAACTGCTTCCCAGTTGCATTCAATGAAAAGGCTAAATCACCCAGCGCTTGGGCGTCTGGTGCTCCCTGTTACCTGGAAACTGGAGCCCTGAGTGCGAGCACTGTTGAGAAAGTGAGTTTAAAAAAGCAGTAGGAACATGAAAGCACGATTCATGTAAGACGTGCACCATCGTCCAACTCTCTGCTTGCAGAGCTGTATTGTTTTAAGCTGGAGGATCCTTTACTGATGTAATTACACCAAATCCCTCGTAGCTGGGATGCAGTTATTCCGGTATATCCCAAACTGGGGCCTTTGCAGGGGTGGGAGGAAGGTGAAAGCAGGGCACAGCCCGCAGCCTCCCAGATCCAGGGATCCAGAGGTGGTATAGCCACAGCGCTGAGCAACAATACTTATGCTAATCTAGGAGGGGAAGATCCCCCTTGGCAAAATAGCTTGGGAAAAGCTGGGTTGTATAAAAATGCTGGCCTATTCTCAGGCAATTGTTTTGGAAAAAGGTAAGCTATGAACTGCAAGCGCTATACGAGCCTGCTCTCCTTCTGCAATAAGGACGCCCAGTTCCTTTGTAGTTAAATTCTTCTCAAGTGACTTGTATTGCTTTAACTGTCCTGGTAAGACTCACACAAATGTACGTACAGAAAAGGTCTTGGAAAAATTCACTACAGTTTTACTCTAGCTTGGTAACTCCGGTGATTTCAATGAAGGCAGCATAGGGGAAAGCGGGAATAATGCAGCCGTGAAGCATTTTCACCCTTTTTGTCCTTCTCCCTTGACTGAAAAGTTGAGGAGAAATCTTGGAAGTGGTCCTGTACGNTCCCTTGACTGAAAAGTTGAGGAGAAATCTTGGAAGTGGTCCTGTACGCGATTTGTGCTCCTAAGCAGAGCCAGAATGCTGCGAGCCAAGCGCCGGGCTGAATCTCCAAACTTTTACTGTTTATATTGAAGCTTATATTCACTGGCTGCAGGAGTTTTGAGACCACTGCTCCCCATAGAACAGCTGGGAGATATCAAAGCCCTCGCGAGCTATCCACCCATTCACCTCCAATTAGACCAAGTGTCCACAAGATGCTGAGAACACCAGAGAGTGTTAAGGAAAAGGAATTCACTCGCACAGGACAAAGAATTTAAGCTGTTTACAACTTTCTGCTCTCTAATGTTTATTACTCCCCGCCCGTATAAAATCTGCCTCCATCTGCGGTACCTTGTAGCGACAGAGTTAATGAAAACCCAAGCCGCATTCCAAGGATGGCAATACAGAATGAGAGCGACCTCAGCATTGTTTTGTTAAGATCTCGAATTGCTAATACTGCAAAATGAAGTAATGCGCTCTGTCAACATGTAGTATGCTCTATAAATGGGATGGCCTGTTCATCTGTTAGTAAAACATGCAGAAAAGCACTATTTCATTGGCCTCAGAGCAGCTGACTGCTTGCTTTAACTTCTTCCTTAAGATT
>RSEF01000001.1:148616072-148628562 GCA_003993805.1 Himantopus leucocephalus | reverse complement strand
TCAGGTGAATATAGATATGGAGCAGCATAGGTAGTAGTAACAGAACTCATTAATTGTTAAGAATGTTTCATTTTCTTCATCAGTCAACAAAATCTCTTTAATACAATACTTCAATTTTCATGTTACAGTTCTTACAAAAATCTCAAGAATTAGAGGTGTGCATGAATTATAAGCATCCATCTTATGAAAAAATCTGTATTTCTGTCTTTTTTCCATTTTAAAATGCGGTGAAAGGCTGGAAATGTGACATATTCCACCGAATAGACATTTCTGAGAAATAATAGGCTGTCATGCCACCTCCCTGGATAGCTGTCACTCAGCATATCAAGCAGCCTGCCTTGTTCAGAGCCTTCCCACTGCACTGGATGGGTAGGAGGAAAAAGCAGGCTTCACCTCCATCAAGAATTGCAAGAGAATTGCATACAGCTCCAGGGATATTTTGATTCCAACATACAATATTTCTCTGACCAAAAGCTCTCTTAAACATTGTGGTCAGCACACATGCACACATGTGCACGCAGCGTTACTTTCTGGCACATGTGAGAGTGCGCAGTTGTCGGACCAAGCAAAATCCTTTTGAAATTATCTGTGTGAGGTGTGGGGAAATTATGATAAAAATGGAAAGCCAAGGGGATCATCTTTAGGATGAGAAGACTATCAGAGCACATCTTCCACACAAAAGACTGGAAAAACCTTGGAAAAAGACAAAGGCCACGCTTGTAGACTTTTCTTTCTATACAACAAGAGGCTGTGGATACAGAATGGAGCCCAGGGAAGGGCTGCACAGGAAACCAGTGGCTCACCAGAGTCCCCAGAGATATGGTTCCAGCTACAGCTAAAGGGCTCAGATGATGATGTCAGTAAATTACAAAAATCGATTGAGGAACAAAGCTAAGACTAATAGAATTTGCTCCTAAATAAGCAAAACTCTGTCATCCCCTCTTTGAGCCACTGCGCTCACAGGTAGACACAGGAACTTGCGACTTCTCTGGTGAGCAGTCCTGGAAATCACACAGAACAGACATGCTGTTTGCCTGATCTAAATACTCTCCGACCTAATCCGCGTGTTACTTTCAGTGGTCATTCTGTACTGTCACAGCAATTGGCAGTACCTTGCTACATCCGAGGCCTCTGCTTGAAGTTCACAAATCTTTGATGTTCTTTCACCCTACAGGAAGAGGGGTCAGCACATCTCGAGTGGGACGGTGCCAACAGCCTCCCGCTGAGCCCAGGTGCCCACGCGGGCTTAGTTCGCAATACTCAGACACCTGGCACATTTTCCCGCGATGGGAATCTTTTATATCGTAAGTACGAGATTACTGATAGAAACTTCGGTAAATCCCTAGTCCTTTGAGCTGCAAAGAGCACTTGCAAAGCTCTGACTCACTGCATACCGGTGGCACAGTGTTTGAACTGGCTCTGCTGACAACCTGCAACAACAGCTGAGAGAGGTGTGACCTTTCTCAGTTCAGAGCAACTGGCTGTTAATTTTGAAAGTCTGCAATAAATGAACGTCAGCTTTGTTAGCAACCTAACAAAATTACCAGAAGCAAGAGGGAAGATCATGCTCTGAAGGAAGCAGCTTGAGTACCTTATGAACAGAACCTATGATAACATCAGTGGCGGCTTTTTTCCCAGATATTCCCAGCCAAGAAAAAGAGTATTGAACTCTGCATCTCAAGCCCAGTCTCCTACTGTCACAAACATCCACATCACACAAAACTTCCTGTAAATTACCCAAGCACACAGGCAGAACTAGGTAAGCATCTCCACTTCTCTCATTGGGAAGCTGTTGCAGAATTTTGCTCCTCTGATGGTTAGAAATCTTTTCTAATTTCTAGTCTAAATGTCTCCTCCTTCAGATCATCTGTTAATACACTACGACAGCCCTTTAACTGAAACGATCCTAAGCATTCCCTGATTTTTATCCTCCAGGCAGGTAGTAATCAAATCCTCTCAGGCTTTGTTTTGCTAAATCAAACGGCCAAACTCTTAATCTCACCTCCTTAGGCACTCTGTTCCTCATATCACACAACTTCCAGTTGTCTGATTCACAAGATAATCCAGCTCCTTCCTCCCCCTTAAGAAAGGGATATCTTAATCCTCCTTTCTGTTGATTACAACTCCAAGCTTTGAGTCACCAGCATACTTCATCAGAACAGTTCTTCTTTTATTCCAAAGGTCTATTATACTAAATTGGTCCCAAGACCAACAGGAATTTCTCTAGTAACCTCTCCAGCCAACATTTCCGCTTTCAGCACTAATTGTTGTCCTATCCCTATTAGCCAATTCGTTACTCATCTCAGATATTTTTCCTACTAATCTGACTCGCATATGAAAATTCTCCGCGTAATGAAAACATTAAGATCAATTAAAGAACTATACATCAAGAAAAATCTTATTAAAGGAAAAGCTCAGGCAAATACTTCATTAAGTAATCTTCCAGAACAACCACAGCCATAACAGAATAAAGGTATCCGCTAACCGGCCTGTACTCCAATGGGGACTACTCAGTCCCCTTCTCCCTTTCCCTCTGTCTTCTCCTCCTCCCCGTTTGAGCACAGAAAGTGCGTGTGAGCACAGCTTTAACCTCAGCTGTGGTTATTTCCATTGCAGAAGCACTTGTGCCAAAGGTGTTTGGAAGGATGTTGGCTGCTCAGATAAAACTGCTGATGAAGGTAGTTTTAGGCCAACATTTGACAGTTTCCACTTAACTGACAGACCTCTTCTTCTGGTCCCGGTGCTGTGAGAGCAGCCATCTCCAGTTGGGAGATTGAGTGTTGAGGGACTAGTAACTTCTTAGACTGCCGGAGCAGGGTTTGCCAGAGCATGGTTTGCCAGAGCATCTTCTACAACATGCTAGAGACGGTATTTTAAACTGATCTACCTAAGTCAGAAGAAGCAGTGAATTAAAACCAGTCAAGGGTGCAGTTCCAGGTTACAGGTAATGATGAAGTTCCACAAAGAGCTGCAGTGCACCCCTGTTCAGCCCACCACTGCAAGCACCAGCTCTTGCCTGAGCTTACAGTGAGATGATATTAGGAATTCACACAGAAGAAAAACTATCCCTTCATTTTTTTTTTTCAGAAGGTTATTTCTCTCTCTCAATCAGTTTGCCAGGAACATCAGTGCCAGTGAAGCAGTTTAAAACTTTACTGAAATAAGCACACCCATCAGGCAGTTGCGCTGCCTACAAAACCAATTTTAAAACAGATTTAAATAGAAGCCATGCAACTTTTTTTGGTGTAAATGGAGCCTGTGGGCCCAGATCACGGTTGGGTGCTCCTATCCCCAGCTGTCTAACTTGTCCTTTTGCCATACACTATTTTCCCTGTAACAAAACTGGATGTGTCTCTGCTCAGATGGCCTGGCAGGAGACAGGGCTGGCTGAGCATCGTCATCCTACTTCTAAAGTCATGCCAGCCAAATGCAGCAGGGATGTCTACTGGAGGATTTGGGTCAGGAGGATTAGAGATCTAGCTACGATTTCCTCAGACGAATGAATAGAAACCTGTCCTGGCCCTACGTTAATCATATGTTCTTTTAACTCTTGCACCCACTTCTGAAGAAGCTATGTTAAAAGTTAATTTTCTTTTTTTCAAAGGAATGTATTTTATATTTATATATAGCAATAAGGAAAACACGAGTCCTTGGTGAGACCAGTTTTAGGTAAGTATCCTTAGGTACTTGCACATATCTTGAAAAACTGGGTTCCAAATCCTGGGGAATGAGATTGCTGCAAAGAGAACACATTTTTTATTATTATCTTTTTGGTCCTGATGCTTCTCAATGCCTCACAGAAGTGAAAAAAAAACCCAGCTGTAGAAGTTGAAATAATAGTTAATAACAAATTATTGTACTTAAGAAGAAAATTCCTGAATTTGTTGAATTTATTCTTATTGAACCTGAATCATCTCACCCAGATACACCAGCTGGCTTCCTGGCAGTTCAGAGATGATGAGCGTCAGCAGTAATTTATTACCTGCAAGAAAGAGCCTCAGTACAGTAACAAAACTTTTGCAGCATGTGGCCCTGCATTGTCAAAGACAGTGCACCAGAAATATTAAAATGGTCTGGAGACTGAAACCGTTGAACCCTCAGAATTAAAAAAAAAACTACATTGGGAGTTAAAATATTTCCTGTTTCCAAGCAGAACTTTAAAAGCACACAAATACTCTAGGCAGTCAGTTCGCAGCTGAAAATAACTTTTTCTCACACAATATGTAATTTTGAATGAGATATGCTAACATTTTTAATTCATGTGCTTCCTTCCGAAGATTTCTGGTGACAAAACTGTGAATGCTGTTAGCAACATTAGGAAGTCTTGCCATATCACTTATTCTACGCATCTGAGTGAAAGACTTGAGCCACCCAAAAAGTGCAATAATCTCCCAGTACACATTGTTTGAAGGGCTGTATTGTTTTCATGTAAAAGGGTGAAGGTGGAGAAGGTCATGTTTATATACTTAGTGTACATTCTTGACACACAATCAGGAAGCTCCTCTTAAAGTATTTCCAAACCCATCTCCAAATAATATTCAATACTGCAAATCCTGCTCACATGTAATCATGCTCATCATCTGAGATGAATCATGCTACTCTGAAATAAGAGAAAGACACCTGGATTGTCTTGCTGAGCAGATACAAAACACTGTGAATTCAGGCTAGAACTACGTCTGAAAATGGAAATCAGGAACTCTTAATCACATCAAAGCTTTTATATGAATGTAAACGGCTAAAGCCAATTGCCACATTTGACACACATAGCAGCAGATGGTGGACCCAGCAGAGTCCTCCAGCAGTACCTCCACAAGTTTTGCACTCTCAGGGGCCCCTACGTGCCCTCCTGCCACACATATGCTTGGGTTTATGCTATAAAAACCTACTCTGGATGGCTGTGACATAGCCACCTCTTTTTTTTTCATACACTTTGTTATTATTTTTCTTTGTGCTTTTTCCTTCTGAAGTTCAATATCCAAAGGCGAGAGGAGATGCAGGGTCAAGTGCTATGTGGTGTGGTGAATGCAGCCAGTATGTGCCCATCAGGGCACATCTTGGTTTATTTCACCTTTGAACTAATTACAGATGCAGGCTTGGGGGCATATAAACGGCAAACCTAACAACATATAGTGTGATCCCTGAACAGCTTAGGAAGGTCACCTCACGACATCAGTCAGAGGACTGGACCATGGCACCTTCCACTTCACGTATCCTGTACTTGGCCAAGTAAGAGCTAGGTCCCTCTTTCTGGGGGCTAAGTCTATACACAAAGTCTTGAGTTAAAACAACAAGGAACGGTGTCAAAAGAAAATTTGCTCCCAGGGCCAAATGGACTGACCCTGCAGACCTGCGCAGCCACACCTATACAAAATGAATCCTTTGGCAGCAGCACCAGCATGAGGAATTTTGGTCCCCAGCTCCCTGCTCCCTCATTCCCTCCTCTGCTCGAGGCTGAGCACCATCACCCCCCACGGTGCCGATGCATCTGCTTGTGGGACTGCACTATGAAACAGGTCGTTCTGCAGCCCTGCCTACTGCCCACCGAGGCCATGGGCGGTTTGGGGGCATAGCAGAGCGGGTGGCAGCTTGGAGCACAGGGGTAGGGAAGAGGAGGCTAGTGCTAGGGGATGGTCCGAGTTTGGATACTTAATCAGAAAGCTCTGTGTCAGCACAGTTTACAGGGCTGATCTGTTCTCAAGTGCCTCTAGTCAGAAAGTGTAGAAACTTGGAGGGAAAAATTCAATGTAAAAAGTGAGGATTCCATTTCCCTTTCCCACATTCAGAAACTCTCAGAAATACCACCTTTGTTTTGCTTTCCACTAACTCCATCCCAGAATACAAAACCTAGAAATATTTCCCAAGCAGCTGAGCTGCTGATCCCTGAATTTTTCTCATTTATCTATCATTATTTTCCCTATTTCTTAATTTTTGCTCTCATTTCATTGGCTTAATCTTTGTATAAATATTATAAATACTAAACTTGTTTAAATATTTGTGATATAAATATTATAATTTACCATGGTAAATGATTTCTAAGTAAAAGCCGATCTCAATCAAGTTTCGCAAATTAATGCTGGAGAGAACTGAAAAAGAAGAAGATGCTGTATAGAATCAGGTTTTGTTTTATACAACATACCATCTTTTCTGTTCTGGACCATCCAGCCTCGCCAAGAGTGACTTCAGCTGGAAAATATCCTGGTAGGGAGATGTACTTGTAACTTTAGATACCACGAAGCACAAGGCTGAAACTTCAAATTTCAGCACTCTGTCCATAACAGTAAGGGGCAAAAGACTCCACTTCAGCTGAAAGATAAACTTAAATAAAGCTAAGTAAAAATATTATTGCATAGTAGTCCAGCTAACAAGCAGTAACAGAGAAACCAGTTAAGTGAAATTAAAGCAAGCTTAACTCATTTACAAAATGTAAAGAGAACTAAAGATTGATCAGAGGGTAAAATAAATGTAATGAACGTCCCATTTTATGTAAGGTTTGCTTCTCTGGTTCTACATGCCTCACCTGTTTGGTTTTAACTGGTTGGGTTTAACAAAATACCACAAGTAAGACTGGTTATCCGACAGCCTACTTTTGAAGAGTGTAAGACCATGAAATCCTACACAATGGCATAGATGTTCATTCCAGCTTTTTAATTAAAAAAAAAAAAACACAAAAAACAACAACAACAACAACAAAAGAATAAGAATTTCAACTTCTGGATATGTCTGGATTTTCAGACCTTCAAAGCTTGGTTACCGCCAGCCTAAACCTCTAGATGTCTTTGCTTCCAAATGTCCAAAAGACTGCAAAAGACTAAACCCACCTGCAGATCAGAGGAAGGAAAGCATTGACTTGTACACAGCAATTAATGCTTACTGCTTACTACCACAGTAGCTCGACACCTGAAGAGACATTAAAGCATCACCACATAAAGCTACTAAGAGATGGTGCTGGCATTCCTGGATCACACATTCTTTGTTATGCAGCTCTACCTCTCTAATGCAATTTCTCTGTCTTAGCAAGTTTATCAAAAAGAGAGGAATCCTTTTGTTTATTGAAACTGAATTCCATGAGTTACCATGCAATTGGGCTTCCTGACACCGAATAAAAAATATTACCTCTTTTGACAACAAAAGTCATAAGGCAAGATGCCCAACTATACAATTTCTATTCAACTAATGGCTAAATGCTCTTATCCAAGAGCTCAGTGGCAATTAAGACTGATGTTCCCTATGCTAAATGCACTCCTGGAAAGTCCTCTCTTGAAGGGCAAACAACTAATTTTTATTTTTTTTTCTTAAAAAACACAGTGCTGGTCAGAACATGAGGTTTGGAAAATAGACCAGAAGTTATGAAAGCGAGTAAGCATCACAATCAATTAGCCCAACAAATAAGCCCATTTTTTGTGGAGAGGGCCAGGAACAGTGGAAAGAGCCCTGACGTGACTGGAGGGACCACACAGCTGTGACATATGAGAATACACCATGGCAGACAATATTCAGAGGCAAGGGTGCTCATATCATCTTATTCTTCATAGTGAATCCTCAGCTGGCAGATACCTGAGTTCCTGTCATTGTTGCCAAGACTGCTGACGGATTTACCATTCAGAAGTCATTGAGAGGACACGGGAATAAACCTGACACTAGAAATCAGGTTTCTTCTCCCAAGTGAGTGCTTGCCGCTTTGTTGAGGGGAACCTTACCCTGGTTTTTCCCCTACTCTTGAGTATTAACACTCAGCAACAGCTGTTCACTTGAGCAAGTGTTGTCCTCAAAGGTCAGCCTCAACCTCCTGACTGCAGAGACACGTCAGTTTGAAAGTGCCTGGCTAAGAAGAGATCAACCAACCAAACTCCTGAAGTAGTTCAGCAATGAAAAATTAAGCACTTGCTAGTGCAACTGCATTTGTACCACAGCCCTTTTGCAACAAGAATGTTACAAAAAACTGAAACATAGAAATTTGGAATGAGATGTTTCCCGAAAAGAAGCACAGTCCAGGACAGACAAATGTTATATTCTGAGGAAGTAACGTATCACAAGATCAGAGAGAAAAAGTTTAAAAGCTGATGATTAAAGGGGGAAACAAAAATGGTTTTGGTAGACATGACAAAATTTATAAATAATATGAAGTTAAATACATAAAATTATGAGGAATGTACACCACCAGGTGTTCTATAGCAGTGAGGGCAAGCAGACAGACCTCTGTTTACTTTTATCCATTGTCTTACAAGGTTCAAACAGGGCTGATGCCCCAGAATACAAATAACTATATTGCTTCCATTGCCCAAAGAGTGTACCGTACCACCTCCTGGTAACAAAATGGGAGCTACATTCCACTCCTGCTTTAGGGCTGGCTCCTAAACACACTCAAATAACCAGAAGTTTCTCCACTACTGTCAGCAGGCTTTGAAAACCTGCCACTGGTCAATGCTGGCACATAATGGCGGATATGGACTGTTAACCATGATATTCATGTTTAACTTCTGTCTCCTACTTCCTCACTGCTGTGACAACATCTCACAGATAAGCAACATAGTGCAGTGCTGTTTGTGGGACGTGTCACTTGTTCAGCCTGGTGCATCATGGTTGAAGGCAAATAACTTTGCTTCATTAGGCAACTCTTCCCAGTGCAGAGGCCATGTTGCTCCACTGCAACAGGGATGCCTTTTGCTAGCAAAGCCCTGTGAGGAGTCCTTTCCAGAATGTGGCTGTGCATCCCTTGCGCTCCTCTGCCATGTGATCTCCAACACCATTGACCCCTGTCATCTTCAAGATGTTCTGCCTGATTGCCAGTGCCCAGGAAGGCCTCCCATCCCACATGCCAAAATATGGATCTGAAATAGAGATCACAGAAAACTCAGAGCCATCCGGGGAGACAGAACTAGCAGTGACCACGGGGCTCAGTCATTCTTCAGTACAAGAGGATGATGGTCATGATAATCATGTTTGCAGCACTGTGATTTACTCCAACTTAGACACTTTCCCTGTTGCCAAAAAGGCTCTTAGGTTCCCTTGCCAACACCGGTGCTCGGAGGTGGAGTGGAAACAGGGAGGGGATAAGAGACACACCAGAGAAAGGCTTTCTTGGCTGCCTAAAACATGAGTCTTGATGCTTCATTAACCCTTTGCATAACTGTCCTGCCAACTGAAATGCTGCTGGCAGTCCTCTGGCAGGTCACGCAATGGAAATTACATACCAGGCACGCACTGCTAGACAAGCAGTCACCAGAAACGTATCACTGAGTGCTCTTACCACTCCATTCCACCACCTCTCCAGCTGCATACTTGGAGGCAGTAATTCTCAATTATCTTCCCTTTCCAGAGCAGTATGAGATCAGTGTACAAAATGCAATCTCTTCACAAGAGGTTGCTCACACAGGAACGTCTGCTTGGCTATGGGAAAGAACCTCTGTGCACAGGTTTGTCTGTCTCCCACCAAGACCCACACCTATGCCAGCAACAAATGACATTTTCCTGATTTGTTTAAACCAATTTTAGTGTAATTGCTTCCTAAAGTGATGGTCACACCTTCCCATCACTTCTATCTTCATGTTCCCAGTCTCCTCCTCATCGCAAGGCTAAAAAATGTGTGACTGTGTGATAGAGGAAATGACTTGCTGAAAATTCACCCAGCGGCAAAAATGGAGCAAAAGATGAGTTTTCAGCTGGGTCAGTTCTCTGATCCAACAACTCGCTATGCAGCTGTGTTTTTACTGGACACGGACACAGAGGAAGCAGAAGGAACACCAACTGCCTTAAATCATGAAATTGCAACCTAACCAGACCTAACTTTTAAATACTGAAACCATGGCTGAAAGTTCTGTTGTAGGTGGGTCCCCAGGGCTCGGAGTATCAGCCCAGTAAAGGGAGCGGTGCTACACCGTAACCTTCACCTGGCAGGACCACAGGGACACTACAGCAGTCAGATGGGTGCAGTGCAAACAGGGCCCCCACGCTCCCTTCAGAATTATGTTAAGGGTGTTCTTGTCACATTGTATTAATAGTGCTGTACAAAGGAAGAGCACAAATAGCAGTTATTGTTATCTGAAAGTCATGATACAGCCCCCCCTCCAAAACCAGCAAGGTCGATGGTCTGGGAGAAGCGAGGGAGCCGAAGCTTTTTGCAGATGTTTTGCTTTTGTGCAGCCTTAATTACTCAAATATCACCATACTTTCATTTCAGGGAATGGTTGGCTCTGACATTTTTGCAACGTTCTTTTGTGTTTTTATTATTTGTACATTCAGAAATGGTTTTCTGTGAGGTTCATCACTGTCTTATTAAATGTCTATTCCAGTAGGGCATGGCAGACGCAATTATTAACATTAAATTTCTGGCATTAAATCTAGCCACACAGTTCTTCCTGACGTTAAATTTTGCTTTTCTCTAATTTAGCCCACATTGAATGACATGACAACAGCAGTAAAATTACAAACATCCTAAAGCTAAGCACATTTCAAAAGGTACAAAACCTACAAGTAAAACAATTTGCAGAAGCACTCACTTAAGAGGCATACTTGTGCCTAGCCTTGTGCCAAAGAACAAGGTGACGATCCCTCCACAAGAAGTCAAATGCAATGTGTTTCTTTTCTCAGCAGGACGACTGTATCCCATGGGAGACACCATCCAGCCCCCTGGGGCTCCCCCCACCCTGCCCAGGCCCCAGGACCCCATGTCAGCCCCCCGGGGCTGTCAGCCCCTGCCCCAGCAATGCCGCAGCAGAGCCGGTCTCCGGCTCCCCGCAGCCCTGCCCTGCCTGGCCATGGGCCAGCCCACCAAGCCCGTCCCACACATGGGCCCATGACCCGTCACTGTCCCCGTCCCCATGGAGGTGCCCGATGCCCGGGGCTGGGGCTGCCCCGGTGCCCCCGGCTGCCCTGCGCCTGGCTGGGGGTGGGACGGGCCCTGGCTGCCATCACCCACCATGGGACTTGCCGTGGTCCCAGCCTGGGGGAGCCCCCAGCCTCTGCAGGGCCTTGGCATTCAGAATTAAGAACTAGGGCAGGAGTACAAGCCTGCCGGCAGCAGGTCTGGTTCAAGCCTGCCTTGCTCCTGAGCAAGGGTAACACCATTTGTGAGCACAGAACCGCCCGGCAGCCTCTACAGCAAGAGGACACAGAAGCAAGAGTGTGGGTTAAAAACCATTTCCACCCCATCCCAGAAATGTCTTCCAGCAAGCCAGTTTACACTTCTGAAGATCCTGTGGCAAAATGAAAACAGCACCAAGCACCAACATGGCGTAACACTGGGGTGCTTATACACTAATCGCCTGCACCAGTGGACCACTGAGGTACTGTCAGTTCTTCAGTTCCCTACACACTAACTTGGGCATGCAAAATGTGACCCCAATAATTAGGGTTCCAACAGCTCAAGTTAGGAAGGACTCTGGTGAGTTCAGACTTAGAAAATTAGTAACAAAGACCTATTAAAAAGGTGTGAATGCAGCTCCTCACCGATTTCAATTATAACAGTCCCAACAAATGTCTCCTCCTGTTTTCCCCAGTCTCCTTTTAACGCACTGCAGTGACAAGGGTGATGTTAACCATGCTGGAAGGAGGGTGGCTGACAGTAGCGTTATCTTTAGGCTGGCCTCTGGATAACCCGGTGAGACAAAACTGGGAGGTCTGCCTGGGATTGGGAGCAATCTCTCCCCCTCCCTCCACCCTTATCAGACCCTAAAATTGGGGCGTGCGGCTTCTTTGCCTTTCCTGTTGTCTGTCTCGTACCTCTGTGCTGCATTGGAATGTCAAAAGCAAATGGCGTTACATCAGCATTACATTAGAGGGTTGATCGGCTGAGAGGTGTGCCACAGAAACCGAAGGGTCACAGAAACCACAAGGGACCGACTCCTTCCAGCCACGGGGTTCGTCAGGAGCCAGACGGTGGCCCTGTGCACACCCACGAGAGCCTCCCAGCCCCCTCCATGCACATCCTCCTGCATCCTCTGGGGTCCCACCTACCAAAACAGAGGCATTGCTCGCTGGGCTTGTAGTTAACTAATACACTGCTCCCTAACCTACTCTGAACCAGAACATCCTTTCCTCTTTAATGACACTTTCTGTTGCTTGGGCATTTTTAAGGCCAAAAAGGCTGTTATTACTGTGACTGGCTATAACATTGGTCATATTTTCCCCCCAGACACCATCATGTACACCCTGCTTCTGTGCTCTCATCTGCTGTTACATGACCAGCATCCACCTCTGGTCCTCCACTGTCAAGGACTTCCTAAGGGGCCACTGAGGCAACCTGAAGGCTTGCTGGTGGAAAGCGAGGCGCTTCTTCCTCCCTCCCTGGGAGGAGGTGGTGCTGCGCCTGCGCTCCTCTCTGCTCTTCCTGTGTGCATGCCAGTGCTTGTAGGGGTCTTCAGTGAGCCGTAACTCGTTAGGACAGCAGAAAGCTATCATGCTTTTCTGATGGCTGCATTACATTTCTAAAATTGCAGGAAGAGGCTCATGATAAGTCATAGAATCATAGAATCATAGAATCGTTAAGGTTGGA
>RSEF01000001.1:148596239-148615072 GCA_003993805.1 Himantopus leucocephalus | reverse complement strand
TAAGGTCTCTTCCAACCCAAACCATTCTATGATTCTATGATTCCCATATATATAAAAAAAATCTTATAACAAATTGTAGCTCATTTGTTTAAGAAACCCTCATGTGTACTTGCTAACTTTAGGGAAGCAGCTTTAAAGGCAAAGTGGTGGCTACAGCATGACTCTGAGGCCACAGGCAATATGAAAAAATAAGCAAGAGAACCAAAGGAGCTCAAAAAAAAAAAAAAAAGCTGATTTTTGAGTAGAGGACCCACAAAATCATCAGGCCTAGGGTATGGCCAGGAACTGGTTTGCTAGCTGAAACAGCAGCTACAAGGCAAGAGATGTCCCACTGAAGTCCATGCCTGCTTTCTTCTGCCCATGCCCGTTCCTGGCTTCCAGTGGCAGGGCAGCCTCCTACTATCCCAGCCCTGAGCTCCCCCATCACCCACGCCAGGAGAGACCACAGACTTGCAATGGGGCTGCAAAGACATCAAAACTGGGATGTGGGAAAACAGTGATGGAAAAATTCAAATCGTTGCAGAGGGACGGGCGAAAAGCTCATGCACTGTGGGGTGGTATTTCACATGCCTGCAACTACAACTCCAAACACGCCAAATATACACAGCCATTGAGTTGAGTTGGCCCCTCAGCATCAGTTGGCTGGGTTGGCGAAGGCTGCAGTTTCCCTGGGAGGATTCAGTTTTCCAAAATCTGGGCAGCATTGATCCAGGCCAGCATATGACTAACAGTGCGGCTGTGAGCCATGATGGATGCTGTCTCCCTCGCAACACAACAGAAACAGTAAGACTGCCAAGAAACATTAAGTGAAAGTAATTTAATCTCTTTTCACCTGCCAAGCAATCAATTACTTGAAAAATCAACTTGTTTCGCAGCAGCTCGTGAGCAGATCTGAACAAACTCTCACCACAAGACCAGGCAGTGGACACAGGCAGCACTTTGGGATGGGACAGTAACAATGGGACAATAACAATGGGATGATAACGATGTCGGGCTGGAGTGCTCTACTTGGGTTCAATCAGGGTTCATAGCTTGAGCGACTTTGGTAGCAAACCAGACAGGCACCATTAAACCGAAATCCCGCCCTTTCAGATGAAGGCAACAGTGAAGGATGAACCAAAGTTATTGAACCTAACTGCTACCTTCAACCCATCTGTGGTCCTTCTCTGGTGCTCTTGCTGCCTTCAGTGACCAGAGTGCATCAAACCCCCTGCCACTGCAGGAGCCTGAGCAGCCTTCATAATACCAATTAATACCAAGTACTGCTTGGTATCAGTTAGTAATATGGCAGGCAACGTGCAGAGTGCTTTACACCTCTGTGAGTTGCAACTTGCCAAACTTCTTCCTTTGTGAATGTCGTTAACCCTGGCCTTCCCGAGAATTTCAGTATTGACGGCATATTATGTGACTACACCTAAAGAAACATATCTGACTGCAAGTTCTGAATTATATTGTATCAGTCATTTTAGGACAAATTCAATCCTGATAAGATCTCAAGATCTCAAAAACTGGTAGTTATGAATCACAAGAAAAAACATTCTCACATATTTTTCTAGTTTTCCACCAGAAAACATTTTCTTAAGTATGTAGGAACTGGGGAACTGAGCTTTTCATCCTGGGAAAAAGATATTATTAACAGTAAAATTGAATTAAAACTTTTCAACATGTTTCATTTTCTCTTTTGTATATAAGAAATTATGAAGTATACAAAAAAACATTTCAACATAAGACAAAATATTTTGATTGACCTTAATATTTTTTCAACAGTTTTCTTTCTCATGAAGAAGATTGAAATATCTTAATTTTTATTCTAATTCAAAGGAGAAGCAAAGTTTTGAAATAATGGAATTTCATACATTATATGAACTCAATTTTCAGCACAATTTCTATGTCATTTTAAAATACAAATATAGTTTAAAGAGAAGAAAACAAAATGACGAGAAAAAAATTTTAAAATTTCAGATATCTTTCTAAAAATTTAGAAATAAGAAAATAGAAAGACAATTATTGAATATAAAAAAGGGACAAAAATCTTAATTTTTTCTCAATATGAGTGTTTTCTTTAGTAGTAAGAAATTCTTACATGCTTTTTTTGGGGTCTCTGTTTGAAGCTGACCATATTCCTCTTGTCCACTGGGTGGCATTACTACCCAGAGATGTAGCATTTGATGACTACATGAAGTTGTTACAACAAAGTAAACATCTCGCATACTTTATTGATCTGAATCTATAGGATTAAATTAGTTTCATAAGACAGCCATCTAAGCTAGTCTGCTGATGTACAAAACTGCCGCTTCTTAGCCAGGTAATTGTCTTGTCTGACAGTTTCAGAATGAAGATTGCTGTAAAATAACTGGATCTTTCAGCTTAATTTAATTCATACTACTGGGTTTGGCAATGTCGAATCACATACATCTCTCTGCAAATAAGACATTCAAAGGAAAGTATTAATATAGTAAAAAAACATGGTGACTACCTGTGAATCAGAAATAGAGAATAAAATTAGACATAAAAAAAACCTCACAGCTTCAAAGGGCATTTGAACTTGTCCTGGTTTGCGGTCTGAAGGGGAGAGAGGTAAAAGAGAACATTTGTCATTTGATTTTAGTAGCCAGCCAGCCCAAAACACGACGGAGCTCTAGCAAAAATCAGGGTGTTCAAGCACCTAAGCAGTCCAATGAAGTGAGGCACATGCTTACCACCTCGATGAAGTGTGCTGGAGGTGTCAGGAGAAAAGCAAGAGAGTGGATGCTATGCTGCCTGCTGCACATGAATGAGATACCTGAGCTCTGCAAAGCATCCCACAAATCCCACCACTAAATTGCCCCTTCTTTCCCATCCATGTACCATCCCCATACTGCCCGTTTCCTTCCAGTAAAACCAAAGCACAAGGAGTGAGGAAAGAAGCTCCAAACCCAAGTTACATCTCAGTTGGCAGGAAGGACCCTCAAACCAGCACAAAGGGGTGCGCACACATGGATGCTGGGTTGGGAAATACTTTGGGTCACAGTTTATAAAGCAACTCAGCACTACTAGGAAATACATGAGGAACAGGAATAACTCTCAACAATCTCTCTTCTTTTTTTCCCCTTCTACCACGTTAAAAAGCAGGAGCTTGGAAATAAAAAAAAAGAATCCAGTTGTTGTGCAAGAATCCACATAAATAAATATGAACAGGTAGAGTGTTAGATTACTGGATAACAAACTAACAAGACTTTCTGATGTTGTTAAGGGTTTCATTTTAATCTGGTTTGACCACAAGTCTTACACCACGATCTCTGAGTTCTGTTTCATTGGTATTCCCATCCTTCTCAACACATCTTCTCCACCCCTTCCCCCAAGAAACGCTGTTGTTAATCTCTTAAATAGTCTGTCTTCATGTGCACATACCAGACCTAATGCACGTCAGGCTTTCACCCTTGAAGGACTTGCACAAACTTATGATAGGACAGCAGACCTTGCACTTTTGGCATATCACAACTATCTTATTGTGAAGTTCTGTTCTCATGCTACTATCACTTTTTGTCCCAGGTCTTACCCTAGGCTTTAACATCTTCAAGGCTGAGAGTATTAGCACAGAAGAACCTGCCCTGACTGAACCTTCTAGGAAAACAAAAACCAAACAAAACCCAAAACTTCCTATTTCTACCACCACTGCCCCCAAATAAAATAATCCATGGGTTACAAACTGTCTCATGTCTTCAGTAGTGCCCTCTTCAGGTAATGAGAATAAAACCTCCATCCATCCTTCCTGAGGCTGGGCTCTCTTATGTTGCACAGCGCCTTGCTTCTTGTGCTTTTATTCCAGCAAAATCCATTCGAAAGGATTTCTAGTTCGGACTGAGTGGCCTGAGTGTGCCCACACCAGCTCCCACACAACGATGGGCAGCCGCACATTCCTGTCCAGCCCCCCCTTGGCATGCACGACGCACAGGGCTGCCCACGCTTATCCCAACGCACGCGCAAAGGGAGGCTCAAGACACAATGCACAGTGGGTTTCTACACTGCTGAATTAATGTAAACATTTAGAAAAAGAGAATACTCTGTAGAAGGAGTTCACGGTACAAAGCTGTCTGCCCACTACTTCCTTTGCTCTGCTGTTCTCTCTATGAGCACGTACATTTCGGGTAACAACTTGATTAAAGAGACAAAATTGTCTTTCCCTGCGAGATTTGTATTTAAAATCTCCCCACAGAAACAAGGGTGGTTTTTGTTTCCTTTCAGCAGCCACATTTAACCTATTTTTGTTGCTTCCACAGGACTTCGGGGGTTTTTTCCTATTCATCTGTGGACTAACTTCTATAAATTGTGGTCTTTGTCCTCTAAAAGGAGGCTGCATTAGGAGGAATGAAGTTTTTTCAATAATGATTGTTCCTTGCAATATCAGCAAGTTACAGATTTTCTTTATGTCACCAAGGACAAAGTTATTTTCATAATGTCACTAATGGTTATTCAAACGTGACCACAAGAATACAAGAATCACTCTATTATTGCCAAATCCAGTTTATCCACTTACTATTTCCAATACACCCTCTCCCACCTGAAGTTACCATCTTCTCAGTTCTACTAATTTAACTACTCATCCTATCCCAACCCAGCTTTGTCAAGTGATCCGAATTATGAAAAAAAAAGGGAGGAGGAGGAGAGGAAAAATAGAAAGAAAATCTAATACAAACTGTTCTCCACACAAACACTTTTTGTGGTCCATTTTAAAAAATGCTTATTTCACAGATTTGGAAGAAAAGAACAAGTGGGAAAGTGAAAACGGCAACCATATAAGCCAAATCTGTCACCAACAGAAGAACCACTTTTATTCAAAAGGGTTTTGGATCAGGCCTTATGAAGGTCCTTTCTATAAGTTCATCCCCATTCATGTATTTGGGCATTGGTTTGGCCAACACACATATCTTCCTGCTTCTTACCATGTCAACTACATCAAAGAAGTAATGCCAACTAATGAACTTGTCCATATACATTCAGTAAATGCAGAGAAGGTTTCTCCTCCTCATTTCTCACTCCCAACCGTGTGGGCTAGAGCCCTGCCGCAGGGCTGCACTGCCGGGAGCCAGAGCCGGTACTGTCTGGCACATACCACGGGTGCCACAACTGCATTTCTGGTCACACTGATGCAACCGATGCTATCCACCATGCTTGCAAAGATGTTGCTCATTATTTTAATGAGTATACAGAATGAGCAATTTTCAGCTCCATGTGCCACATCATGTATGAATTAGCAAGCAGAAAAAATGTCTTGCTACAACAGCTAGACTAACTAATTCATGTGCAGCTGCAGCTGCGCTGCTTTGCCCAAGAAACATACTTGTCATCTCTGCGAAAAGCAGGATTTAAGATGCACTCAGGCTAGTAGCTCTGAGTTGCCTTTTTCCTCACATTAGCGATTTGCAAATAATCCTACAGATCTCTAAGGTCTTGGGATACATGGCCTACGTACATGCCAGAGAATGTGCACTGCTATTAATCTCTATATTTTCTACGTAAAGTAGACTATCAACAGAGGACTTCTACAGTCTTTGGTTCCTTCTCTTGCCAGTTTATGGCAAACCCTGTCATGCATTTTTGGGTGATTTAAAAAGCGCAGGAGATGTACCCCATTTTGCAGTAGAATTCATCACCAACAAACTCTCTAGTCGTTGTCCATTTACATGCTCTTCCTCCTTCTAGAACAACACATTGTCACCTTCTCTATGTTTTTCTTACAAATGTATAAACCCTTGAGCTCAGCTGTAGATAACTTAAAAGTCACTGAAAGCATAGTTGGAAAATCCTGATGGCCAGGATCAGCTACAGCTGAGCTATTCCAGGACACAGCTACCTAACAAAGCTGTGAAATCGCTGTCCCTGGAAGGTAAGTACAAGTTAGGCGATCTATTTCAGTGCTTCACTATCCTATCATCAGAGAAATACTGACATTTAGATGTCTCCCTGTCACTCTATTTTTGGGGGTCTTATTTGCTGTGGACACATAGAATTATATTGCCTTTTCTCCTGTGGTTATATTTAAGAAATTTGGAGTGTCTCTCCCACATCCTCTTTTCTGTAAATTAAACAATACCAGTTCTTTCAGACTTTTTTATATATTGCGGTTTGTAAACTTCTGGTAAATCAGCATTACCTCAAGATGGCCCACATCATTCTTCATGAGGGATGCCCAAAAATGGACATGGTACTTTCTGCTAAAGCCTCAGCAGGGCTAAGTAGAGTAGGCAGATTACTTTGCAAGTCTTGTATGCAGCAGTCCTGTTTATACATGCTGGTATTGTGTTTGCTTCCCTTACAATGCATGACACACTGAACCACAGATTAAATTCAAGGCAACAACAATCACTGCACCCTCCTCTGCAGACCTGTTGCCTAACAAACAATTCATCCCTTATCGTGGGGATGTGCGCTTGATTGCTGACAAATAAACACCGTATTTTGCACTTTACTTGTATCTTATTTCATACCTAGCTGACCAAAACAAATTAATTTTAATCCCACCCTCAATGTTTGCAGAGCAACTCCTCTCTGTTTGGCATTGGCTGCATAGTGAATAAACTTAGTCTCTACTCCACTTTCCAAGTCATTAATAAAAAATGTTAATTCATCTTTGACCATGACAGACATCTGGCTCAGTATATAGGATTGACCTCTTGCTCAGTATATAATTCCCATTAATGCCCACACAGACAGACAGGCAGTTTACTGTGGTTATGGAGATACAGCACACCAATCTCCTACAATTCCTAGGATTTTCAAGGCAATGTTGAAATACAGATCAGATCTACTACATTTCTCTTTCTTGAAAATGAGCTCTTTTCAAAGAAAAGTGTTAGGTTATTTCCCATTTCCTTCCATTTTTTAAATTAGTCTTTCCTTCAATACATGTTCAAAGCCCTCAGGTAATACAGAAACTCAATTCATGATTCCATGTTGCCTAGACCACGTTTTTCTACCAGCTCTCAAATTTGAGTCCTACATTCCCTGCCCTGGGTTCCTTCAGGGACAGTCACCAACTTGACTGACTTTATAGTCATTCAAAATCCTTTTTGCCAGATCTACTGTTCCTTTTACTTTAAGAACCTGGCAATAATCAGAGAAACACCCCCTGAATCACTCAGTCGAGTTGCCCTCCTCTTGGTTGTGCTATTTTCCACTTCCAAGCCTCGCCTCCATTAGTCCTCTTTCCTTCAACGGACATCACTGAAAGCTGAAGCATATTTTTCATTTGATCATTTTTATTCTCTGCTCTGTCATGTCTGCAGAGCAAATGCAATCCTTTATTTTATAAATAGCTGAAGAACTTTTACTGTTGGCACCTCTGTTTTATGGTAACTAAGCAGGACTTACGTGGTTTTTACTTTGGGTCTGTGTTTCTGACTTGTAAACATTTCTTTATTGATGCTTCTGTTCTTTTTTTCTGTTCTTTGTGGGAAAACTCACTACTTCCTTCTAACAAACTCAAAAAGTTCTTTGTTTGATAGACTGAGTGGGCTGCTTTGCAAGCGTTTCTCCTCAGTTTGAAATACCACTTCCAGTTCCTCTGCAATGTTAACACTGTTCACCAAACAACATATAAACCAGTATTAATGGGTTCATTGGTTATTTGGTGTTAGTCTTCTACATCTAGGAATATCTGAAAATCGCTTGTTCCTACCCATATATCTGCTGTGATGACCAGTGCCAGTAGTCCAGTAATGCCTAATGAACAGCACCAGCCACAGGGACATTCTGGCACAGGGACTGAGAGAGTGGAGACTCTCCCTGTGCTCATCTCCATGAAGCTGTGCAAGCCTGAGTGCCCCTTTTGCTATGTTGCTTACTGGCTTTTCTGCCTTACCTTTCAGACAACACACTAACATTTTTCCTTGAAGATCCACGCAATCAGGTTTCTGCCTCCTGCCCTGCTCAAACGCAGTCCAGAAAATGAGACACCGCCCCACCACCAAAATGCCAAAAGCAAAGGAGAAATTAGTATTAATATTGGTTCTTTTACCCTCAGAATGTCTTCTTCTCCCAAGAGTAACTTCTGAATATCTCTGTAAGAAAGTTCAAAGGAGAAATACTCATTTCAGGATGACAGCTGACTGCTCTAACCTTTCTGGCTAATGTTACCCTCATTTTCTAAGTGAGAAAAATGGACACGAAGAAGCAGAATCTCAAGCGAAGGGATAAGCAGTGTTTCTGTGACCTTGCCTTTATATCAACCCCTTCATCTCCAGCCAGCAGGAAGAGCTCCCATCACCCGCACCCAGCAGTCAGGACACCACCAGGGAACGGCAACATAAGTCAGCCCACAAATTCACTGAGGGTGGCTGGAGAGATGCCCTGTGACAATGGTGACATCAGTTTGCTCTTCTGTGCTGCTCAGACTGTGACCTCTCCAAAGACTGTGTCCAACCAGATACACACCAACTTCAGTACCCTACCCAAAAGGATCCCAGCATGAGGAAAGCTTTGAAAGACAGCTCTATTAAAAGCAAACCACATCAAACACACTCTAAATAACTTCCCCCAACAGCTGCCATAGGAACCAAGTGTTTGGGGGACAGAAAACAAACATAAAGTCATATTAAACTCTAAGAAAAATTACATTAAAAATATCAGAGGTTGGGGATTCTGGATTTACACAGCACTGACCCAGAGGATGATGACAGTAAGAGCACTTACTGTCTGCCTCTCAGCAGTAGGATCCTTTGTCAATAACACACATTTTAGGGATGAGTTTGCAATTGAGTTTTTAAGTATTGTCCTTCTTTTCTTAGGCTTTTTTGTTGAACTGATGTAGCATTTCAGTAGCTTGTACCACTATTTTTAGAAATTATCCACCAGTGATTATTTTCAAGAAATAAAGGATTCTATACATACAAAGTCTTGCCTTCATATCAAACCCTTCATCTTGTCATTTTGTGAAACAGATATAAAAACACAGAAAATTACCCCAGGGATCTGTGACTGCTCAATATGAAATGACCCTTTCGTGAAGCTTTCATCTTATCAAGTATCTCCGTTACAAGAAAATGTTCATTTCCTACTGGGAGGTCAGTTCTTGTCATCATTTTATAAAGATAGATTTTGCAGCTCTTTCAAAGCAAGATTTTCCTCTTTGCACTTTTCTAAATTAGGCTAGTACTGCTAGATGTTATCTGCAGTATATATACAGTACACTCCCTTATCACGCCTTTTGATCTGCATCATTGAAAGTTTTCTTCCTGAATGTCTCATATTTACTATCTCTATTCTGTACAGCAAGAGCACAAATTCACGTTTTATTACATTCACATTTTACTACGCAGTTGCCCTTGGAAGTTGTGAATAACCAAAAAAACAGACAGAACAAGTAAAACGTTTCACTGATCAGCACCAGAAACTGAAGTCTGAAAAAACATTTTATGTTCCCGCCTGCCTCCACTGAGTAGTGGATACGGTGCNTCAAAAAAACAGACAGAACAAGTAAAATGTTTCACTGATCAGCACCAGAAACTGAAGTCTGAAAAAATACAGGCTTGTGGATTACAGGTATTTTATGTTCCCGCCTGCCTCCACTGAGTAGTGGATACGGTGCTACACCTTCTTCTCAGGGCAGTAAGTCTCCTACAGCTACATTTGCGCACGGATAAAATTACTTACAATGTCTTTTATTGACCTGAGAGGAAACGGCAGTTCCCTCATCTGACAAAAGCCTGGTCTCTTCAGTATGTAAAAAAAGACCACAAGGTTCCAGCTTAGACTGCAGACAAGATGCCGTCCATCAAGCACAACTGGCCATTGTGGCCACCCCCTGCCTGAGTGGAAGGAATGCAATAAATGCCAAGGATGCGGCTTTACCACGAGTTACCTTGTCCACAGAGCTTGCTGAAGAGCGCACTCCTTTCAACACTTCCTATTCATGTGCAAGCCCCATAGGCATTCTGAAAATAACACAAGGAAACCAGCTTGTGGTGAGGCTAAAGGGAAGACGAGATGCCTGAAGATGCACCACGTTCCCTCAAAACACGGTATTTGATTCTTGCAAGAACAGGGTAAGAGCTGTCACGTCAGCTACCTGAACAGCGGTTTCTTCCCAACGCAACAGGCCACTTGCAAGCCGAGCCGTACAGGCACAGTCCGTCCCCAAAGTAAAACACCGCAACCCTCACACCAGGGAGAAACTAGTATCACCGCAACAGCTAAAGGTGCTTTGGTACGCATCTCATATTCAAGAATGATTTATTGGGGCAATAAACTCTTGGGCAATTTATCCTTTGATGTTTGGCTTACAATTCCCACTGGAATCATACGCACTATGGAAACTATGATAGATAATCTGTTAAAAAAGTGCATGTTTCTTACGCAATGTTTCCAGCATGGAACCAAGCTTGAACTTAACAGATGGGTCCTTCTAGTATGGGATCATTTTGTGGACAGTTATTCTCCTAAATAACCTCAAATGCTTCTATATTTTCTATGAGCAAATCGGTGTTTACATTCAAGCTTCCTCTCTCTCTTCTTGATGGAAGCCCATTTTGTAGAAAGCTGCATGATTTTAAAATGTGATAAATACTGTACGAGAAAATGTTTTCATTGGTTTCAGAAACTCAGGAGCTGTCACGATAGCTCACCTGCAAACATGACAAATAACCAGAAAGCTGCTACAAAGAGTACAGTTTTAACACTAACTTGTTTGTCATCAGAACTCGAAGTTAAAATTAGAAGCAGAGCTTCTTCAGAGTAAGTTCTGGAGATAACATGATAAAGAAAAGGGGTGATAGCAAGAGGTCTTGAATTATTTTCCACTGTGATTATACGATAAATGTGTGCTTTCAAGTCTCATGAATAATCTCTGCGAAGAGGATGAGTCTAAGCCTGGAAAATTTCCAAGTGTGTCCCTCTCGTATCCTTTCAGCATCTGAATTTAACAAAAACACCCACACATACGCACAAAAGATCTACTTCATCCTAATGAGTAAAAGTACTTACCAGCAATCTAAACGAGACTTCCTCAATGGATCAAGAAGACTTAATCACATTTAGCCCATGAATTAATGTTTGGTAATTTTCTTGCCAGCATCCTGCCATCATTAACAGCAATATCTGTTTAATGACATGCAAGTTCTTCTCGTAAGAGACTGAACTAAAATATAACATGACGAAAGAGCTGTTCTTAGGCCGGTCAACTTTTTGCTTCCTAAAAATAGAAGGATAAGACCTGATAGCCCGTTTTCTATTCTTTATAAGAAAATCTGGAGCAGACAAAGCCCCCCAGAGAGTCCTCAAAGTTATGGTGTTATCTGTCTGTCGTTTTGTGCTCACTTAACATTGTTTCTAGCGGAGCTGAAACACCACTGCCAAACACCAGGATTGACTCGGGCTAATCTTTCTCTTGAAGGAGCAAGAGATGTTGTCACCTTGCCTTAGCACCAGCTTCCTATGGGGCCCAGCCTGGAAGAATGGCCCTCAGAGTGGGACTCCTAAAAATCCAGGAAAGCAAGGTTGTAACAGAAGAGTCGTCTGAGGAAAGACCAGTATCTCTCTGGAGCGGCATGGAGAAGATTGAAAGCACCAGGCTGAAATCCAAGGGCCAGGGCGCAACCTGACCCTGCCAGAGGTGAAGTGGATTATTAGTATTAATCCTGGCCAGACTATGGACTGGCTTTGTTGATATTTTTTTGAAGAAAAGTGACTGTTCTGTACATATTCCAAAAGCAAGGGACACAGTTTATTTATTTTTGCCACTCTCCAGGAAGAGTTTGGTTTATTATTCCAAAGCCAGGGGACTAGCTTAAAGTTTCTAAATGGAGGAGAGAGGCTTAGGCAACATCGAAGATTAAAGGGGGGGAAAAAACAAACCCACCCTGTCTGTAGTGATCCCTTTCCAGTGCATTAACTCCTTTCCTGCCAGGTGTCCTGAAGCTTCCTGGGACATAGCTCCAGAGAAAACCAGAGGATACAGGACAATAGCACCATATCTCATTTCCCTTTATAAAAATCTGGGACTACAAAATAAATTCCTTCATGGGAAGAATGCACTGGCAGCACAACCCATGCTGTGGCCAGAAGTGTAGACACTGTGGCAGGTGACAACAGGATGTGGGCTGTTGAGCAAGTGACAGCCAAAACAAAAAAGACCGCACAGATCTGTAATTAGGTCTTTAATATTCCAGCAAATGTCACGGCTAGCATCTACACAGATCTTCTCATTTAAGAAGAACTGCACACTCAGTTATGACAACAAAAAGGCACAAGGAATTTCTGAATTAAAGAATAAAAAAGAGCCATAATAATTGCTTGCTTGAAGAGAAAGCATGATCATTTCCTAGACTATAAGGCACCTAAAGACAGTTCCTGAAACGGAAACATTTCCTCAGACCAGTTTACAGGTCACCCAGAAGCCCTTCCTGAGGGATGACAGAAAGCATGAGGTCTTCCAGGCAGATTTCATGCATTGGGCCTTCTTCACTTCCATCCACGTCCAAAACTGTAGTACTGGGAACAACCAAATGTGTGAAATAGGTGTTATTTCCATAAAGTATTACTGGAATATGCATCCAGATGAAAAAGCCAAAACCAAACCATTCATTTGGATTCACCGCCATTTTTAAGAAGTCCTGGCCAGGAGACTGACACATGGGTAGGATTCAACCTAGCAAATCTGGGCTGGTCATCTAGATGCTTTTTATAGGCAAAGGCGGCATTTCCAGAGTACTACTCATCTCACCCTTCAACAGGCATATCAAGTGCTGCTTCTCACTATTGGACTGACTGGAAAGAGACATCAGGGTGGATAACTCTCATGTAGACATCTACATTGCAAATATCTAGAGTTAGACTAGAAGTATTTCTACTCGCCTATGACAAGGAATAGGGAAAAAAGAAGGGCTTGGGACGTGAAGGGTAGCAATAGACCATGCTGCAGAGTGAGCCCTGGGGATGAGCTGTTTTCGGAGGGATAGATTTGTATGGCTGTTCCCACAATGAAACCAATACATGCTGCTGGGACCAGACCAGCAGACACACCACCACGGTGGCTGCCTCCAGCCCCTGACATTACAGCAGTACTGGTTTGGCTGGACAGTGCTAAAATTAGCACTTTATTCCCACAAAGAGCCTGAGTATGGGCTGTCCTCTCCCATGTGGCAGAGCACTTTGCCCTCTTCCACGGAAACAAAAGATTTTGCTTCAACTTTCCAAGCGGGTTACTCCGAAACATCTCCCTACAGTCTTATCTTAAAGACACAGGCCTCCAGTCAGGAGAAAAGGTTCAGCAAGGGACACCACCAAAAGCTTTGATTTTTAATGATTAAGGGATTCAGGCGTGACATTTCCTTCTCTCAGTTCCATTTCGCCCCTTTCAAATTAAAGACTGGATTCAATCACTGGCTTATTTTTACAGGCATTTAATCACAATGAAAAGAAAACAAAACCCCCTGGCAATGAGACAAGCTCTGCAGCCTGCCTTCCTCCTTACACTGCTACAACTCATTACAAGGCAGCTCAGTTCAGCTGTGAAAATGACAGTACCTATCCTGATAAAATCCAGAAAACTGCGATGCATCACCACCTCTCTGGACAGCAATAAGAACTATTTGGAATTTAAGACAAGCACAATACACGATTGTCCTTGCAATTACAAGTAGCTCCAGAAAAGTATTAGCACAATGCCATTTAAAAAATCTCTCTTATCACCCTCATCCTACCAAAGGTCTTAGAATGACCTTATTACCCAACTCTGAACACGCAGTGTTTTAAAAACACAGTGTTAGTGCTTATCTGTTGTCCAGATCCAAATATTTTGTTTTCCTAAAAAGGGCCTGAGAAGCCAAACAAATCAACGTCTTTAAGTTTCTGTTGGACGCTAGAAAGGATTTGAAGCTCAGGACAAACAAGGTTCATCACATGACGGGGAAAAAAAAGGAAGTAAACTAATAAAATGTAACATCAGCATCTCCTTGGGAGAATCAGCGTTTTTGCATCATGTTCTTGCTAGTTCCTAATTTCAAACTGTGGATTTTACATAACAAATTTAGCATGGTCATTCTTACTAATTTACACAGGGAATGATCAATTCAATTTAATAAAATGACTGCTTATTATTGTCATTGAATAAAACCCTGACAACATAAAAGACATCAAAAATAATACTTTGATGGTATTTTAGGAATTTCTAACACTAAAGATTTGAAAAGGGAAGGGACCATAGACAGGGGAGATGATTTAAGAGCATGTCATTTAATGAAATTAAAATTAATGAGTAATCTGTGAAATGGAGTTGAACCCAAAACATAAAATGCGAGAGTTAAAATAAATATTTTGCACCTATGATACTGACTTTTGGAAGGCTGATAAACTTTTCCCCACTCTCTTCCCTTAAGCTGTCCTTGGGGAAGCACTTGAAGCCATTGCACGAGGAGCTCTCCCTGCTAAGACTGGCAAAGGAAATAGTACATTAATGAATACTGACCCAAACCAGCTCCGTCATCTGTGCCACACACCCCGGCAGACCCTTCCGGCAGGCCACTGCTAGAGAAATCACAAGCACATTACACACTTTGAGCCCTTCTAAGCAACCCTCTCTCTGCTGCCCTTCTTTTCACCTTCCTTATGACAGTGCAGGCAAGAGTAAGGAGAGGCTGAATCCAGCATCGATGTATACGTCGCTGCTGACGTGGGCATGCAAAGTCGCCTTTGGCTCTGCCCTGCTTAAGCAGTACAATCAAACACCAGATATTGGTACCTTTTTTATTGGTGAGGTAGCTTTACAGTCATATATAAGATTAACCAGCTCTTAAAAAAAAATTACCATTCACTTCTGGAGACAGAGTGATATTAAACTCCACTGGGAACAAAAAAATGAGGCTGTTATTGGAAAGAGAGCTGCACACAGCTGCTGGGTGAAACCCTGAGGATGCAAGGCATAAAACCAGGCTGTTGGTGACAGCAGTTTTCAGTGTATCCTCTCTGGAATTGGTTAAAAAGGTTTAAATCACAGAATTAATTCCGCTTCAAAATGTGACATGGGTTTTTTTCTGCAAACATTTGCATGAAATACTTCCCTGTTCTCCACCCAGTTCTCCATCTGCATAGCAAAAGGGGTTGCTGTGAATATCACTGAGCAGTTGTAACTAACCTTCGCTTTCTAGCTCTCCTCTCCTTGAAATTTGTCCTATAAAGGAAGTGATTATTTGCCTTCAAGCTGATTGAAAAGGCCTATACTTAAATATTCAGGAGTCCTAAAAGAGCCTAAGAACTAAGGGAGGAACTAAAGTCAACCTGTCCTCAGTGGAGACTGACCTCTGCAGGATGGCAGCACTGAAGGGTAAAAGCTCTGATGTCAAAGATAACAAATCTCTTCCCCCCCCCCCAATAAGTTAATAAAATAAATAAAATAAAACCTGAGCAGCATTAAACAAATACCAAGTGAAAAGACAGTCCCCATTCTGTAAGACACAGATCAGCGCACTGTTCGCAGTGTGAACCCTCTAACGAAAAAGCACACTTCTCATATTGCAGATCCTAAATCTCTATCACTTCCAAGCAAGCCTTCTTGACTTCAGCCACTTTTAGAGGACCAGAAAGGACTATGACTACTTACTACACTCCCATTACCATGAACGAACGTCCTCTGGTCCTTTCTGTATCTGGGTAGTGAAAATTTCTAACTTTTTATGCATTTCTTTAGCCAGGAAAGCTATCCGGATGCTCCATTTTTTTTTCCTCTCCCCCTTCACTGATTTCTGCTGCTATCTTCCCACAAATTAAAGAAGATTAGAAACATTTTAACAGTACTGGAAGATTTTCATTATTTTTCTTTATTACAAAAAGAGTCATTAGAAAAGAGATAATTGCAATCTGAAAAGAGAGATGTAAATCTAGGACTGTTCAGCATCCTAATGAAAATGGAATCACAAAGGCGTATGTTATGTGCTTCTAAAACAGGCTCCCTCTGGTTTAGAGGAAAGAAAAAACCCAAACCCACCATTGACAGCATTTTACAGCTACTATAGAATTAAACAAAAGGGCCACCCCACTTGCAAGCAGCTGAAACAAAGCATTCAGCAATGCGTGACAGCTAAACTCAAGCTCATCCTTCTTCCTTCCCGTTATAAAAATGCAATGCACCTGAGAAATATTTTATTGTCGGCTTCAGAAAGTCGTAATAGTCAATTTAAAATTTATAAGCACTAATAAGGTAACACATCCAGTTTATCCTCCTGTTCACCATTAGTGTTGATGAGATTCAAAAATGGGAGATAAGAAAAAAGCCACAGATGTAATGAAGTAAAAACCAGTGACTCGCCTTGGGTACCAAGAGCTTGAGGGGAGGAAAAAGGCCAAAGGTTAATGCCATTGATCGACAAGTTCTGAGCCTTTCCAGTAACTTCTGCTATTTAATGTATAAAATATTGCAAAGAAAGATGATTTTTTTATTCTCCTGCATAGGAGATACTGCGGTAGCCACAAATGAAGGAAAGTGCATAGGGCATAAGAAGGTGGGGTATGATTTTAGTAAGAACTGGTGCAGGAATGCAAAATAATACATAAACAAGCCATCTAACTTTGGTGTAATTGTAACAAATTGTTATAGCTAGCCTGCATTTACAACAGTGCCAGCAAGAACATATTTTTTCACTTTTAATAACCATTATTACAGCATACAAGGTGGATTCTGACCCTTTTCTCAATGCATTGAATATTTGGCAAATGTATTATTTAATAACTCTCTAACAGTATAATATGCATTAGATACATATATCTCACAATATACAGAAGTACTTCAGATATTGATCAAGGTGAGGTAACCTCCCTAAAATCCTCTATGCTGCTGCTGCTCGAGTGAAAGATGTTTCCTCGTTATGTTGCTGCAGCAAGTTCTGAAAGCCTCCCGGAGTGACCACCTCCCTGACACAGCGTCCCCGTGGGTTTATTGCAAGGAGGTCAGACTGCACGTTGGAAGTCCACCTGAAGCGCCTCAATCCTGCCTCTACAGGAGACTTGGGTTTTTTGCTCAAGGCAAAATTCACCCACTTTCCATGGACTAGGATTTCCATGGACTTTCCATGGACTCCACTTTCCATGGGATGTATTTCAACTTCTTTTAGCAATCTGTGTGGCGCTGTGAAGTGTCCCCTGCAGCACTCTGCCCTGGCTTTTCTTCTGCCAGCTACAGAATAATATAACTCTCTTGAACTCATGAGGAAAAATCAAAACTCCATCAAAATATGAAGAAGGGAGCTGCTAAGTCTAGAGAGGCCCTTCAGGTGCATATCTAAGACTTGGAAGGATTAGTTTTATTTACGACTGCAGTATTTATATCCCAATGTACTGCACAAAAGTCATAAATATTATAATCTGTAAGACTGATATTAACAGCCCACTAACAGCACGACTGCCTGAGGTCTCCAGGCCTTTCAACTCCTGCTCTGCTCGGCGGGGCACCCGATGGTCTGAGACGTGCTGGCAGCCACGCTCATGCTGACTCCAAGCAACCAGGCAGCTCTTCCCTGTGAGTTTGCACCTCTGCCCTCTTCAATGGATGGAAAGCTACTTCTGGCAGACCCCTTTTAAATAGACTACCAGCTCTGGAGAGTGCAAAGGATAATGGGGATGAAATTAAGAAAGAGTTGTAGAGTGGTTAAGATCAAGTTTTCTTAGGAGGACATATTTTGCTGCTTGATGCCCACTGGCATTTACACCCAGCTACACCAGTATCTCTGCCACCTCGGGCAGCAGCACATGCAGCTCTGAGCCATGAATCTGAAGAGATGCACCACATCATACTGACCTTCCTGAAGGGCTCTGCTGATTAAAGCTTCAAGTGAGAAGCTTTGCATAATTTTAGTTTTTAATTCTCAGGGTAAAAATGACAGTTTAAGCAGTAAGAAGTCTCAGGAAATTCTCTGTTAAGGTTTTGGCTGTCCTTTATTTTTAGTGCAGCAGGTGCTTCACAGCTCTGATCCTGCAAACAGGTAAGCAAGTGTTCGTTTGTGATCCTAATTTTTCCCTTCAAAAGTAATGGGACTGCTCTCATGCACACCTGCCTATCTGAAGTTCATGGTATGTACGGCCCAAGACTGAGACAGCTGGTTTCATTCCAGTGAGAATTTCAGTAACTAACTTAGAATCAGAAAATTTGTATACTGTCCAGTTTAAAACAGTGATGCTCAGTCCCCTATTTCTAAGAGCACACATACACTACAAAGTTAAGTATTTTAAGAGTTGACAAAATATAGCAGCTAGCTTAAATACACATGCACATGCATGCATATAGAATCATAGAATCACTTAGGTTGGAAGAGACCTTTAAGATCATTGAGTCCAACCGTTAACCTAACAATGCCAAGTCCACCACTTAACCATGTCCCTCAGCACCACATCTACAGTCTTTTAAATACCTCCAGGGGTGGTGACTCATATGCGTACTAATGCACACACACAGACACAGAGCAAAACATGAAAGTCCTAAGTTTACCAGATATAACATAAGCAGCACAACCCAAGTGGACCAGTGATGGCAACAGCAAGCTGAGGGATGGGCGGTGTTGAGATTCGCTGCCAGACCAGTGTGACTGGGGAGAGGGTGGCCCTGTGTGCCCATGAGGGGACACGCTGCCAGCAGCCTGGCTCCAACCCTGATGCACAGAAGCATCAGGAGACCCAGCTGAGGAAGTCAGAATCATGATGGGCAAGGCAGAGGTAGCAGCTACGCCTGCCATGGCATGCCAGGGAGTAACTTACTGATCTCCAACCAAAACCCCAGCAAACGCTCAGAGCATCACCAAGCCTGATGGCGAAGGAAGGACAGAGGGCTGTGGGACTGTCCTGGTTTGAGGTAAAACAGGACGTATTTTGGTCAG
>RSEF01000001.1:148581934-148596229 GCA_003993805.1 Himantopus leucocephalus | reverse complement strand
TGATCTCCAGAGGTCCCTTCCAACCCTGACCATTCTGTGACTGGAGAATAACAAATATATTCCTTGCTGCTGAGAAGAAGCAAAAATGTGACTCAGACCTGTTGATTGATTATTTGGACATAAATTGTGTGAAAGGGTTTAGAACGAGAAGTCATTGTTAAAGAAAAGCAGTAATGAGGAATGGAAGATGAGAGAAAAGTTAAGCATAATTTTACCATAGCCAGATTGTGCCAGAATAATTTGATGGTTCTCTTTGATAGGTGTTGCATTTCTGAAAAGTGTGTGGTATTTTTGGTGTTAGATTTTTGGTAGAGAAAGGGAAGTGTTTAGACCATTGCAAAGAGCACTGGTACAGTTTCACTGGGAATACGAGTACAATTCCAATGCCCCATGTCCAAAAAAGATAAATTAATGTCTGGAGGAATTGTAAGAAAACACTTAAGGAAATAGAGGTACTATCATCTTGAGGAGTGGAGAAGACCATTGCTTAACCTAGCAAAAGGGAAGATGAGAAGGGTGTGATTATTCTCAATGGCTATGTGAAGGGAATAAACAGAAAAGAAAGAGAATTCTTTCCGTTAAAGCACAGCGATGATGGCAAATGAATCATAAACTAGGCGTAAATAAACTCAGGTTAGCAATTAGGAGGCTTCTGCTATGGCAGCAGGGTGTTTCTTGAACAATCTCTCAGTCAGTTGATGCTCACCTTCCTCATCTCATGTTCTCTCATCAAAAAGTGTTGTCTGGAATAGGAAATACCTGTTCTGACCAGGACTTGTGGGGTCCGCAAGAAGTATTGGTTTTCACAGAAGAACTATTTTATATTAAAAAGATTTGCATTGAGGAATTTGTGGTCGTTTCTGCGTGTAAGGACTATTAGCATTGTGTATATCTGTTCAAAGGCTCATATTCCGCTCAATAAATGAAAAATAGAGCCTTGTGTATCCATGGAGACGAAATGTGCTAGAGGACAGAGAAACTGAAGAAGTTATAAGGTATTTTCATCTCTAGACTTTTTTTATTGAATGGAATGTATTTGCGATGAGGGCAGATCGCTTCAAAAGACACAAGATCCTATGTACCAGTTGGGTCTGGGCTTTAAAGTACCTTAATATCATGAAGGCAGGAAATGGAGAACTTAAGCAAACGAAGAGTGGTAGTCAAGTGCATTAGGAAAATGAAGATTGAGCTTTAGTGTCACTGGGGCAGAAAAACAGCTTGTAGTTTTAGTGCAATTATTTAAGCCAATTCCAATTTTCCCACTTTCCTTTTTTTTACCACTTGTAGGGTGCTTTTAAATTTTTATTTTATTACTTATTTTAAGGTTTCTGCTGAGTGGAAGAAATGTCGCTTGGCCACCCCTTCCCCTCTGGTGAGGAATGAGACGGCGGTTTTGTCCCTGTGTGTATGGGGACAGAGCGCAGTTTTATTCTTTGTGAGGGATAGAGAAGAGCCCTGGGAAGCGCTAGCAACCCAGTCCAGCAAATATGTGAGGGTTGTGTTTTTTTTTTTTTTTTTTTTTAAAGACAGAAGCTATGCAGCCTTAAAAGGACTTGTTTAAATTTTTGTGTGTGTGTGCTGAATATGTCAAGTTTGTAAGGAGCCAGCGATTCTCGCATCCTTTTAAAGTGAAAATTATAGAATACTTCACATACTGTTTCTCACCAAAATGCAGATCCTACCTCTTGCTGTTTCTCACTAGATTCCGTTTTATGATTCTACTTGTAGCATGCGGACTGTTTTCATAATTTGCTGTTTAAGAACGCATCAGGAGGCCGGGATCTGCTGATTTCTAACAACCTTGACATAGTGCACTCAGAAGGAACCCCCTCTCCTCCCCCTTACCCTGCAAACCTAAACAAGTCCTTTTAAGGCTATATGAGAGGGATGGCTGAGAGCTAAGGATATAGGTGCTATATAAGTCATTAAATAAGTGAAATAATCTGAGAAGGACTGGCGTGAAATGGAAACCAGAAATGGCAGCAGAAATGCAAAGCTTCATAGAAATTAGCTGGAGAAATTGATGCATTTCCTGGCTTCTTTGCCTTAAAAATTGGTTCAGATGGTTGGGGAGTGTATGGTATATTCCTGTTGTGTAAACATAGCTGAGCTAGGGTCTCAAAGAAGGATCTGAAGAGAGTTTTACAAATATTTGGTATTTGGCTTCCATGAGTTGCAAAAGAATGCAGTGATGGAGGCTTTTTGGATTTCAGTGTATATGGTTTGCTAATAAGGAGCTGAGTGGTAGAGTGCTCATTTGCCTGTCATTTTTCAGAGTGCTTCCTTAGCTTACAGTTAATTTGTAGCAGGCAAATCATGCTAGCCTTGGAAAAAAGTGAAAAATGCGATTGCTGCTTTAGGACAGCTTCATTCTTCCCTGCATGGACTATATATCTGGCTTTTCCCATTTTGAGCTCTTGTGATTCGGTGGCACACGACACGTAACTTTCCTTCCAGCAGGCACCGTGCTTCAGTAGCCATCACTGGATTTAATGCCGTTCCTCTTCCATGGGTGGCTTTATTATGAAATGTATGTTGGGTTAACGGGCTGAGGTGCTCGGCTTTGCAAGCTGATACAGCAATCTTGTTTTCTTTTTCCTATTCTAAACGTTATTAATTTAGGTATTAGCATGGGTTTAATGCAGTATCACTTAGATTAGCAAAATATTAAAATCATTCCTGTAAGTCAAATCCCTTAATGCATCTTCTCATCTGTGAAACTCCTCTGGAATGGCCTTGGCTCAGCCAAGGCTGCTCTCTAGCATTGGTAACAGGTTGTGAGCTGTGATCTGGATATGAATAAATGTAATGCAGTAAAGTGTATCCTGATAAAATTTTTGGCATTACTCCTCTTATATGTGGAACTTTTAAAATGTATTTGATTTCTGTGTGTGGCTTGTAGCGTACCTCTGTCTGCAGAACTCTGATCCTAATCCCTTTAACATGAATGGGAGTTGCTTCTTTTCTTACTGGAGTCAGTTGAGAAAGTCCACAGACTCTTTTTCCCAAATATTGCTGGTATGTCAGACACTCCAGCACCGCTTAAGCATTCTCGGGTGTCTGTCTCATTTTACCTCTGGAAATGGCTTTATTACCAGGCTTTGAATAGTGGCTCTTTAACTGGGTATTGACTTCATTTGTAATCATCATGACATGGGGAGCAGAACAACCTTTGCTACTTTATAGGACTCTTCAGTATTTTATGACTAATAGTTATTAACGTGCCATTCCACTGTACAGACAGTACAGGACGCAGCTAAATCCAGTTGTGGATAAATGCTTGCCAAACGTGACAAGTTCATCCTCTTTACCTCTGTTAGTAAGGAACACTAGGCTGGCTGAAGGCATGAAGACTGATGACATCTTTTCATGTTGTCCTCTCTTTAACATTGAGTAAACTTCCATAGCTTTCACATCAGAAAGTCATGTGTCACATTTGTTGTGCACTAAGCAGTTAACTAGTTCTGCAGATTTGAATCCCTCTCTGTGGAAAAATGTGGCCAGGAGACACTGCGTTGGGACAAAGCTTTTGTAAAAAAAGCATCGTGGCCAGAGGGCAAGGCAAGTGACTTGATTGGGGCGACCCTGTTCCCAGTTGAGCCTTGGCATCAGATATAGACGCCAGTATTTGTGGGTTTTGAATGAAGCTGCCCATCAATAGCCTTGAGTCCAAAGGGAAGATACCAGTCTGCTCTGGAGGAATTTCAAGGCAGCGAGATGAACGAAAGCTCCTCAAAGGAAGAAATGGTCTGGCTTATCTTTATTGTTTTGTGATTTTTAGGAAACGTCAGCTTTTATTTTGAGAATTGCTTTCTTTGATTTGCAGTAAAAGACCAGACTGTTTCCTTGGATTTCTTCCCTAGCCACACAGTTTTGGGCAACTTCACATTCTGATTTGAATCTAAATTCTTGGAGTCAGCCTCATCATTGGCGTGAAACAGTAAAATAAAATCTAAGTGTGATGGATTTCTTCTAAATGGAAAGGTTTATTAGTTTATTAATTTCTTGGGTAGTTTGGTAATGAGTTACTCAGGCAAATGTTTTTATTACATTCTTTCTTACTTCGTTTTTTGTTTGTCCCCTAAAGCAGAGCTCTTGCTTTTGGCAGCGATTTTTATTGGCCATGTTTAGATGGAGTACAAGTGTGCAGCCAGCACGCTTTCTTATGCTGCAAAATGAAAAAGTGTGTGCTATCATTTTGAATTATGAAGAAATTTGTTTTCACAATAACTTTGAATATTCTGTGGGGTATAATTATTTATCACAATAGGTACTTTTTATGTCAACAATGTACTAATTAGCATGTTAATACTCTTTAAAAATCCAAGACTGACAGTAAAGGTTTGGGGAAAATAGCACGATGTACTGATTTGTTTTTCTAAATGATACTTTGCTACTTATTTTCTCAGCTGGTTGGTAAACTACTGTAGATAGAAGTTTCTGTTTATCTGACAGAATAAATTTTATGGGTTTAAAACAGTGTTTCCTTCCTCTGGGAGGGCTGGACAAATGAAAGTAGTAATTTGCTCGAGTTTATTGATAAACTTCAATGAATGGCACTGCCAGTTTAAAAAAAACCCTATTTCTCTTTTTGATTAAAAGATTTGGAATTACCTTTTTTCTCTCTTTATTTTTTACAGAATTAGAGAATAGTTAAGATTGGAAGGGCACCTCTGGAGATCATCTAGTCCAACCCTCTGGTCAGAGCAGGGTCGGCTACAGCAGGTTGCTCAGGACTGTGTCAAGTTGTGTTCTGGGTGGCTCCAGAGACAGAGACGCCACAGCCTGTCTGGGCAACCTGTTCCAGTGTTTGACCACCCTCACAGTAAAAGTCTTTTCTTATGTTTAAGTGGAATTTCAGTGTGCACCCACTGTCTCTTGTCCTGTCACTGGGCACCACAGAGAAGAATCTGTACTTCCTCCCCCCATCAGGTATTTCTGCACATGGATAAAAACCCTTAAGGCTTCTCATCTCCAGCTCTCTAAGACTCCCGTTGTATGAGAGATGCTACCGTCCCTTAATCATCTTTGTGGCCCTTTGCTGGAGGACTTGCTCCAGTAAGTCCCTGTGTCCCTTGTACTGGGGAGCTCAGAACTGGACCCTGTGTTCCAGGTGTGTCTCGCCCAGGCTGAGTGGAGTGGAAGGATCCTCTGCCTTGACCTGCTGGTGACACTTTGCCTAAAGCAGCTTACGCAGCTTAGGAAGCTGTCGGCTGCCTTTGCTGTGAGGGCTCATTGCTGGCTCAAGTTCAGCTGGTTGTCCACCAGAACCAGGACCTTTTCTGCAAAGTTGTTTTCCAGCCCGGCGACCCCGCTATATTTGACTTGTGTGCTGGACAGTTGTTGCATTGTGCCCAAGTGTCCCTAGAGGATCTAGCAGGCCTGCCGTGGTGGGGCCTGACAGGCCACCTTGTCATTAAGCTGGTGTGCCTTTGTGCAGCGTGCCTACAGTGTCCTACAGGCAGCAATAGGCAACCTGCATACCCATTAACATTTGACATCTGTAGCTGGCTTATGGGCCTTGTGATGGCTACTTGACATAACTGCAGTGACCTGCTAGGGAGCATGGTCCCAGGGCTGAAATCGATACTGTGTGCGCAGTTTGTGCACACAGCGTAGAGAAGAATACACAAGCGTTGGTCTGCACTAAGCTTTCTCTGTCGTGGGTACCTTAGTGTCTTACCTTACACCAAAAAGTGAGCTAGTATCCAAAAGGTTTTGATACAAGGAGAACTGGTCTTGTTCGCAAAAGCCAGGGTAGATCCGTTGTTATTATCTAACCGCTTCCCCTGAATGGTTTATAGATGCAAGTCTCCTCTCTTGTTGGTGTCAATCTTTCACTCTCATTAAGGAAAAAAACCCACAAACTTGCTTGTAAACCAACAAAAATCAGTAAGATTCAGGAGCAGACAGGGTACCTGTAACTACTCTGAGCTTCCTATTTAAGTTGTGCTGGATTGCAGCTTAACACTCTGTGTTTTCATGTTTATGAAATAAAGGAAGCTGGAAAGCTTTATGCGTGTTTCGGGAGCAAGAAATCCTGCATCCACAAGACATCTTGTGAAATCTTTATCAAACAGGTATAATGTTCTGAAACAAAAGCAAGGAAATCAAAGATGCTCTGTAACATTTTCCTTGGAACTTACACCATAATGCTTTTAAAAAGGCATTAAATATTTATTTGTCAGATGCAAAGTTGCAGTTCGACCTTTCTAAATGCAGAAGACTGTCAAAATGATAATCCTGTTTTTCCAGTCTACACTTTTCTTCCTCTAAGTAAGGAAAACTCATTATCCATATAATGCCAATACATGAAAGAATTAATTGCTTTAATAGGCAAACACTCAAAAGTACTGAAGCCTTGAAGCCCAGCCTTGAAGATAAAGTAGGATATCAAAGGAACAATTCAATTATTTTTTTATTGTATAACCCTGTATCAGTGATGAAAACAGCTAATATTGCCTCTGTATTTGGAGCCAAAGTACTTAAATGAATATGAAAGTCCTATGTAAAACTTTTTTTTTTCCCTTGACTTGCTGCCAGCAGGTATTTTTTATCTCAAAGATGCATGGCATTTAAAAGGTTTAGTCATTTTTAGGCTCATAGTGGTGGTGTAGTCCTGAAAAATGCATGTTTCCCTGAATTAGAAGGTTGAAAACTCCAAAGCAGTTAGTTGTTTTGCTCTAAATGTTCAACAGAATAATGAAGAATAAACTTGTGTTTAGCTGTTCAGCAACAGGCAGTTTTACACAGTAGCAACGAGATAAGGAATAGAAAAGAGAAATGCCTGAGTCTATACATTAACAGCTATAAGTATTCAGTAACTCTCCTGAAAAATGACAGTTTGGTCCAAAAACCAGGTGAACTTTGAAATGAGAATTAAAAAGTATTACATTGGTATTAAGATCCCATGGAAGATTGGTAGCGTCTTCTAACCACAGACTGTTGTGATGAGCCATGTGTACCTGTNATAAGTATTCAGTAACTCTCCTGAAAAATGACAGTTTGGTCCAAAAAGCAGGTGAACTTTGAAATGAGAGTTAAAAAGTATTACATTGGTAGTAAGATCCCATGGAAGACTGGTAGTGTCTTCTAACCACAGACTGTTGTGATGAGTCATGTGTACCAGTAGAGAAGAGCACAGCTGTTGCAAGAGAATGAACCAGTTCTGAAGTCCTGAAGTAGCTGAGATGCAACCAGCTGGACCAACCATCTCCACTCACTGAAAGGAAAGGGGGAAGAAGGAGCAGAGTGCTGAGCTCTTTAGTAGAAAAGGGAGAACGCCTGTTCTCCCTTTTGTGGGAGTCTGTGGCTGTGTTCCCGAGTCCATTGGAGAATCTCTTCATCAGTAGAATGAAATTAATGTTAGGTGTGACCTACAAATTCTACTACTGTATCTTTACAGAAGACTTTAGACCTCTCTTTTTCTGCAGTTCCCTCAGGNAGAACGCCTGTTCTCCCTTTTGTGGGAGTCTGTGGCTGTGTTCCCGAGTCCATTGGAGAATCTCTTCATCAGTAGAATGAAATTAATGTTAGATGTGACCTACAAATTCTACTACTGTGTCTTTACAGAAGACTTTAGACCTCTCTTTTTTTTTCTGCAGTTCCCTCAGTGTCTCAGTCAAGGTGACCAAGGGTGATTGCCACGTACACAAAATCCTCTTTAGTCTGGCAGTGTATGTGATTATTCTTACGCTGGATGTATTTATAAGTAACAGGACCAGGCTCAGCATATGAAAGAAAGGCTATTCTGGCATACATCAGTTAAATCATCCAGATGGGAGAAGCTACTTTTGGATTTTTTTCAGATTCTGCTTTAGGAATTGCTTCTTCAGTGGTGGTACTGAGAAGGCAGATGTGGGGCCTTCTGAGGGGTAGCGGTCGGCATGTGCTTTATGTGTGGTAAATGGCCAAGTGGGTGCCGCTGTACTTGCGTGTTGCCTGCCACAGTAAGAGTGGGAAGGGTCACTTCTTGCTGAGACATTTTTGAGGTGGGGACCGAGCCCAGTAGAAGCCCCTTGTGAGTGTACAATGGCAATAACAAATTTTGTGAGCGTGACTAACAGGAGGGTTTGAGGTGGGGTGTTGAAAAGGCAGAATGCTTTCTACTTGTGACTTGTCACCTTGAGTGAAGATTTGCCCCATCTGTTGTCATTTAAGATAATCACTATTTGTTCTTCAGGCAGCGTGATGCTTTCTGTCAAGTGGTATTATCATATCTGCTTTTAACTCTCTATTACTTAAAATATTCTTAGAAGGTACAAAACAACTCTCCTCATGCATCTGTATTTTCTTTGGTAAAGGTGTTGGAACCCAGCCCTTTGTCATCTTCACATTTGAGAAGACATCACCCATGACAGTTGTGTGGGGAGAGAATGAGGAGATTTGGTCATTAAAAAAAAATTATCTGAAGGATACTCGTCGTACTAAATTTTTACATGTAATAAAGAATGTCTCTTTTTATATTGACCTGACTGAGCACCATGACGGTGTCCAGCAAGAATCTGCCTGTGGTGGCCTGCCCATGCCTGCCCTGCCCGTGGGCCAGGAGGGTTGTTCCTCCCCGGTGAGAAGAGGGGTCGGTGCTACAGTTGTGTGTCATGCAAAGGAGATGCTCGCGAAGGAAGTGTGCATGCAGCCCCATGACGTGTTGGGCTGTTGATGTAATTGGTTTATGCTGGGAGAAACACTCTTATTACAGTGTAGTAGGACGGCAGACCACAATCAAAACAGTTACATTCGTACACAATGTGAAGAAGCTCATTTAAGCCTCAGGCAAGTTTCAGAGGTCAGGTACTTTCATCCCATTGCCTTGTCTTGGCAGAGGCCCAGCGCCGAGGGAGACTCCTGTCCTCGCTCTGTAATTCCTCCTCCAGACAGCCTCCCCAGCCAGGAGTGACTCTGTCTCTGCCGTATGATCTCCCTGGACCTGGTGAATGCACGCAGAGAGCAGCTATGCTGGAAATGTGTGTTGCTTAATCGTCTTTTAAAGCAGTTCTCGATAACCCGGTTCCCTTCAGGCTCCCCAGTCTCCTCCCGTCCTAGCCGGGGTTGCGTACGTGCGAGGGTTTAGGGAGCCAGCAGTCATGGAGGCTGCTGTGGTTGGTGGGAGATGAGGGGAGAGATGTGTAAGTTTCCAAATAGGTTCAACGAGATGGCACCAAGCACAAGTAGGAGGTGAGAGGGCTGATTTCCTGGTGTATGGGATTTAAAGGGGAAAGGAGAGCTAGCAGGCTGAGAAAATGGCAGACTGCGGTGTGTAAAGGCAAATGTAAAGCCAGACCCGAGAAGAGAGAGAAGGGCAGAAGGATGCAGTTGGTCTGAAGCTGCTCCACTTGCTCGAGAGAAACGCAGGCCACCTTCTTTGGTATAGTTTGAGGAAAGCCGAGGGACAACCGCAAGCTTCTTTAGGCGAGTGCTGTCAGAAGTGCTTGTAAATTGTTTATCTTTCACCCGATTTTTAAGATGTTCTACATGTGTTTTGCTCTGTAACTTGAAAAATGAGAGAAAAACTGAAAATTCGGCTACATGCTTGCCCTGGAGTTTTCACAGGCAGGGAAGCAGAAAGCATTGGCTCTAATAAAACCTGCATCTTCTCAGATGGAGGTTACTTCACTTCTGTAACGGTGGTGCACTTAATTGCCCGGTTATGTTCCTTGTGGATGTGACATTCAAAATATTTACAAGAACTGCTGCCTTGGAATGTCTCACTTAGCTTTGGAGTGGTGGGGGCAAGCAGCTGCGGTGGCCTCTGCCTTCTTGCTGCCAGGTGGGGTGGCTGTGGGGAGTCTCTATCTCATCCTGAGCTTTGCTTTCCAAGGAGTTTGTTTAACGCTTGTTTATGGTGTTCCAGCCAGCTTTTATGGGAAAGTCACATCAATTCACGCAAAGTGAGCTGTAGGCGTATATGGCTGTAAAGATACTGAGAACTGTGTGGATTGAAAAGGTAAAGATTTATTTGAAGACAGGACACTGCTCTCGTTTCCCAAAATACACATAATCAAGGAGATAGCATTACATTAAATGGTTGACATCAAGAAATAAAAAGCTCTTTTCGGGTTGGTCTCGAGAGATAGGGAAAGTTCTTGTTAAGCATTAAGCGTCCGGGGAACCTCTCGCCTTTCAGGTGCTAAGACCTTCACAGGGTTGAGCATTTGGAGACCTTTTTTGATTTTCTTTCATTCACATCTAGTTGCTAGGTTGTCCAATAGCTCCTCGACACAGACAGACAGGAGCTAGTTAGCACATATGGAAAGATGTATTTGAAAATAAATGATAGTTTTGTTGTTAAGATGACTGAGAATGTGGCAGCAGCAGATTTCTGTGCTTCTGTCAGAATATTCCCATCAGTGCATGATTTTTGCTGATATGCTGTATAACTTTTGAAACCTCAAATTAAGGGAGAATCCTAGAAGAAGAGTGATTAAACATCCTTAGTTGCTCTTAAGTACCTACAATGTGGTTCTGCTGCATTATTTATGAGATAAGAATATTTAATTTTTACTCTCCTTCCTAAAAAACAAAGATTGTGCAAGGCTAAAATAAATAACAGAAACGGCTTTTTGAGAGGTCTGATGGAATCTGTCTCAGATGGAAGATTATTTTATCATATGTATATGTTCTGCTGCATTTTCCATTATGTATAATGTAAAAGGTTTGGTTGTCATTTGCAATAACATTCCTTTACATTTCCCTGGCTATGTAAAGCAGCTAACAGTGGTAGAAAACGTATACTCTGAGGATCCCTGGTTGTAAGTGACAGCGAGACCCAAAACAGCTTTCCTGAAGAGTTTACATTTTTGAAATGTAAGCAAGTTACATCAGAATAAACTCAAATGTTAGTTTGCTGCGCATCGGCTGTGAAGTAGTTGCTGTCCATTACAAATGCTTTTACTCTGTGACACGTGAGAAGTGGCTTGTTCTTTTGTCACTAAAGGGTGACCTAATTCATATTCATTAGGTGGTTGCAGCGTCAGCACAGGCTTCTCAGCTGTAGTCTTACCACCGTGTTTACCCAGTGGCGATGCTGCAGCAGCTGCCTGGTCCACCCGGGTTTCGAGATAAGAATAAATCAGACGACTGCTAATGAATGCTGTGTGAGTAAGAAGAGTAGAAGCGGGGGAAGCAATATAATAGTGGGATTAATCGAGAGGTTAATGCATCTGTTTTCAAAGTAGTTGTCCTGTTTTGTTAATACATTGCTAGGATCTAGTCTGGGTGTAAAGGAAGCGAGGAAGAAGACACATTGAAGAGCGTCAAGAAGTCTAAGAGGAGGAAAGGGGGAAAGGAGAATGTAGAGCCCATCCAAGCAGATTAGATGGATTAGAACAAAAGCATTTCAGAGAAAGGGACAAGATCAATGAGGAGCAGGTCAAATGACTCCTGAGAAAGATCCCTGAATAAGCAGTGGAGCAAGTGGGTCATGTTTTCATAGGTGACCAGGAGATTTTGTAGATCAAGAAGTCAATCTTTACTGAATGGAAGAAGTGAACAATGGTTAACTATGGTGATAAAGAACGTGGGTTACATTGTTCATCTTTATCTACCATGCAAGTAGTTACGTGGGCAGTTCTGGAATATCAGCATTAAAGATTAAGATAAAATCTCGTGTGACTGAACTCAGTATGTGTAGTCCCACTGACTTTGGTAGAATATTTCTACTCTTAAGTTTTCAGTATCTTACTAACCAAACTGACAGCATGAAATATACCTGAAGAGCTCTTTTTAAAAGTTTGCATTTTAGGATCTGGAGCTATATAGGGATTGCTTCTGTAACATTTACTATTCTAAGCATTCTAGTTCATTGTTTAAAGTAGGGATCAAAGGAACCCAAGATTTTATTTTTCTATAGAGAATAATGGCATTATGACAAATCTTAAATTATAGCTGTCCTAACTTACAGTCTGTTGGACTCCTTTAAGTTGAGGTGGAATCTCCCATCCTGGGGCCAATGTAACATGTCAGGAGAACTGGGTATTCTTCCTTCTCTTCTACTGACTTTTTCTGGCACGTTACTTCACTTCTCAGTGGTTTGATTTTCCCTATTTTTCTATTGAGTCGGAGAATATCTGGCATTATCCTTATTTATTTCAATTATTAAAGATCAACAGCTTGCTTTATTACTGTTTTTCTAGGCTATGCATGCGAGTGACTGAGAAATGCCTTTCTAATACAGTTGAGAGGCTTTAAAGCATTAGAACAACAGTCACTCCAACCTAAACAGCGCNGGTTTGATTTTCCCTATTTTTCTATTGAGTCGGAGAATATCTGGCATTATCCTTATTTATTTCAATTATTAAAGATCAACAGCTTGCGTTATTACTATTTTTCTAGGCTATGCATGTGAGTGACTGAGAAATGCCTTTCTAATACAGTTGAGATGCTTTAAAGCATTAGAACAACAGTCACTCCAAGCTAAACAAAGATCTGCCATTTCTGCCCTGCTGGGTTAAGGTTAACTAGGTTTAAGATTCCTATTGCTGGATAATATCTTTCCAGTAAAATCTTTTAGTGAAGCTGTCAGACATATTGATGAAATGAGTGCATTTCTTTATGAAGTTCTCTATAATCCTTCCCCAAGTTCACATCAATGCACTGTACATTTATGAAAGGTACTTATGAAAAGTTAGCCGGTATGTAGGTTAGCATGTATGCAGATTAGGATAATTAGTGGGCTATGGACAAAAGAAAAAATGAATGGCAAATGAATACGTGTGGATGCCTACTTGGCCCTCCTTTTTGGTGGAATTATTGAGCACCTGGTGACAGGAGGGGAAGGAAGTTATTGGAGTTTGTAACTTCGTCAGAAGAACATAAGAAAACCTTCCCGTGTTTTATTCTCTCTTGAAATAACTGTTATAGTCTTTCATTTACACATGTATAATTTGAAGTCTGTAATATACACATTTTCTGAAAGCATTCATTCTTAAAATCACCTTGGAAACTCATCAGTCTAATTAATGCAGTTGATACATTTTTTTTTTCTTCATGCTATTTCACTTTTGTCTTGTTGCTTTCTTTGTAACCTGTTGACAGATTAAAATAAACATTTAGCTAGTAACAAGCCTTTATTTTATTTTTTCATATAGAAGCTTCCAATAGGTCATGGCTTGGAGGCACTTCGTCCTTGTCTGTGCCAAACTCAACAGCAACCAAAAAAACCCCATAAAACAAAAAACCCAAACATGATTAAGGTTTTTGTAAACCGCAGTGAGACACAGGAGACAGATGGGAAAATCTGTTAATAACCTAAATTCTATTCTTTTGTCTTACATCATTTACTATAGTGTGAGAAATGGAAAAACTCTTTGAATTTCTTTGAAACAGCAAAGACTTTTATGGTGGCGTTCTTCAAATTTATTTTGCCTCCACTTTTTTTTTAATACTGCTCAGCTGAGCTCTTAAGTGAGGCAACTGATCTAATGTGCAAGATACAGAGAGAGAGGGAAAACACTTAAAGAATATTTTTTATCCTTGTACAACATTTCTGTTTCAGTAGAATATACTAAAATATTTAATAAAGGAAAGTGGAAGAAAGTTGGAAATACAGTTCATAATAGGAGGACTTGGCTTTAAAAACCTGAAATATTTGCTCTTTATAATTTGCCTTCCTTGATTGCCAATACAATTATTTTCAATAATCTCAGTCCTTTCTCAGTATGTTATGTTGTGAAAAACCAATTACTGAAAGACCTAAGCTGGTACAGAAAAGCTATTCAGTCTGAACGCGTAATTTTCATTCAGGGACACAGTAAAAAAATGCATTTAAATTCTAAATGGTTCCCATGTGTATAAATAAGAATAGAGAAAAAACATTCTGAATTCAACTTTCCTGTCACATTAATAAACAAAACAGAGGCTCAGCTGAGTTACTGTATTGAGAAACACTTTTAAGATGAATAAATCGCAATCTGTTGCTTACCATAGGTGTTCTGTATAGTTTAATTGTTTCATATCGATTCCTTATTGTTTTGTGAGTGGTTAAGCTTTGGGGGTTTTTACCTGCTTCTACAGGAGGCATTTTTGAGTCTTCTGCCTTGCTGTCCTTTTGAGGTGAATGAGAACGGCGTGCGGTCAGCGCTCCTGGCAGAACCGTGCGTTCACTGAAAAAAAGGAGCTGTTTGGCTCAGGTGCAAGAAAAGGTGGAGGTTCAGGTGTCTTTCTGGCCTATCTCCCTCCTCCAGCTCACCAAGGGTATTTCCTGCTCTTTGTTGCTGGATGGACTTCTTTTTTTATGCTCATCACCGTGTAAAGTGTATATTTATAGCTCTTAAGTGTGTAAACATGTATTGATAC
>RSEF01000001.1:148556571-148581834 GCA_003993805.1 Himantopus leucocephalus | reverse complement strand
AGATGATCTTTAAGGTCCCTCCCAATCTACACCATTCTATGATTCTATGTTTTATTTCCTTTTCCATTCAAAATTGCTGTGGCCATCTATAACAGCTGTATAAGAACATCATTCTGTCTGTAATAACAATTTTCAGTGTACATAAAGCTGTAATTTGTAAACTCGATAGTCCAAGCAGTATCTCTTATTCAAGATTTCAGTTTAATGATGATCTTTCAATGAAATGTCATGTAAGAGTTTACCCATAAAACAGACTGAAGTACTCAAAGACAGAGATCAAAGTCAGGAATCAAAGGATCTATAGCTTCCCCTTTAAGTATACATGTGCCTGGCAGCGAGATGGGAGAATGTCCCTCCCTCTGGTTTCATCTATAACATGGCTCCATCCACGATTGGTACTAAGCTGAAATTTGCAAAGCAATTCATTTTTTTCCACTAAATTATGATATAGTATGCTCACTATAGGTAAAGGTTTGTTACTAAATTTGCTAAGTCTTTATATGACAGAGAATGTGAGAAAAGATAGCGTTAGCAGATAAAGAATGAAGAAATGGATACGACAATACAACAGGGATGACCAAACTTCTTGATCATTAGCTGAAAATGGACACCTTCATGTGACCAAGAGCCTTCATGTGACCAATGCCCCCAGCTTGAGCGCCTTCTGGAGCAGACTCCAATGCCTGTTGGAGCAGGTCCCAGAGCTCAAGACACAATGGCCAGGAGCTCCCGCTACAGCACTAAATTGCACACACAGCTGGGGACCCAGTCAACCCAGCAATGTTGCCTGAGCAATCCCTGTTGGCTTAGCTCTACTCACAGCCAAGGATGCGGATCAGTCCCTGTGCCAGCACAACTTCGCTGCTGGCCTTACGATGAAATTATGGCACTTGAACTGTCCCACAAGGACTGGACAGACTGGCTATAAGCTCACAAGAGACTCCAAAGAAAATGAGAGTAATGTTCACATGAGGAGAGACCCAGGCAGGTCATCTGAGATGGAAAAGATAGGTTTTCACTTTTTATTGGTACTTGTGAGAAGGCAGGCAGCAGTATTTTGCTGCTGATGGTTCCCAGGTCTGGTGGTGTTCTACAGATGAACACTCCAACAACAGGCACAAAACAACAAAGTCATGGCTGAAAACTGCCCATGACACGCTATTCTGCTCCCTCAGGCTCCCAGTTGTACCAGCACAAGAAGTTCTCATCATCCTGGGTGAATCATCACTGTCCTAACAGAAATTATGGATCCCACGGGTCCACAGAGAGAAAAATTTGTATGCTGCTCCTTATTTCATTTTAAGCAAAAGCATCTTGGCTTGCTTGAATGGTTTACACTGATAGTCGGAGAAGATTTGACTGATTTCTTGCTTGAACCATAAGCAGCTTGCTTTCATACATCCTGGTCTGTTGGCACCTCTGACACCTACCAGCACAGATGAACAGATGGTTGCGGTGACCTGTTCCATCAGCCTTAGACAGATCCAGAAGACGATGCCTGTATATGTCTGTCTACCATCTGGATTATTCCGATAAATGGGATGGATGTAGTTACCCTACTGAATCGTGAATGAACGCTCTCAGTATGGTGTTACTTTAATTCAAACCCATTGTGAAAGATCCAAAGTGCAATCCAAATCTCCCTCTTACTCTTTATTTAATCACAGGCTGCTGACAATGGCTGTGATTCAAGGTAGCAGCTACTCGCCTAGCTTTGAGCATGTTTGTAGTCCAAAGACTGTTCGTACTTTTAAAGCTCTGTACATGCTTAAATCTAAGTCTGATTTTTTTCCCTGGAATTCTTTACAAAGCCTTAGGGCAGTGTTGTGAATGCCACAGTGACCAGTGTGAATGATAGTGATGGGATTCTTCCTGCTTTCTTGTGGAAAACTGCTCCCGAACCAAAGGCAGAGAAAGCTACACCCCTTTGGGTTCTCAAAGCTCTATCTGTTGCCTCCAGGATGACCTCAGGTCCAGCTAAGGGTCTCAGATGGAGAAGCCATCTCTCGGGCATACTATTTCAACTGGACAGAAAGCCGTGGCAGAACTTCACACAGGAAAACCTTCCATATTGTCCCCCCCATCCCTCTGTTGTGACCTTTTATCAGTTCCTCTGGATTCACCGCTGAAATACCATCCAACAAGCAGAGTGTTTTGCTTTGCACAGTGACGTGTGTAATCTCCCCACAGGTGCAGCACAACAAATGCTGCAGGAGGCACCAGAGCACGAACCGTGGTTCCCACTTGATGGGGGCTAAGAAGAACGTGGCAGTGCTGCTGCTCGAGGGCTGTCATGACACACAGGCCTACACTCTACCATTTTTGGTGGGAATCCAACCAAAACAAATGTGGGAAGACTCTCAGCAGAAGAGATGAGAGTGCTCTGTGTCTGCAGCAAGCAAACAACTGGAGCCACCGATGTCCCTCAGCTTCAACTGCAGCTGGACCATAGCATTCCTCTGGAGCACATGCACTACTCAGAGCCTTTTCTATTTGTTTTCTTAACAGAACTTTGCAGGCTTTTTAAGTGGGGGAAAGGAGTCTCAGATGTTCCCCTCCCTTACTTTTAAAAAATCAGACCAAATTTTGTAAATAAATATAAGAAATACATCTCTGTTAGAACCTGCCAAGCCTTTAAGGTCTGAGCTTTGTGGCTTTTTTAGCTGACTCAGGATCTTTTCGTGTTTTCACTGTCACATTTATTTTCAGTTGAATATTATTAAATGAGCAATACCATTATGGCAAAATTGGTATTATTATAATTAAATAATATGAGATACATAGAAAGGAAAATAAATTAAGTGAATCGATGTTCTTTTGATTTAAATTCAGACATTAAATCAAAATACCTAAGTGAACCTGACAGCGTCTGTTGCTTCGTCTGCAAGTAAATTCTTACTTCTTAGCTACAGCACTGGAACATAAAGGCACTGCCAATATGCGGATAAGCACTGTGCACTATACAAAACAGCAGTACATTAATGCTTCGTGTTGTAATGGAAAATCTCAATTTAAGAGCTGAAGAGCAATAATAAAGAGGAGGAAAACTTGTAGCTACCATTTGTAGCATAGCTGATGGGACTTTTTTTCCAAGGGAGGTCAGGGAAACAGATTGGAGAACTACATTTATGAGGCTCTTCCTACTCAAGCACAATAGAAACAAGCCCGTCGTTCTCCTTGCAGTTAATAAACTATGTTCTGTTCAAACTTATGTGGCTGTTGTGCCCATGTCACTGAGGGTGGAATTCGTCTTAGTGGACTACACAAAACCAAACAAGTTTCTCACTTAATGAGAAAGCCCTGAAAAGTTACGGTATCTATATGATAAGTTAGACAAAGAGTATATATTCTGCTCCGCTCTTCTCAAACACTCCTGCCATTGAAACCCTGGGCAGACTCACCATGGGCTTAACCTGTCCGGCGGTGGGCTGCCACCACAGAAGTGGTCCTGCATCCTGCTGCTTTCCTCGTGTCCATCCGCATGCTCCTGGTTTAGTGTCTGTGTGGTAAGGCTGCTACTCAGAAGGAAAATTAATAGTCTTCTGGTGGATTAATTCTCTGTCAGTACAACTGCCCCTGAGGTCACTCAACTGCTATACCTGGAGCAGGGGAAGCAGGAGGAATGGATGATTACGGGTTGCCTTTCAAAAATGGCCTGCAATTAAACTGAAGTAATTAGACATTTTGTTCAACTGTACATTCTCTCACCTAAAACCCTGGATATTCAGGGCTTATTACTCCTAAAAGAGGTTATGTTACCTGTTGGTTTCCCTTTGTACAAAAGGACAGGCCCTATCAGCATTAGGAAGTATTTTTTCTGTGCCATACATAACTCTGTTGTGGAATTCACTGTCATGACTGTGACAGCCAGGACTGCAAATGGGTTCCAAACCCAAATGGACAAGTTCCCAGCCATCAGTGGCTATTAAACAAAATCGCTGACATTATTGTCTAGTTCAAGAAGACCCCAAATCACTAACCATCAGGAATGGGAAATCATACCTTATATCTTACACTTACTTCTGAATTTTTCTACTGTATTCTACACTTTCTTTAATCGTCATTCCTGCCTACCATAGAAAATAGCATTATGGTGTTAGGGATTCTCTTCATGTTAGCCAGTATGCCAGTTCTTATATTGATGGACCTACATCTCACAGGAGTTTGGTGCCTCATCTGTAATCAATGAGTCCCTTCGAGGAAAATGCAGTGCTATCACCAGCATTCTTGCCAGGCTACTAGCACAGGTCTACAAATGCTGAACTCCTCAATAAAGAGTTACTTGCAAAATAAAGCCTGAAAAGGGGAGGAAAAAAGAGATCCACGAAGCTGAACATCTTCAAAAAGAAATATAGAGCAGAAAAAATGCAATGCCTGCAAAGACAGTTGCTTTTGGATCAACGAAAAAAAATGAAATCAGTAAAGATGACATTTTTTACTGAATCAATAAATAGGAATAAATATTAAAAAGAAATATAATTTTAAAATGAATGCATTTTTGATTTCAGATGTGATTTAAACTTCACCCAATATATTAGCTCAAGCTTTTGCATGAAGATNCAGATGTGATTTAAACTTCACCCAATATATTAGCTCAAGCTTTTGCATGAAGATTCGGGTTTGGATGGATCAAGTTTCTCTGCAGAAGAGGCCTCTACTCCCTAAGCTGGAAGGGATGTAGGCACAGGTTTCAGCACTGCTGTTCACCCGAGCCCCCATTCCACAGGACATTAACCTGCCTTTCACTCTCGAAACCAGGATGCCATAAAAAACAAATCCTCAGATTAAAGCAGGTGCTCAAAAGTCCTCTTAAAGAAGGATGCTTTCCCGAATGTGAGGCCAGAGGATTAGTGGGGACTCAGCTCCAAAATGCCTACGTTAAATGCACAGATAGGAGACACAGTCCTTTGATGTACAGACTACTGCCAAGAGAACAAGACCTTCTGCAGGATGGCTCTTCTGACTTTCAGAAGCACTGTTCGACAGACACTCCCACCCATCAGAAACATCACCTGCTGCTTGCAAATCCCCCGTGAGCCCCGAATCCCACCTGAGCCCCAGGACCCTCCCGCCTCCCTGAGACACGGCCGCAGGGCAGGTGGCCCCTGCACCTTCCCTGGAGCAAGCCCCACACCAGGGAAGCGTCCTAATACGACAGTAGGCATATTAGGAGCAGCAGTGCTTTTACAAGCATGTTACAGAACTGGGCACAGAAGATGTGAGGGGGGCAGGAGGAAAAGAAAGGATAAAGTCTGCAGACAGCTTTAGCACCCACAGCCCACGGAGCGCACTTACCAGCCGGGAAGGAGAAAGGCAGTCCTATATTTAGCAGAAAAGGCAGATAGGGTCTCTTGAGAAATGCTCACTGCTTTGAAAGGTTAACGCAAAGCAACAGCTTCGTCCATGCCTTTCCATGGAGGCCACCGGCGGTCCCCGCATTCCCCTGCTGTCACCACCTTCTCCGCTCCCTCGCCTGCCAAGTGCTCGGGCTTGTCGCAGAAGCCTCTGCTCGCTCTCCCGGAGAGCCCTGCTCGTTTACTGCTGCTCTGACATGCAACACCCATGCACATCTTGGCCGCTGCCATTTATGAGCACGGACTAGGAAGAAAACCTAACTGTTTGGTAATTTTATAATTGACCACTAAATTTAGATTATTCAGGCGCATTCTCCAGAAGCAAAAGGGCATTTCCTTAACCCATCACGCTGCAGAGTTTGTAAGTCAAATAATTGTGCAGCCTGCTGAAGACACGGACCTGAACTCAAGCCTGCCCGTTTCTCTTTAAAGCTATTTTTGCTCTGCCTAAACACTAAGGATTCAGAAAAGCCATACAATGTGCACCACAGCTTTACTCCTCATTTTTCACTGACACATTTTCCTCCACCCTTCCCAGGAGCCCACAGCCATGAGGCGAAGGGAAGGCAGAAAACTGCAGAAGTTTTCCTTTTCTGCAGGGAGTGGTTTTGAAGAGCCGTAGGGGATGGAGACCGCTCTCTCTCCACACGTGTTGGAGCCGCAAGGAAGAAAGATGCTTTCTGGAGGAGAATGGAACCACCCGGCAGGGACAAGGGCTCCTGGCTGTTCTCTTCCCTCTTGCTGCCGTGGCTCGGGAGGCTTTAATGTCGCTGTTTGGCCCCGGGCATCCCCGCAGCGAGGGACGATTGAAGCTCAGAGGGTGAGGTGTTCTGCCCTCTTGGGTGCCTGATTTCCTGACAGACCTGTACGGCTGTGACCTCCACCTCACCAAGGCTCAGCACCATTACACAGACACATCTTGCTCACCCAAGCAAAGCAAGACAGGGAACTGGTTGAAAAAACCTTTACCTTCACACAAAATTTTGCTTCTGTTCCAACCCCTAATGTACATTATCAGCAGAAAATCTCACCATTTAGGGTTTTTTTTTTAATAATTTAAGGGAATATCCTGACAAAAAGTTATTTTTTGAGGATGGCAAGCGCTTTTTGAGACAATACTGTATTTCAATAAAGCCCAGGTTTTCCATACAAAATAAAATTTCCTTAGATGCATTCGAGTGCCAAGCTTGTATTGAGCACACCAAACTCCACGCGTGATGCAAATCCTTCCCTTTTTCTGACTGGCCTTACGTATTGAGTCACCCTTTTTTGGTTGGCTTATTTCTTTGGTCACCTGCAGCAATCCTTTTCTTTTTGTTACTACTTTTAAAAATACCAACATTATGTTTTAAAATAATTTTAAAGTATTCCTGGCCCTCCTCTTACACTATGTATTTCCAACTCCACCTGCCTTCTCATTAAAGCTGGCCTTACGCCTAAAGTAATTTTTCCTAACTTTTGGGGCTATCCCCGTCCTTTGCTCACTCAACAGGCTTTTTATTTGTCCTCTGTTCTTCCATGGAGTATTCCCGGTCTTGCCTGTGTTGTTCAGAGAGTAATATTCACTCTGAGGACTTAAAAGGAAGACAAAGGATAAATATAACTCAGAACCATCACCGTGACCTGTAATAATCCAAATACATGTCCAGGGCATACACACACACAAACCCCCACTGCATACAACTTGAAATCAAAACATGCCATTACTTTAGCACACATTATCTGTGAACTGTGCTTCATGATTCTGCGAGCTTTATGTAAAAGGCTGAGGAGAATATAAAACTAAGCCCCTGTAGGGAAGAACCGGAGAAAATCCTATATCAGATGTAGCAGAAACATTAGGAAATTTGCCCAGAACAGTCTTTGCCTTTTTGCAAATTACACTGTGGTGTGTTTAATTTTTTATCTATTAATGCCCAGATCCTCTTCCCTACTGTTGCTATATAACTGTTTTTTCTCTGGGTTTTGATTGATAAAAGTTTGGCTTGGGATTTTTTTCCTTTCAGTGACATAACTTTATGACACTGAATTTCCTCTTGGAAGTTGCAGGTTTTGCAAGAACTCTCCACAGCCTTTGGCAGTGTCAATGCTCCAAAACTGTAACCTTCCACAAATGGCAATAATTATCTAGTTTAAAATTTCAGATCATTCATGAAAGCAAAATATAAACAAAATTAAATACAGATTTAGCCCTGACACAAAGGTATTTGCATAAATGTCTTCATTAATTCCTAAACTCAGTTTCAATTTGATATCAGCCCTGATTTTCACATCAACTACCTTATTAAAAAGCTTATGATTGCTTCAAAAATATACAAGCTTTGCAAAGTTTGCTCTGTTTTCTACTGTCCCTGACAGTATATCAACCTGTTACCATCTGAATGTTTACAGGATAATTTCTTTATTTGCTTTTCGCTATGCTAGATATTGAAACGCGACAAACTGGCCAGCAGCTCCCTGGGTTGTTTACTTAACCATTCATGAAGAGGCAATCTCAGCAGAAATACATGCCGGTATTGCCCCTCATCATATGATCTGAACGGCTCTGCTTCTCCCCTCAGGACGCTCCAGTCCAAATCTCCAGGTCCAGCTTATTCTAAAGTGTTTTGCTTATCTGGAGACTCGGGAGTTTGTTATTCTGAGTAATGAACAATACACTGCTTTTCCTCATTACAGCCCTGCACAAACATTGGCTTGGTGTGAGCTCCGGGGGCCGGCAGCAGGGAATGGTTCCAGCTGGGTGTCTCTCAGCACCAGCACTGGTTTCCTGCTTGTCCCACCAAGCCCCAGCTCATTCTCTGGGGAGTGTGGACCAGCGCCCTGGCCCCACTAGCCTTTTCTGTGCGACCGTGCAATGGGAGGAGGATTCTTTGCTGAACAAAAAGCTGTTTTCAAGTCACGTTTGGCCACTTTTAGCAATTATTCTGCTATGCATATTGCATTATAAAATGCATTCAGCAATTTGTAAGCCTAGTGGGCCAGTGGCAATACCAGGGTTAAGGACTTCTTGACACCCAAGAACTGGCTCCCAGCTGTATCAAATGCAAACCCCACTTCTACACCAGTTTACACCACTCTAAGCACAGTGCCAGGGGTGGGAACTCGTTCATCCAGCGCTGCTGCCAAACCACTCGCGCTGCGGAACCGCAGTCCAAAACATACAACGTTTAATCGCAAAACTTGCTTAGGCAGCTGCTGAAAAGGAGAGACAAGTTGCTTACACATGCATAGTCCTGAATGGCCTATCTTATGCAGACTTCAAGATGCTTCATAAATATCATCTAAACCCAAATATTATTTAAACCATCTAAAAAGAAACCACATCTCTGAGAGTCAGAACTCCAGTTCACGTGCACCAAGGCCATAAAGTGGGTACTGACATCCACCATCCGTTTGCTGCTCAGACGCAGGGTGCAGCACCTGCAGCAAGGAAAGCTGAACAACATCTGAAGCAACTTCTGGACCTCACAGTTTCTGCCCCATACTTCAGAGTAAACTGAAATTGCACCACCGTATGCTCTCAGGCAGGGCATTACGGTAAATCGCTCTTGTTTCAGTTCATCAGATGCAGGTAAAAATGTCATGTTAAGGGGCTTTCGGAATGCACATTCATTTTAGGACAGCAGTGTTGTAGTCTCTAGAGGGAACACAGTTTTGAAGCTGAGAACACGAGACTTTGCTTCTGATCGCCTGGAAGACCCTATCCTGAATCACAGCTCTCCTGTGGATGATGCAGTGCTGCCACCAGCTCACTCCCCTCCACACTAGCTCACATTTCTTTTTCTGTGCTTATCACTGTGCTATTACTGCTTTTCCCTTATGTTTTAACAAAAATCATAACCTTATTTAGCATTTTTCTACTGTATTCTTCTAGTTACTATGATGCTTTTAAAGTTTCATTTGACTCTTTTTTTTTTCTTCCCCAAAATACTGTTATAGCCTGGAGAGAGAGTCTGATGTCAAGATGGGCCTAGCTTTGAACCCAGGGTGGAGAAACTGTTGATACGCTTCCAGACCATTTAATTCTCCAGTCAGGTCTCTCAAGTAGCTGAAAAAAACAACTTTCCCAGGCCCTGCACGCCTGTGAGATGTAGGAGAGTAAAGCACCCAGTCTTTCTGAGAGGTAAGGTGCTGATTACACAACTTTCAGCACATCCTGAAAGCTGATTCCAAAAACTAATATTGCTTTTGGCGTCACGCAGAGTTCTTCACATAGCCTTTTGAGGAGAAAGCAAGCACAGGAAAGTGAGGGGTTTTTAATATAACTTGCAAAGAAGAGAAGTATGGAGTTGAGAAATGAGACCAAACAACCCAAGATCCAGCTCAGATTTAGCCAAACCTTGGCCACATCATTCACGACGTTTTGTTTCTGTCCTCTCCATTCAATATGGTCATGCATCAAAGGTCGCTCTGCAAAACCGTATTAAACTATTTTTTACATTCTCTCCTCTAGCTAGTACCCATGGAGGATGGATGTGGTGCCGCACTGCAGTATCAACTGCTGTACTTGGGAGACAAAAAATTACTCAGATGCAAAAAGCTCAGACGTGTCAAAACTGCTCCTCAGACAAAACTTCTTCTTGCCAAACCGATGCTGTGAATGGTTCTAGGCACACACAGGAGGTAGGAAGACAGCCTGTCTTTCTGCAGTGTCAATAACTGAGACTCTAATTTGTATAGCTGATCAAAAATGACCAAAACTTCAGTGCACGTCTTAGAACAATTCTGTTGTTAAAATAAAACCAAGACACCACAACCATGCGGAACAAGCAAACCCTTTTTATTACAAAAGCAAATAATTTCTGTGTGTGTATATATATCTCTCCACATATACATACATGGAAAATGAGACAGGGCAATGCAAATTTCCCCTCTAAGCTGGAAGCAAAATTTTCTTTATTGACAACTCTTTCCCCGCCAGACTACCTTTGGAAATCACTCTGGCTTTCCTTAAAATATAATATAGTAAAAGGACTTTTCTCTTCACACTTTTCGTATTCAAGCTATCCCAAAACAATTTACCAAGCAGGCCGACAGAACAGCAGCCATATACCAAGACACAGCCTCCTGAACACTGATTTTGTTTAACATAAGAAGGACCTCGAGCCCAGATGGGGTGGGAGATGTCTGTGCAGCTGCTGGTCCCCCCCAAAGCCAGCACCCATGCATGGTGCAGCCCACTGCCACCTCTCCCCAGTCCTCACAGGGGAGCTCGCCCCTCTCAGCACCTCCTCCTCCTCCCCTCTTGCAATGGAGAACGACTGTGACTTGGGATCACTTCACCAACACTGCCTGGAAGCCAGAGAGACCTGAAAACACATGGAGCCACCGGCCTCCCCTGAACTCCTTGCACCAGTGATATTCCCAGAGCAACATGATTCCTTTAGCACGGCTGTGATACCGGAGAGCCCTAGGTGTGAGTGGAGAGCCCTCTCTGCCAGGTGCTGCACAAACAGCATAAATTCATAGTCTACTGAAAAAGCAACCAGAACCTGAAATGGACACTCCCTTCCTCCAGAGCAAAGGAAGGGAAAATAAATAAGTGAGATAGATAAATAGAAGTCAGCAGAGGAATTAGTGTCTAGCCTAGAAAGTATTTGAGAAAAAGGGTGAGCCTCTAAAAATGATAGCTTGAGAGAGAAGCACAGTTGCCAGGAATTAGAGACTGTATTCCCACCAGGTTTAACATGTTTTAACAAAATGCAGTTCATTTCTTCTGTCCTGAAAGAACATTTAAACATTGTTTTAAACAGTGGGAATTCTTCTCAACCTTCCACTCGTGCCTGTTTTCACCCTTGGCTTTGGCGGAACAGGGTCTACTCTTGGAGGAAAAAAAAAGAAACGGGCTCAAAAAAAAACCCCAAAAAGCCAACAGTTACATTTCCAAGATGAAAGAGCATTTGTAGAAGAGGACAAGTAGGTCCTCTGGTTCAGCACTAAGCCTTTGCAGCTAGAGACCACACAGTATTTTCCCCGATAGAGTATCTGGTGGAATACAGAGGTGGACATCATCAAAGGCAGCCCATTGGCAACACACTACTGGGAATCTTTAATCACCCTGCTGTCTTCATGCATGTTCATCTCTATCAGGTATTTAAGCTAATACGAAGAGGACAGAGACCATATTCTTATGCTAGGCCTGTGAGGAGGACAGGAACCATAGGTTACTGTCTAGGAAGGTTACTTGCCCAGGAAGATTCACCAGATGGTTTCTCAAGTCTGCATTTCTTCAACAACTAGACGCCCAGGAAAGTAAGGAACACCATGGACTTCTCTTTTGATACCTGTTACTTTTATGATGGAGAAAGATGATGTAGAAAAATGGGTTTTCAAAAGTGGACCAGAGTAAATCCAAAGAGCACAAAATCATGATACCTAGCGAGCAGCTATCAGTCAGGAGTAGAAACAGATTACAAAGTTTATTTAACTTGCTTTTGCTGCATACTTTGGCATCTGAGCCATATATTGCCTGCGATGGAGAAGAGAAGACTTCGGGGACACCTTATAGCGGCCTTCCAGTATCTGAAGAGCGCCTACAAGAAAGCTGGAGAGGGACTTTTTACTAGGGCATGTAGTGGTAGGACGAGGGGTAATAGATCCAAACTGGAAGAGGGGAGATTTAGAATAGATGCTAGGAAGAAATTTTTCACTCTGAGGGTGGTGAGGCACTGGAAGAGGTTGCCCAGAGAAGTTATGGATGCCCCATCCCTGGAAGTGTTCAAGGCCAGGCTGGATGGGGCTTTGAGCAACCTGGTCTAGTGGGAGGTGCCCCTGGCCATGGCAGGGGGGTTGGAACTAGATGATCTTCAAGGTCCCTTCCAACCTAAACCATTCTATGATTCTATGATTTTCCAGGCCTTTTTCTGAGCATATTGCTCCCAAGATGGTCTTCCTTAATAACCCAAGCCACTAAGCCAGAGGCCTTTTCCAGCAGCAATACCTTCAGAACCATACGAGCCTGGAAAGCAAATTTGCTTATAATGATTCAGCATGTCGTCTGGGATGACGAGGAGCTGCAGAACTCTTGTGCCTTTGATGTCCACAACACAATGTCAAAAGGAATGGGTCTGCTCTAGAAGTACTGTCCGAAAGCCAGTGCAGGTGGGAGAAGCGCATGCCCCATAGGAAGTACAAGCACTGATGACTTTTGATGCTTCTGTCGCTTAGATTTTTCCAGAAATCTCTCCCAAAACAAACCCATTTCTTCCCTTGTGTAAAACAGGGCTTGGGGCTAACAAATCCAACATAAACCAAAGCGATTGATTAGTGTGATGTCTTCTTGTTGCCAAAGCAGTATCAGACAGAAACTACCTGTTTTTTTCCTGAAGGAAAGCGAGTTCCAGAAAAGTTATACAGCACGAACTTAAGTAAAACATTACATTATTATGCAACTGATGACAGTTTCTTACAACATTAGGTATTCAAGGTGTTCCAAACTGACTCTCACAGTAACACTTGTAAACTGTATTAATCATCATTTTAGAATACATTTATCTATGGTTGGAAGCCAATTGATGACTCAAGAGTTCGGTAAGCCAAAAAACCCCCACTTTTTTCCCCAAGAGATAAATACCTGGTGTCCAAAATATGTCATTAAAATACACATCCAAGCATTAAAAAAGATGTTTAATAAAACAAACTTTCCCAAGCCAGTAACTCTTAGGACCTAAAGCATGTATTTTTGTAAGGATGGATTTGCTAATATAAGCATTTTTATTGTAGATGTGTTTTTATTTTTATTCACTGGCGCCGTAGTTTGCAAGAGAATCCATAAATCTAGCATGCTGTGTTTCTTATATCCCAAAAATTCAGTATTGCACTCTTGAGGTTCAACATAGTAAGTGCATCAGTGAGTGCTCAGCAGCACAAAGCACGGTTTTGAATCCACTGCCTATTTGCGCATGCCGGTTTGCACCTGTGGTCATAAGGCAGTGCCACTGAAAGCCTTCAGCAGCTTTACGCCAGCACAATTAGATGGGTATCTAGACTGCATCAAAACACAGGTCAAAAAGAGCAGTTTGCAGGTACGCAAACTAATTTCTCATTTGCCTCACGTGCACAGACTGTGTTTATGTATCGGCCTGTTAGCAGTGTTCAGGTGACCTTCAGCATCAACTGGACGCCACCTGATGAGGTGGTGCCTGTGTGATCCAATTAATTCTGCCCCATATTTTGAACCTCTTCTCATTTACGTGTCGGTATCCGAAAGACAAGCAATAATGGGGATGGAGAGAAGAGGGCTCTGCAGTGCTGTCTCAGATTTGGGGCATCTCCCAGCACCTAAGGAGTGTCCCTTGCTGAGATTTTCAGAGGGACATCAGTCTGAAGCAAATAGGTGGTTGCTATGAGAGTTAGTGCTGCTACCAGCCTGTGCTTGTTTTCCTCACTGCCACAGCCTAAGAAGAATGAGGTAAATGACTCAGCTCTCTCCACACGTGTATAATGGCATTTCCACCGTCCCTGCAAGATCACAGCTTGGTGATATGCGACACTTCAGATCACCGCTCAGGGAATCTCTGCCATTATGAAATCAGGCTTCTTCACAAAGACTTTCAACTCCTGGGAAATTTCTGCAACGAATATAATTAGCCCCATTTTAAAGATGGCAGCTGATGCAGGGAACAACTTGCAAAAGATCACACACATGGGTTGGTCTTCTGTGGCAGATCCACTCAATGCCAGGCAAGTACTTAAAGTGCAAGACTGTCATCAATTTAAAACTGAATTTCCACTATCTCCTGTATTGGAAGCCATGCTGAAGAGTACTATTAAAATTAAATTCAGCCCAAAGTCTTATGGTTAAAATAAATTTGAAACGGATCCTTTAAAAAAATACATGAGCAAATAACAAGGTCTGCAATAACACAGGGAAAATTAATTACCTAGGCAGACTCCTTTTCAAGTTCATGACTCATGCCAGCATATAAATGTCTGTGTGAAGCCAGCTCTTAATGCTAATTTTGTTGCTGTAAGAAAATCGCAACCTTCTCTGTAAAAAAAATGAGTGCATACCTTGCTACTGATTTTTCAAGAGTCTGACTGGCAGAATGCTGTACTGTAAATGCAGATTTCTGCTAATGCTCTAAAACGTTTTGCTAAATTTTGCTCTTTCACCGCCGATATGAGACTCCTGGCCATGCCGCAGTCAGCCTCAGCTGCACAGAAGTTGTGGTCACATCCNAAATGCAGATTTCTGCTAATGCTCTAAAACGTTTTGCTAAATTTTGCTCTTTCACCGCAGATATGAGACTCCTGGCCATGCTGCAGTCAGCCTCAGCTGCACAGAAGTTGTGGTCACATCCACTTGTTCTTTTTTACTGAATATAGACACGGCAAGTGTATCACTTAATAGGTCAAAAATCCCATTCCATATAATGACAGTACCACGGTGCGAAGAGTACAAAGAGTAGGAGTAAGAAAAAAAAGATGCATTTTTGTTACAACTAGTCCATGGTTCAAACTGTATCCCCCCTTTTGCTCCCCTGCCAGAAGCTGATGTGTTTATCAGCCGGTGCTGGCACCGGGTCACAGCACTGCGGCGCTGACGGGGTTTCTGAAGGAGCCAGCCCTATCTGCCTCCCCAAGACCCCTTCTCGGAACAATTGCCTCTTACCACAGAGTTAATTTAGACTCATGAGCTACCAACTGTAGGTATCTGCTTTTTATATAAGAATTACCAAAGTGCTCCTTGGGATAAAAAAAACCTAATGGAGCACAACAGGAGAAAGCAAATGTGTCTGATACTCCATATGCACAGCCGTACGTGCCCACACAGTGCCAAAAGCTACGCGTGCCACTGCAAAAAGTACCCATTACAATGGCAGCATCTCCTTTAGGGGTCATGAGCTCATTAAACTGGGGAAAAAGAGACATGTGTGCACCGAAACAAGTGTTTCTCTCCGCTGGAGGCAGGCAGAGCCCAGCGGGCTCTGGGAGGAGGGAGCTGCCATGGCGGGTGCAGCCAGGCTGCGCCACCCCAAAAGCTGTCGCTCCTCTTTGTCCCCCCTCAGTAAATCCCTGGCAGCAGGTAGGGTGTCGGCATTGCGCTGACACCAGAGGTGTAATCAAGATGTGGATCTTGTTGTGGTGGGCCCTCTTCAAGCACATAGCCACACAACGTCCCTGCTGCAAGGGGCTTGAAGCACCATGTCTGACAAGGCCCCAAGCACAGCAGAGGTTTTCAGCCAGCATGCTGAGACACAGCCGAGTGTCCTGGCAGCCCCTGGCATGCCATAAGTTGCCTTTCCATTACACAAAGCAAAAACAGTGCAAGAAAAGGGACAGGATAGGGAAAAGCACCTCCTCCCCACCAACACTGTCCCGTCCCTCACCAGCCTCGTGCCTACAGCAGCATGCATGGGGAGCGAGGCTCAGCCCAGTGAAAGCAGAGGGCAAGGGGAAAATCATAGAATCATAGAATGGTTTATGTTGGAAGGGACCTTGAAGATCATCTAGTTCCAACCCCCCTGCCATGGCCAGGGACACCTCCCACTAGACCAGGTTGCCCAAGGCCCCATCCAGCCTGGCCTTGAACACCTCCAGGGATGGGGCATCCACAACTTCTCTGGGCAACCTCTTCCAGTGCCTCACCACCCTCAGAGTGAAAAATTTCTTCCTAATGTCTATTCTAAAATAGATAAATGCATCCCATGACCTGCTACACCCAGCCTCACCCAAGACACTGGGCACCCAGCGGACCAGGTGCACTGGTACAACTGGTCCAAGGTTCACAGGGACCCATGGAGCAGGGAAGGAGTAGGAGGTGGAGGCACTGGCCCCAGCCCACTCTGCAAGGTGGCCAAGTTGGACCCAGGCACGGCTGCAGGGGAAGAAGAGGTGAATGGAGAGTAAGACAAAGAGTATGTGTGCTTCACTGAGTACCACACAAAGCCACGCAAGGCAGGGTTTGCAGCCAAACCAGCGCAGATCTAAGCAGGTACGTTTATATCATGCAGTGGCTGATGGTGTGGAGGTCCTAGCTTGCACCTCCAGATCAGCCCAGCCTTATCCCAAAGTGCCAAACCTAAGTTGCATCTGGAAGCAACACAGGCAGCAGCATCTCTGCATCCCATTTCCTAGACAATGTGGACACAGCACTTACATCCTTATTTACGTGACTGTGATGTAAAGAGGAGAAAGGGAAAATTTAGAGGAGTTAAAGGGAAAGATAATTAGAGTGTGTGTTCTTTTTTTCAGTAAAAATGGTATATTTGGCTTTTTTTTAAGCTGATTGCAAAGGTGAAATGTTTGGTTAGTAAATTCATGCATTCCTTGCATGTATTCCCAGAAAGTGAAACAGAACACGGACAGTGTTGCCCTAGATTGATTTTATGACTTTGTTATTATTTTTTATTCATACCACTGGCTTAGACTTATGCACACATGGAACAATCAGTCAACTGGGCAAATATCAGCATTGCCAGCTAAAGGGGAATAAAATCATTTGCTGGACGTTTCAATGTTTCTGTAGCAAATCAGTAATATGTATTTAAATTGTTGTTTAGACTTCAAAGCTAAGATGAATGAGGACATTCTCATTTCTTTCCTGTTGTTATGATTTCAGGCTGTACCTTTTAAATAAGACCTGGCATGTGCAATTCACATTGCACAGAATAATTTGTACTTAAAAGCTACAGATCTTATTTTCAGAGTAACATGCCAGCCATCTCCATACGTTACATTGATTCCGCCTGTTGGTCTTAACTGCGGCAATTGAAAAGCAACCCCAGCAGTCTGTTATGTGGCTTGAATACCTTCTTCATCATTGCATCGAGACAACATGGCACTTGTTTGCACTAACCGCTCAGCATGCTGGGGAAGATCTATGGTACTGCAGGCTCCTGCTCAGGAACCTGCCCCATGCTAAGACTCCTTCCAGAAACCAGGACAGTTCTGGGGTTTGCAATCAAACTCACAGACACTTACAGTCATTTTCTTGGTGTCCATTAATTTTGGCAGTGTCATTTCCCAAATACAAAGAATTTTGGTCTTTAGCTCAAGTCTATTGACATCTTACTAAATTTTTTGGGAAGCCGGAGAGATAAGAGGCAGAGTACAAGTGAGGGGTTTAATCTGGCCATGTTCTATAAAAGTATTATGGATGTATTTATTCAACTAATAGGCTCTTTGCTGGATATATTGTTGTATATGTGATTTATTTATTGTTTGCTGCTCTGTTCAAGCTGAAATTTTTTAAAGGCTTTATTGTGTATAATTAGAAGGGTAAGGGGTGGATATATTTTTACATAAAACAGGGATGTGGCTTTTTAAATACCTGAGAAAATATTTGCATTTTTAAAACAGGACAAACACGACAGCATAAATCAACAACAGCACTGCAAGTACATTGTCAAGGACATAGACCTTAAGGCGGCCATTTAGCTTGTGTAACGTAGGCCACACTCGGAGTTTTACAATTTCAGAGAAAAGTTGTATCGTTTCCCTCTTAAGCAATGCAAAAACATAACAGTTCTTAATTTGTGTTTCTGAAATGTGTAATGAAAACAAGATGCCTCCAAGTCCCAGATGCATTCCACAATGCCCCCACTTTGCTGTTTTCACCATGCTGACTCCAACAGTATACCAACACCTCCTCTCTTCTGGGCCCACCTGCGATACAGCACCGGGATCCTCTCTTTGACAGTGAGCAGGACCGTGTTTCTCTACTGCCAAGAGATTAGTAGCTCCACTGAAGCAGAAGCTGATCGTTTGGAGGGACCTGCAGCTCTGACATGCTACTTGAGCCTTCGCCCCACAGGTATTATCAAAGAGCCTCAAGAGAGAGATGTACAGCTCAACTGACATCTGTAAATTTATTTTAAGTGTAAGCAACAAGCAGGCCTATTATGAAGAGAACACAGGAATTAGTTGTGCCCAAACATTGCTTCCGCATCTCTGGCGTAATGTGACTTACCCTGACTGAAACAGGAAAACGAGCTGGGGAGCTGGAGAGATGAGCGGGACAAAATCCCTTGGCATAATTGACAGCTGTTTTCACCTGATCTTCACGTGATGAAACTGAGCTTGTGACTCATTACATTAAATTACATTTCCAAACTGCCCCAGTAGAGTAGAGAAGAGCAAAAATATAACACAGAAACTAAAAGCTCTGGTTTTCAGCAGCAGGTGGACACTGTAAGGGACCAGGAGAGGAAAGAACAGCCATGGAGGTATCTTAACTTCAGCCAACCCCACACTTTGTTCAGCTAACAGTATACCCCTTACCAAAGGCTTTGAATTTCTGACTTTTAAATCAAAAAGATTGGCAAAAACCATTCAGAATTGTAGAGGCAACAGATTCTTAAATAACGATTCTTCAGCGCTTCACTTCTACCAGGTATCCATCCATATATACTCAGCTGGATTCTGTCATATTGGTATTAAAAGCATATCCCAAAAAATTAGGAGAGGAATAGCAACACTCTTATAATGTCAGACAACAAAAAATGGAATTTAAAAAGCATACCTAGACTATAAATATACGTTCTTATTTTTCAGCTGATTAGTGACTTTGGTGGTTTGTTGTGCTTTCTCTTGAGACGGAGTAAGTGTACATCAATACTTAGCTTTCAAACAAATCAAGTCAGTGGGCATCCTAAATTCTGCTCAAAACCTCTATCTGGCCTCTGTGTCAACAGTTTTACAGTTGTTTGTAGTGTCTTCCAAAACTCATTGGAAAATTTATAGCTTAAATCTCTTATTTCTGGACTGGTTAGGCAATTTTTAATATCTTAAGCAATCTTTAGCATCATTTTTTTCTCTCTTAAATTACACAGTTATAATGGGACAAACTTTGAATGGGAAGACAGAAATGACTGTTCCCAACTTCTTCATGCATAGAAAGAAAACCCAGATACACACCTACAGAGGAAGGTCCAGACATTATTTCCTTCCCCTCACTGTGTTTTTTCACAGCTAATTGCAAAAACAAGAAGCTTTTAAACCCAAGTTCAGTTACAACCATGTCAGCCTGTCCCAGTCACTATATTTATGATCACGCTAATACTGTATCCTTTCACTAAATGCTTCCATTGTCACTTTTAAAAATTTCCTTTGAACGTAAAGAGATTAGTCTTCCTCTTTATTATGTCTGTGTATTCAAATTACTTTGTTTTCTTAACTCTTAACATCTCTTCACAGGTGCCATTTTTTTTTGCTATAGTATAAAGGAAACTAATGCTTATCAATCTACTGCAGTTAAAACCACACTTACACTCTTTTTTGTTCTTGCTAGGAGCATTATCAGTCAACTTGCTTACATATAGCCTGTGATTTATCTGTAAAAATAGCCCCAAGAATTTAGCAGTAATGCAGGCTATATATATACATGTGTGAATAGATATGACATCAACCTTCAAATCCCTCTCTTCCTGTAATCCCTTTGTTTTGATCCTCCATGTGGTTACTATACTAAAGCAACACATGAAGAGCTCAAGATATCTGGTGCGCACACAGTCGGGGATATTCCCTGTTGCAAAAATGCTGTAGTCCAAGTGAATGACATAGGCTGAAGCAATACAAACATGTTTTCTGCCAGATCCTCATTTTACTGTGAGGTTAGTGGAATGGAATAAATATAATTTAAGGCACTCATTCATAAATATTCATTTCATAAGAGCACTCTTTTGCTAAGGAAAAATCTTTCTGAATGAAAGAAGGACAACACGTTAACAAAATAAAGCACTGCTTCATTCAGGAAACGGGGTCAACCCCATGCTAGCTTTTTGTGTGTGGAGATATTTGTGGCGAAGATACTATGATAAGCCTTTCACATCTTCAGTATCTTACATTGTAATATCCCAAAGCCTTTCGCTAACAAAGATTTGACACACGTTGAGGACAGACAAACATGAATACTTTCATTATAGACTTATGCACAGGGAAGTTAAGTGGGGTTCTTGGCCACAAAGCCATTTGTGGCATAGCTGGAAAGAAAGCCCCTAGTAATATTTGGTTTACCACTTGTCCTGGTTTGAGGTAAAAGAGAACCAATTTTCTGTTCAGTAATTTTACTATCCAGTCACCAGTCCACATGTTCCCCTGAGGCCATTACATTTCAGTCCCTAAATTATTATTTCTCATTCTGTGTTCCTGATATTATCTTGATGTTCTTGGCATATTTTAATAACCCCCACAGGGCAGATAAACTGTTCTGATGGTCTCAAACTAATAAAAGAAAGGTTCTTAGCGGGCGTAGAGGAGATTCCTCAGAAACCCTTTAACAGTTACAGTAATTCACTCCATTTTCCATGGATTTGTATTTGCTACGACATCAGCCTTGCTCACTGCATATTAACAAATGTCACATCTGTTGAATAGCCAATAAATGGTAATTTTCCCTCAGTAACTGCCCAGTTTGACGTGCATTACTTCAAAGATACATATTGCGGGATGGAGCACAGTAATGTATCTGTTGGGTTCAGGGGATGTGTCCAGCTCTGGGGCAACATCCACCCTGTTTTTATCACAGAGGCAAAATACTGACCTAAATATGTCCTTGTATTTCAGGTACCACTGTTCCCCTTACCAACCCAATCCTTCTTAGTATGGTCTCTCCTCCTCCCATCATAGACTTTGTCTAGTCCCAGAGAAAGCCACCGAGGTCCTCAGCTGCTCTTTCTCACTCCTTGCTCCCACATCTGCCTCTGCTGTGGAGGCAGGAGAAACAAAACCTCCCAACCTGGACTGCTCTGCTGCTGACAGCAGTGATTCATCCAGGACTTCTCAGCAACCACGAGCTAACAGCATTTCAGAGATGCGACTCGAATTCACGATTACAAAAGAGTTGAATGCTACGGCTTATGCGGTTTTTAAACTTTCGTAGCTGTTGTCATCTCAAAATACACTCCAAGTCAAAAGGTTGGGTTTATACACGCAAATATATACGTACATATATATATACACACATGTATTTAAAAACTGACACAAACATTCTTCAAATAGTATAATTGCACAACCCAAGCCTTCAGCTAACAAAAGGCAGTGGATGTGAAGTTTGTGTGTGTTCGTACACAAATGACAGTTTTTATATGTTTACAGGATTTTCTCACAGTGTAATTCTTACCACCTCACCACATCCTATCAGTGGCTTTCCACAGTATCAACGGTCTTGAGGACGCTGGGAAAGCAGACGTTATTATTGAAGTATAACAAGATTGTATGGGATAAACATGCGTGGATTTATTTTACCAATGCTGACAGAAAGCAAACATCTAGGTTTTAGGGCAGGTCAGGACATAGCAAATGAGCAGAGAAGCCTCTGAGCTGTCAGGGTGCCTTTGGACAAAGACATGACAAAACTGATGCTTAAGTTTAGGCTTCCTGCTAGCACTGATGCTTCAAAGCTGGAGGCTCCTGTGTCAGGGGTCCCTGGAAAGGAGAAACAAAACAACCCCAGCAACTAGTCAGCCAGCAAAGGCTCATAAAGCCGCAGCCTTGATGACTGACAGCAAAAATGAAGAAAAAGTCTGGAGGAGTAGACAAGGGGGCCCTTGGAATCACAAACAACACAGATAAATGTTTTCTTTCATACACTTGCCAATTTTTGATGAAACAAATGAAAGAGAAGCTGCCCTAGGATCGTGGTTCTGGGTCCCAGTATTTTCCACGTTTTAGCACTTTTTGCTCTGACTTAACATACAATATTGCAATTTATGGAAACAGATTTAGCAGTGTTTGAGAATAAAAGGAATGCAATTTTTGTTGTTGTTTTAAAAAGTTGATTTTGAAAGCAGCAGCCCCAACTCCAACATGAGTTAATGACAATTTAAGTAGAAGTATATTTTTTAATTGACTCAAACTATAATTAGGCGATTATAAGCAATCAAGTGGGAGCTGTTTAAAAGCTACTGGCCACAGTTGTTAGCTACCTCACCTCAGTCGGAAATCAGCACCCCCTCAGCTGGGGGATTTAAGCAAACGCATTTTATCACAGTGAAGTGTAAGTGCTCACGTCTTCAATTACTCAGCTGAGAAATCACTAACTTCTGGGAGCAGGGCAGCAACTTCGTTACAGCTCCACATGGATCTGGAAAGGGCATATCTGACTGTGCCCAGCAGTTTGAGCTGTTCTTTCTCCAAAGGTGACTGTCAGAGTTTCTAGTTCATATTGCTACTAATTTTCCTCTCAGGACTGCCAAGATAGCATGCATTTAAAATGCTGTTCTTCTCTGAAAAATGATTTTAATTAAAATGGTATTCAGGGGTCCCATATTCTTTGTTTCTCACTAATTATCATAACACATTTGTTCAGTTTCCAAGCTAATGGGTGCTTTTGCTAACTGCCAGCTCCCAAATTAAATACAGGATCTGAAACACCAGGCTCTTTTCTTCTCAAGTCATATTTCACTGCCACTCCATCTCCTGGGATTGCACAGTCTCTGCAAGGAGAGCATCCTCCAACGTCTCTTCGCATAAAACTCAGAGATGAGCCCTGCCGAGCGTGTCTGACAGACCACAGCATACGTCCCAGTTGCTGCCCTAGGTCTGTGGATGCAATGGCAGCAAGAACATACTTTAGAGCTTAAAGTAGGCAAGAAGTAATCACTAAGAAATCATCACCAGGGAGCACAAAACACAGAAAGCCGAGCTGTTAAGTGTAATTTGGACACAGCCACCTGCCCAAAGCAAGCAGTGCTTACAGATGCAGTGAAGAGCTGCTTCCAGGGCAGCAGGTTCTATACAGTGGTTCATCATGCAGCTTTCTTGTTCCATCAACTCTCCTGCAAGGGTTTCCAAATTCATATTGATTAAACAAACATGTTAACCTAACAGAAGTAGGATTTCTGACATGGAGCAGTCTTGGAATTCTGAATACAATCTGGGTCTTTCATACAAAGTTTTTGTTCAATACACTTGCTTCTTCAGGAGGAGATTTGTGTTAGTTACTTCAACATATACATATCATATTTGTTTGCTTCAGAAATGTAGGTTAACACACAAAAGTTATATGAGCCAAGCCCATCAGCCAGATCACAGGGAACTTTCCATGGAAACTCTTACTCAGAAGTTGAGAAGATTTAACTTAGCCCACAGGAACAATCAGTGGGCAAACAGATTTTTCCAGTCTTTCCAAAGGCTACCTTGATGTGTACTTAGCCAACGACTAACACAGAGAATAAAACATTTCAGATCTTGCAAATAATCCTGCTGGTCTCCCTGCTTAGAAGCTATGACCTAGAGGAGCAGGTGCAGAGGTGTACAGTGCATAAACTGGGGATAAACTGGGTCCCGATGACATCCATGTCATTGTGCATAGAAATAAAAGACACTGCACAAAGCAAAAGCATGTACAGTAGATTTCTCAAAAGATCAGAGTGTAACCATAGTTGTGAAAGATATTGTGCAAGTTTAAGATTGACCATTTTGTCATTGTGCATTGCTCTTCAAAAAAAAAAAAGAAAAAAAAAGGTATACACTAATAAATACAGCCTCAGCAATTTGTTCCCCCATAGGAAGTCCAAACAAGGTTCCCTCTGTGGGCTCGCAGAGGGAGCTGGCCCTCAAAGGAAAACTGCTACTCACAGGATTCAATGGATCAAGTGGTCAGAGGGTGCAGGGACAGGGGACACGTAGGCAGGAGAGGACTGGATAAGGATGCTGAGGAGAAGAGGCTAACAGGGACCAGCACTTGCACGCTCACAGAGGATGTGACTCTCTTCAAGAAAAGTGATGGCTTTATCACTAGCAAATTAAAATAGCTCTTTGCTTTCTAAATGTTTCAGTTAATGTATCAGTCTGACATTTCCATAGCAATAACACAGTCATAATTGCCTCAAAAACACCGTGCACTTAGAAAACACTGTGCACTTAGAAAAAAACTTACTGAAGACACTGAAATGGAGCACAGACACACAAGTGCTTCAAATTATAATTGGAAAGGTACTGCCTGAGGCCTGACCTGCACACCCAGTTTCTGGATGGATGTGACTATTTCTACAAGTCAGAGGTTAATGCATTCACACCAGGAGTGTCAAAACACCCTTTCTAAATCAGTATAGTCCGGTAAAAACAGATTGAGTGGGGACCAGGCATAAGGCACTGGGTGGATTTCAGGAGAACTGTGTGGATTGCGCTGCTCTGGAGGAAGAGGTTACCCTCTCAAGTGGTCCTTCACAGCCCCTCTCCAGGAGTTGTCAGCCCCCTCAGGCCTGTGGGTTCACTTGCTCAGCCAAGGACTTCCCAACTCATGCCTGAATGATTCACGCTAACTTTATCCCCAGCTTCTGGCTAACCTGGCTCTACAAGCAAATCTGAGGAAACACAAGGGCAGGTGGATGTGTATAAAGGAACTTTTTTTTTTTTAAAATTAAGAATATCTTTCTGTGCCACCAGGAAAACTTCTTTGGCCAATCCACATGATTTTTGATAAAATTGGGCGAGGAAATAATCCCAAAGACTGCTCTCCCAGCAGAGCTGGTGGGGGAGATGGTATCCTGCTAGCAGGCCTGGTGGGTAGTAACATCTTCAGCTGTCCAGCTTCAGAGTGCTTAGTTCATGAAAGACAGGTCCTGCTTGACACTTCTATGACAAGGTGACCCGCTTAGTGGATGAGGGAAAGGCTGTGGATGCTGTTTACCTGGACTTTAGTAAAGCCTTTGACATCGTTTCCCACAGCATTCTCCTGGAGAAACTGGCTGCTCATGGCTTGTATGGGTATACTCTTCACTGGGTAAAAAACTGGCTGGATGGCCGGGACCAAGGAGTGGTGGTGAATGGAATTAAATCCAGTTGGCAGCCAGTAACAAGTGGTGTTCCCCAGGGCTCAGTATTGGGGCCAGTTGTCTTTAGTATCTTTATCAAAGACCTGGACGAGGGGATCAAGTGCACCTTCAGTAAGTCTGCGGATGACACCAAGCTGGGCAGGAATGTTGATCTGCTTGAGGGCAGGAAGGCTCTACAGAGGGATCTG
>RSEF01000001.1:148542349-148554623 GCA_003993805.1 Himantopus leucocephalus | reverse complement strand
ACAAAACTGCTGGAGCACACTGAAACCCAACTGCAGGTTTTACTGTATCTGTCATTTTCCATTGTATATTTTTTGTAAAAAAACCAAACCTTTTTGGCATGCAGAACTGCTGCACTCAGAAAAGTCAGCCAACATAATTCTTCGAGAAATATCAATGTACATATGCTGATTTCTACACACCGAACTAGTTTAATTGATCTCACTGTAATTATCTATAGAAATTAAATTTAGGGGCACGTAAACTTTTGAAAGACTGGGACCTAAACTAGCATGTTGCAACTTCTTCCAAAGTACCTGCGACTAAAGAGAAAGAGGAGGAGTGCATAAAGAAAATTTTGCAAACTCCTAATCTCCACACAAACCCCTAAGGAGAAATAGAACAGTGAAAACAGACAACTATGTTATACAGTCTTTGGACAGCAATGTGTCTTCGCTCTAAAATGGAAGAGACCATCAATTTTAAAGGCCTCCTTCCAGTAATATAGATGTTCATCTTTGTGAGTATGTAACAGAAATCAGTTTAGGCTTTCTAGTCCTGCAGAGAAGATTGCTATTCTAAACAGCGTGCCCTTCACAGCTTGCTACTGGACTTATTCCCTTAAGAAAGATCACATCGGTGCCAATTTCTTCAGTTCCACACTTTTTTTTATCCAACTCCACTAGGAACCTTTTAACACTACTCTTCCACACAAGAAGGTTATGGAACAATGAAGCATGGAAGAACATCCAGTGCTTGGGCAGTGAGAGACAATGACATCAGGCTGGCCTGCCGCCTAATGAGAAATTAATTTCTTTCCAAAAGGGTATGACTGCCCACGTTAACTCACTACTCCCCCTCTCTCATACCTCTTACTGTTTAAGGACATATAACTATGACTTCAGAAGACGGTTCTCCTTGGCCAAAAAAGCAGTACCTATGATACAAGGTACTGATAATGGAAGATGCAAAATAAGTATGGGACTCCCAGTGATTTTGAAAGAACATGGATGCTTCCTGAGTGAATTAAAAATCAGACCGCCACACACTTTTAATTTTCTCATTCAAATTTTTTTCTACCAGTACTTATGAACTTTACTGGAATGCAAAGGATATTATAACTTATTCAGCATCCTGGTATTTATCAGCCACTGCCATTTTGCTTTTATGGTAGTCTCAAAATACACATTATTCACTGTATTTATATAAGCCCTATTATTTTGTGCGTGGCTGTAAACCTCATGAGAAAATTGTGACTATGCACGATTTCAGCTTAGTCAGAATTCCCTCTGGTAACCTACTGGGAACCAGTGCAGCTGCAGCTGGACTGATTTCCACCTGTACCTTTATTTTCTGTGAGATGTCTGCTTCCCCAGCTGAAGAAAGCAAAATACATCAGGCTTCTCATCCTAAACCTAGAGGAGATGATGAGCAATTCACAATGATGTTGTGAATTAAGCTGGAGAGAGATCTCAGAAGGAAGACTTACCTTTCATTTCACAGTTCCACTGGATGGGGACCTGTGCAGAGGCATCGACAGCTGGGCAATGTGGGGTGGGAGAGAAAGGGCGCAGGGACAGGAACTCAAAGACTACGTGCTACTGTGGGAAGACAGTAAACGGAGGTGAAAAAGAAGCTATATGAGGAAAGAGATGCAGTGGGTAAGGAACTGAGGATGAGGACTGGTAAACAGCCATTTGGAGACAATTTGTCGAGCATATCCAATGGATTTCAGGAGGCATTTCCTTAAGTGTATGAGCAGACAAATGAAATACTCTTCTTCCAGAAGGAATTAGAAAACAAGTAAGACCAAAATACAGTTGAAATTGGAAAAAATACCCTAGTTATGTAAAACTAATATTATTTTAGTCATTATTTTATACCAATGCGTTTATATTTTGGTTTGTCTCATACCTTTCAAATTCACAGGCAAAATATTTATTCTTCACCACATGATTAATGCATGGTATTTCTCTGCCATGTGTTTTACTTTACTACTACACATAATTTCTGGATTTAAAATTTGGTTTCCAAAGTTCCTTTGGTTTTGAACTTGCAATGGCCTTTGCCATCATCCTTTACCTCACAAAAGTATTTTGAAGATGTGTTCCCCAAACACTAAACCTACAGCACTTTAACCAGTATTCAGCAAGAAACTATTCTGCGGCTTACATTTGCAAGCCAATTCTCTTTCAAATAGTGTGAAAAAGCCTTTTTAGGCATTTTTAGTATTCCCTGCCCTCACAACCCACACTTTACAATATTTTTGTTGGAGGCAAGAAGAAGGAAACATACAGAACAACCACTTTGAAAAGAGCCACGGTTTAACACTATAAAATGCTAATTCTGCTTCATCTGCCGCAGCATATAAACCCTACTGTATCCAGTTCAGTGGCAGACAACGTTAAAAGTGTTGGTGTTTTTACAGTGCTTTCTATATTAAGATTGCTGGCCTAAATTAGACATCAAAAATTGCTAGTTCCTTTAGAAAAACTGGAAGGATTTTAAACGAGGTGATTTGTTGCAGACCACCTTTTCTGGAAAGCATGCAGTAATCCATGCCTTTTTAAAGGTGCTTAAAGCTGGGCAAACCAAATCACCTATGACTATTCTTTAATGCCTCCGGATTCTTGAAAACAAATGCAATTTTTCATTGACAAACTGAGTTTTTGAGCGCTGCAGCCCTATCACGCAGCAGTGGAGTATCAAGGGGACAGGGGTATAAGAGCAAGCTGATGGGAAAGCTATTACGTACCCCCAAGTGCCCTCTTACAACTTACTTGTGAATACACGGGGAATCTGCCAAGTCAGATTCCTAGATTTCCCCACCCCGAGGCTCCCAAGTGTTTTACTCACACGGGAAGGCTGATCTGTTAAACCTGCCTCTGGCTGGGACACCCTCGTTCCAGCAGCACCGTGTTTTGCTGCGTAGGAAACCTCCAGCTCACAAGAGAAACAACCATTGGGTTGTGCGCGGCTTTGCCAGAGGGACTACCTGCACATGAGGTGTTCCTGCCAGGAAAAGCCACGGGTGTCGAGGCTCGCACGGCTTCACACCCCAGCTGTGACCCAGCTGCCTTGGCAGAGGTCTGGAGCACAGAGCTGGCCCCAGCCTTGGTTTGTAACCACAGAGCCAGCCTCTCCCTCAACAGGATGAGTCAAGTCATTTAATTCCTCTTGATAGATGGACTTTCATGCAATTTCACCTGGTTTTCTTTCACCCAGAAAGAAAACTGTAAATATTTAGGCTTTTCAAAAATAAAGAAGGCCAACTTCCTGAATGCGCAGCTCTTTTACTGCTACAAGGAAATGGAGAGCAAAGCTATTTGAGTGCCATCTGGACAAACAACTTCCATCTACATAAACATGTCTCAGCGAGTGCAAGTCCCATGGGCAGGATATTTGCCACCAACTTTCAGATTCACATGACCCTTCTCACAAACACTTCAAGGCCTTTCGATTAGGCGTCTCTGTTCCTGGCACAGCCTTTTGATGCATATTCCCTCATGGCTGTGGAAGAAGGGGCTTATCTACACATATGACTTTGGTCCTACCAGCTCCATGAGACCCCAGTTACAGAACTGCTGCCGAGTATATGTAACAGACTGTTGATTTGTACTTTTTACAGCCCTTTAACCCACCCCTCCCCTTTGCCAAACAGTAATGCATTTTAAAAGCTGTATTCAAGTCTGGTTTGAACTATCACATGCTGCTTCTTGCTGGGTCAGGACATGACAGTGCATGAAGGAACGGGGCACTCCAGACCTGCTGGAAAGACCTGGCATGTTATCAGGCTGACCTGTAGCTCCAGGTGGTGAAACACAACGTGCCAGTCACTGCTCTGCTCTGCCACAGCCGTTCCCCTAAAACAGGCAGTGAGGCCGTGAGGCCGTGCAGAAGGAGGATGGCTAAGTCCAGCTACATCACTTGCCTCCTCTGTCTATCACTATGGTCATCGCTGATGTCCATACTGGAAAGCATGACCAAGAGGAGTCAGTGAGAGTGAGGGTGAGGATGCCTTTCCATTCCCACTGCTCCCCTGCGATGACCTTCCTCTCTCCGAATCCCTCTCCCACTCAGACTTTTCTGCAAGATCATACTTATCCTGCAAACAGACCTGTCATTCCCTGACTCCTCTTCCTGCCCTTCCAGCAGCTCCTCTCCCTCAAAATGGAGTCAGGCTTATTCTTGCTGTGAGGAGCAGGAAGGAGCAGAAATCTCCGAGCAGCAGTCTCTCTTCTTCTCCAGCACCACTCTGCTGTATGACTCCTGTGTTAGGGAAGAGGTGGGGGAATGCAAGGTAATCTGTAGGTGTGCTAAACAACTACAATGGTAATTGCATTATTAAAATCCTCTAATGTAAGACTGCCTAGAGAGAGGAAGGAGAACAGCTAAGCTGCCTACTCAATACTTCTTTGTATAAACAAGGCCATGGAAATGTACGCCGTGTACCATGGAGACTGGCTTATGAGAGCCTCCTTACAACCTCTGACGCTCTCTAGGGCTACATTTGCTCTGTTGTTCACTTGCCTCTTTTGTTTCTTTGTTCAGTGTTAGCTAATCATCCAAAACCAATAGTTCACGCTCAGCCACAATACTGTGCTACCTTTCTGCGAAAACCATTAATTTCCTACATTAGTATTTTTCAAGAATCAAAGTCAAGAATCAAGAAGAGGAAGCTGTATGAAATAAACCTTTAAGCATAACTAAAGGAACATTTTATTGGTGCTTAAATAAAAAAAAAAAAAGGAAGAGAAAACCCAACAGAACTACCACGTGTTTATTTTGTACCATTTTTACTAGTGCCACATAGCCATACACACCTCTTTTCTCCTAACTGATGGTAGCCAGACCCAACATCTTCCTTAGTTAAGCCCCTCCTTCTGCAGGCCCCTCAAAGCATGCTAACCACACCATCATTTTGAAAGAGCACTACTCAAAAATAGAGTTTAGAGCTTCAGTAACCACCTACCTAGGGGCTCCTAAGCTCTGTCCCTAACTCCACCACACACTCAACTGCCCTTGCTCCCTGTACAGTTGCCATTCATGGTCAAGACAGTCAGTAGCAGGGTCTGGCGAGGTGCTGCTACAGAGCATTCTGTGATGATGCTTCAGCCTTTGAAGTCAAAGCAACAAATCCTGAAATCCTTTCAGCCTGCTAAAAGCATACATCAGGGGTGCATGCTGTTTGTGGTCAGTGGCTTTTCTGGATATGCATTCATGCTGTTATGTGGAAATGAAAAAGAAAAGGTATGCCGGGAAGTAAAACAGGCTTGATCTACAGCTACAAAACCTGTGGTACAGGGACTGGAAGGAACCTCTGAGCCAAGAGTTCTGGGCATTGGCAACGATTGCAGTAACTGGTCAGGCCACAGTCACAGGCTTTCTGAGCATACAAGTCTCTTTGTAAACCTGTTGCCTTTACTCCCATTACTTTCATTCTGAAGAGTTTCAGAGCCTCTCTGTTTTGATGGCTGGAAACCACCTTCTAATTTCTGTCCTAAGGTTATTCAGAGACACATTATAGACCTTTAAATCTTCAGCTTAAATAGCTGTGCTCTCCCATTTCATCCCTCGTATTTCGTCCCTACTAAGAAAGGATAATCCTACCGCCTTCTCAATGTCCTTCTTGTGTGAGGCTAAGCAATCTAAAATCTTTTGATCTTCCTCCTCCCTGATTTTAGCAGCACTTACTTGGATCTACTCCAGCCCTAGGTCATTGTGCTTGAATATGGATGACCAAAATTGTACATCAAGTCTTAGTCATGCTTTGTACAATGGAGTAACTCTTTTTCAAATAAAACTATATAGACACATATGCAACTTAATAGTTTTCCAAAGATCATAAGGTATTTCCAAAATTAAGTCTCATCATAATGCTGCAACATAGAAGTTATTTATGAGCAAAGGCATGCTAGAGCTTCTGTTGCAAGTCACTGACAGAACTGGGTCTAATTCTTTCATTTATTGAAGTCCTTTCCTCTCTTTAACTCAATGCTGTGGTAAAAAAAATCATTAATCAAACTCAGGTATTGTTATTACACCTCACTAAAAGAAACAGCTTAATGACATTTGGATGGGTCTTAGCTCACATTCCCTAAAATCCAAACAATAAAGATGATTGTGATAATGCTTATTTGTAGCATAATTTTCCATTTGCTTCTAATGCATGACACAACATACATATCTCCAGGTCTTTCTAAGATACTGATATCATATTGATGCCTAACCTGCTTGTAAGGGTGGAGGTATGGAACAGTGGTATCGGTAAGACTCAAATATGCTGAAAAGAGAAATACTATGGACAAGTATGTGTGCACCTACTGTGAAATTTACAAGTACTTTCCCTTTTTAAGCCATTTTCCAGTTTTCCAAATTCCCCTGCAGTAAAGCAACTCATCTTCCAACGCGTCCCTCAGAAATCTTTACAATTTTTTCTATGCTAAAACTGTTTTGGATCAGCTGTGGCATTGAGAAGGCTACAGAAATGCACCCATACCTGAAAGTCTAAAGATAACTTTAGGAGGACCACAGAATTAAAAAAAAAACCAAAAAAACAGACAAACAAAAAAAACCAAATCCAAAAAACACTTTGCTATCCTATGAAAAGGCCTCTCTGAGGCCTGGTGTGTCAGAGGAAAGGTTGGCTCAACCTTAGCGAGTTCCCCTCTCACCGTACTACATGTTTAACAAGACCATATAAGCAGTGGACGAGTATGAAGTTATCCTTACACTGGCTTTGCCCCGCAGTTCCAGCAATGCAAAGTTTAAGGGCTGCCCCAAGCTATATTCAAAGCATTTTGGTTTTCATCTAATCCATTTTTTAACTCTTGCCCCTCCTAATAGCCTGAAGGAATGTACTCTTAAAAAAGTCTTTCTTTCATTCGTGATAAAATCTGCTGCCCAATATTCCTGCACGTTCCACCCAGCATCAGAACAGTAACTTTTACGCAACATCTACAATATAAGAAAAAGACATTCTCCCAGAAATGGCAGAAATACACAGAAATTACTGTGAACCAACTGGTGTCATTACAAGATTCACTCAAAACTTTTCCACAAATACGTACATGTACATATAGCATTTCTTGGGGATGTTGCTACTGCTGTGATATGGTTTGTGACAACAGAATGGAGGCACCAAGCCAGGACTTTGGCAGAATATATCCCACACAGCCCTTAACTCAGCACAGTGACCAGCAGGACTGCACAGTGATAAGAGAACTGTGAAGACCAGCAGTGGCAGCAGCACTGGAGGATGACAAAGTCAGTATTCCTACAAGTTGCTCTGGAGCTCACACCAACACTCTGTGGCAGAAATCTAACCTGGGGGCACTCTTCAGCAGGAGAAGTATGTTGTGCGTGAGCCCCAGCCTGAAGGGATCTATCCCTGCAGCCAGCAGCTATCCAGGTGTAGTCGATAAATTCATTATCACCACCGTTGTCAAGTACGTTTGACTGGCTGCAAGGCAGAAACTGCTGTACCTTGCTAAGAAGCTGGGCAGAAGGTTAAAACCCTTGTCACAACCAGAGGCCTAACTTACCCTTGGCTTTCCTGGTTTATGGAGCCTCCGGCTCAAAGTTTGGCCAACAGAAAGAAGACATGTGACTGAATGCAGAGAAGTTGTACAACTGTGTGTTTTTGGAAGATCATCAGTTAGATGGCACGGCCATGCTTCCCAACTTTCTGTTTCTCAGAGGGAAACTGTCTGCAGCAGTTTGCCCAGCATCTAATAAGCAAAATCCTGGATAATATGCAAGAGCAGGAACTGAAGAGATTTGGAAATTTTGGGCAGTTGTAGAGGCCAGCTCTGGGAGAAAAAGTGCAATTTGTCAAGGAAATAGGTCATAGATACATTAGTGTTGCCACTTCAATGGCAAGGGCAGTTGTGGCTAGGAAACACTTCACAAGACAATAAATATACTTTTGCATGGGAAAAGAAAGGAGAAAAATGGAAAAGGAGAAGTTAGGTATATAGAATGGAGAAAGCAGGCATATTGTCATTTGCAGATTGACCAAACTATATAAAGTTTTTTGGACACGTAGTTAAAAAGGCACTTGTTGGTTTTGGAAAACACAAGCATTTGTTCCACAAAAACTGGAAACTTTTAAACTTAGGAAGAAGAGAAGCAAGTCATGGCAAGGAAGACTTTATCTCCTGTGGGACTGAGTATGGTGGAAACAATCTGCAATTTGGCTGACTGAAATGGATATTCCAGTGTGGAGTGTTTGCTCAGTTTTGCAGGGCACTGGAGCGTAGTGTTTGATCTTACAGTAGGAGGTGCGACCCAGCAGCTGTGCTCCTCTGTAGGTTTTAATTCTATCACTATACAAAGCCACGTGTTATCGTTTGCTCCACTGAGACTGCTCCAAGAAGCTAATTCTCCACAAGTCTGATTTCATATCTCTCAGTTGGGATGAACCAAATGTTTCCTGGAATTATTTGGAGCTATTTAGGGAGTGCTGAGGGAGTTACTTGGTCATTTACTACTCTTGTCAATCAGAATACTTTCTTTGCCTTAACTCCAACAGACCAAACTACAGCGCATTGCCAAACTGACAGATTTCTGTATGATCACAACACATGACAGTGCCTTAAGTACATAAGGATTTTGAACTCCTTGCAGCCTTGCTCGAAGCCTTTGAATGGTGATCTCTGAAGTTTCATGAAAGAGGAATGTACAGACAAGATACCGTATGAAATAAAAGATAAAACATTTCCATCTTCTGCATAGAGGCCACTTGGGAAAAGCTGGCAGTAGAGGCCAAGCCACACATGACTAGAGACGTACTTTCCTCTACCCCACAAAGTGCTAGGCTATTTGTAGCTAGGAAAAGTAGCTGAAATACACCTGTTGAATTACACTGCAGGGAAGGATCACACTACTGGAAAGACTTACAAAACAGTGCTTTCAAAAGGACTGTCCACTCAGGGGTCTCCTGTAGCATCACTCACAGATAATGTTCATCTCTGGATTGATTGGCAAGTGACTGCCATGCTCTCTGCAGGGCTCTTCACATTTCTCTTTCAATGTGTGCTAGCATTTCCTCCAAGAAACAGGTTCCAGTTCCTCAAAGGAAAGGTAGATATTGGATGAATTGCCCAAAGCCTTTCTCTTACTGCGTCTACCCAAGATTTCATTTGAACACTTGAACACTGCCCTGGCAGTGTCCAGCAGCCACCTGTCCTATGGGACATGCAAACAACGCCATCAGCTCCAGTCCTGACTTCATGTCACAGGGCTTGAAACCACACCGCTTGATACTGCAAGGGGAAGTGCCATCCTGGGTGCCTCAAGCACTAGAAAAGAGTCAAGCAGCTCGTGGGCATGCAGCTACCAAGCACCTAGATTGAGTTCACGTAGGATGCCAGTTTGAGGGCTGCCAACGCTGCAGCTGTAAAGAATTTGTCTATGCAAGCCTTAAAGCAAAGCACCCCTCCATAAAGTAGAAAGGGTGATGCTCTGAGCAGATTACTTTCTGAAATCTAAAGTGCAAAATAAATGGGGCTTGACAAACACTTCCAACATAGAAAACGCTGTAATGTAAACTAGAGGTAGCGAGATAGAAGGACTCTTTGCAGGTAAGATCTAACTAACCTTGTGCTTCTACAGGCAGGAAAAGAAGGAAGCAGAAAGTACATCAACCAACTCTGCAGGCTTTCCCCCAACTTGCCCTCCCACAAAGCGCACACTCTGAGCACAGCTGGTGCACAGGGTGGAAAGCCGGTGTGTCAGCGGCAGAGCCAGCACTCAGGATCTGCCATTATTAAGCAATAAATTCCAAATACTATCCACTGAAAAAGAAAGAAAAAAGTTTTGGGTTCTTGAGAAACTACTTCAGCCTGGAAAAAGTTGAGAACTGCTGAGTTTTCCTCCAACAGAGTAAAACCAAGAAGCTGAAGTGCCCTGCGCTAGCGAGAGAGCTGTTTGCAGCCAGATGCACAGAACAACACTCCCTCGTGTGGTCTGTGAAATACAGTTCTTCCTTCCCAAAAAGCTGAATCGGGATCGCCGTCAAACAGCAAACCTAAGCAAAAATAAATTATTTTTAGCCAAGTGGATACATCAAACAAGGGGCACGGGAAAATAATAACTGGCAAATCTAAACCCTTGTAGACGAACTAGCCCATCTAAGATGGTTACTGAAACAGAAAGCATTAACCAGCACAGCAGATGCCCAGCTTTTTCCTCTCCAGAGGTGGTTTCCAATGCTTTTTCGCTTTTTTATTAAAAAAAAAATAATTATTTATTTCAATCGTTACGGGAAAACTCTGAGGTGATCAAATAGAAACATCTGTTTATATCTGTAAATGGGAAAAGAAAAATTACAGTTTGGAAGAGCATAACTTTCTTCATATTCATTTTATCTTTTTCTTTCCCAAAAACTAGCAAGCTTTGCTGTCGTTGCTATCAGAAATTGGCATTGCTGCAAGCTTAATCCCTGTAGCAATCCTCAAGTGTTTTGTCTAGTTCATTTTTCTTTATCTAAGGAAATAAAGGGATCTTATTTCCCTCAAGGGAATCTCAAGGGAAACTTAATTTACAATCAAAGACATCTCACTCTCAAATTATTAGAGACTGTATGTATCTGTCCTTAGATTCTGGTAAAAGTTGTTAAGCTTTTCTCCAGATTAATGGGAAAAAGAAAGCGGGAGGGAAAAAGTGAGTCATCACAAGCATCCTCATGTTCTGCATCAGTGAATCACTGAACACTCATTGCATCACAGATGTCCCATGCAGCACCCAGAGTAACTACTATAGTTAAAGACGCATAAACTTGTGTACACTGGTACATAAACAAACAAGAATGACGTTTCCTTTTCTGTTACATAGCTGCATACACACATTCCTCTAATCTGGGTCCAGTAAGGTTAATATTTGTATCATCGGCTTTCTTGAGAACTCCAGCTTCAATACTGATTAAAAAAACCATATTCAAGCTGATGATCCCTACGTTAGTAGCAAACATGCTGTAAAAGACACACTTCTTGACGCATGGACCTCGGCTTTTCGGTCAGTTGACATTAAAACATCTCTATTGGTACATGCTCTAATCTCGTCTTGCTTTTCCATTCAGAGTCACAGCAAAATGCCATGTACAAGCCTGCAGGAAATAATGAAAATCACCCAGCAGAGTTCTTCTTAATGAATCATTTTGGAAAAATTAGTCATTATTCTACCACAAAGAACAATCAGCGACAACCTTCAGAGGAAAGCAGTGTGTTTTTCTAACCCAAATCATCACATTTCTCCTTATTCCAAAGGGATAAATTGTCCAAGCAGCCAGGGGTCACGTTAGGAAAGCTAAAGCCCTGATAGAATTAAATCTGGCCAGGGACATCAAGGGCAACAAGAAAAGCTTCTACAGGTATGTCAGTGATAAAAGGAAGACTAGGGAAAATGTGGGCTCTCTCCAGAAAGAAACGGGAGACCTGGTTACCTGAGATATGGAGAAGGCTGAGGTACTCAGCAACTTTTTTTGCCTCAGTCTTCACTGGCAAGTGCTTTAGCAACACCGCCCAAGTTGCACAAGGCAAAATCAGGGACTGGCAGAATGAAGAACTGCCCACCGTAGGAGAAGACCAGGTTCAAGACCATCTGAGGAACCTGAAGGTGCACAAGACCATGGGACTTGATGAGATGCATCCACGGGTCGTGAGGGAACTGGCAGATGAAGTTGCTAAGCTGCTGTCCATCACATTTGAGTAGTCGTGGCAGTCCAGTGAAGTTCCCACTGACTGGAAAAGTGGAAACATTAATGACCATTTTTAAAAAGGTAAAAAAGGAAGACCCGGGGAACTACAGGCCAGTCAGTCTCACCCCTGTGCTCGGCAAGATCATGGAGCAGATGAAAACTATGGAAGGCACACTGGAAATTATGCTAAGGCACATGGAAAATAAGGAGGTGATTGAAGACAGCCAACATGGCTTCACCAACGGAAAGTCATGTCTGACAAATTTGGTGGCCTTCTCAGACAGCGTTACTGTGTCAGTGGATAAGGGAAGACCAACTGACATCATCTACCTGGACTTGTGCAAAGCATTTGATACTGTCCCGCACGACATCCTGGTCTCAAAATTGGAGAGACATGGATTTGACGGATGGGCTGCTCATTGGATAAGGAATTGGCCGGATGGTCACACTCAAAGGGTTGTGGTCAACAGTTCAATGTCCAAGTGGAGACCAGCGACGAGTGGTGTTCCTCAGGAGTCGGTATTGGGAACGGTGCTGGTCAACATCTTTGTTGGCGACATGGACAGTGAGATTGAGTGCTCCCTCATCAAGTTTGCTGA
>RSEF01000001.1:148522135-148542249 GCA_003993805.1 Himantopus leucocephalus | reverse complement strand
CAACATCCCCAGTGGCCGATTTGGCCTAAACCACGACAGGGACCCAGAACTGCTTGTAATCCCATCTCACTGCGCGCACGAGAGCCACCGCCGCCCACCTCAACACCGCTGAATGCCACACGGCCAAACGCCACGGCAGCAGCGGCAGCTAATGAGAGCGTGCTTACGTGAGCCGCTGTGGTGTGGATACAGCATTGGACCATAGTAAAAAAAAACCCAAATCAAAACATGCTGCTCCCCAAACCCAGCTTCCTACTTCCCCCAATAACATCAGCAAGTGAATTTCTCCCACTCAACTTTGTAGTTGTCTGCCAAGAAGACAGGGAGACCAAAGGACATCCACCATTCATCCTGATTACGCCAAAGAGGCTCAGTAACCCACCGCACGATCTGAAGGCAGCTTCCACAATGCAGCAGCACTAGTACAAAGTTTTAAAAAAAAAAAGTTTACATGCATCTCGATATTTTTCACCAGAATTTGGGAAGAAAACAAAGCAACACTGAAAGAAAGGCAAAATCATACTTGAGGCCTGTAAGAAATTCCTTTCTAAAGCCTAACACCAAAAGCTTCAAATCTGCAGACATTTTGCAAAAAAAGGAACACTGTCTGACGAGACAATTGTTGCAGGCAATTTGCCTTGCTCTGCTCCATGACCCCATAACAAAATATAGTTCTTGTTGACAACACCTTTTTTTTACAGTGCTGGTGTTTTTCTGGGAGGAAAGACACGAAAAGAAGAAGATGGTATGAGAAGCTTAGATTTCTTCTAAGTCTTGAACTCAGGAGTAATTTGCGCTGCTCACTCCTCGCCCTCGCTCTTCTTCTTCCACCCCCCCTAAACAGATAACCTATCAGTACTTGAACAGGAAAGCAAGGAGGAGTGGGAAAGTCTTTGTAATTGTGGTCTTTTGTTCGTGTATTTATTTTTTTCTCCAGCATGTTTATTTTTAACTGCTTTAAACACTCAGCAAAATCACTTAATTGCTCCCAGCCCCAGCCTCGCAGCGCAGGCACCTCGCAGGGCGGTGAGGCCGGGCTGGCAGTGCGCGCCGCCGCCGCAGGGCTGCGTGTTCAAAGGGCTCGCTTGGTGCAGGGACAGCTGTGTCCACATCTGGGGCAGCAGCAGATGCAGCGTCTTCTGCTCAGAAAAGCCTGAGGAGGGAAGTCCTACGTTCATCGCGCCGAGAGGCATTTCATGGTCAGTATCATTTCCAGCTGGAGCGTTGGCGTTGAGGGCAGAAGGACACCACAGATGCAGTGGCTTCTGTCAGAGGTGTCGCCTGTGCTTTCTTCCTTCAGGTCCCAGCATATACGGGGAGATACACCACGGTCCGCTGCTCCTCCCCTTCTCTGCCACACAAGCTTTTTGCCGTCTCAAAGGCTGGCCTCTCTTTAATAACACCCAGGTTCTTAGTGTTGGGCTTTCACAGCGGCATTTGCAAGAGTCAGAACACAAAATATGCAAGTTAGAAGCAGAAAGAGAAAAAGAGAGCGGGACCTTCCCCAAGAGCGCACCGAGTGCGCGCCCGCTGAAGCAGTCTCTCCAGGTTAAAGCCGAGCTGTGCCTCTGTTTTTCATCCCACTTAAACTTGTCACTGCTTTGATTTCTAGCTTTCTAGGACCGCACTGGATATGTTAGCCGATGTACTCTAAGGGATTTCTTTGTGGGCATCCCACTACTAATAGAGCAATTTGCTTCCCCGGCAGAATTTATCTCCTTGAAAGCCCCTCAGCAGGGAGGCACCCTGGGACGGAGCACGCAGCGCCTCGGTGCTCTGCAGCCTTCCCCTGACGCTGCAAATCTGCCAAAACTACCCTCCCCAAGCTGACCAGGCCAGAGCTCTTCCCTGCTGTCATCGCTACACCCGTCCGCAGAGAGAGAGGAAAAAAACCCATGAGCTCTCGCAGCTAGGGTTGCTGGAAAGCTAGAAACCCAGCACCTCTACTGGAACTGGGTTGCAATCTCCAGAACAGGAGTAGTTACACTCACACCACGTGGGGGGAAAAAAAAAATCCAAAATAAAACCTCCAGAAGATGAGGTGCATTAGCCCAAATATATAGGTTTTGTAAATGGAAAAGCTCAGAAAAATTTAATTTTTCATGAAAAATGCCTCTATTTTCTCAAGAACCTTTCCCAATGTCCTGCAGCACTTGGCAGAAGGTTCTTGATAACAGTGAGGTTCCCTGACACCACGCTCCCCTCCAAGGGGGCACCTCAGAGCATGAGGATGGCTGGAGATGGTGACCTTTTTCTCCCACCATGCAAAACACCCTTCTAGACATATGACACATTGAAAGCAGCAGCTTCACTTTTTTCTTCAACAAAAGACAAAACAAAAGGCAGTTCAGATACCATGTAGGCCAGGAAAAAGGTGACATTTCTAAACTGAATGAGACGTTTTTTTCAAAAATGTTTTAGTTTTCACAGACATTTAAGGATTTCTCTTTTGCTTCCCACGTGGCAATCACCCCCGACTGAACTGTGCGAGGCTTCCCCTTCCCCAAAGGATGGGGAACAAAAAAAAACCCAAGCAGGAGGCTGGCTTTCTCCAAGAGTGCTCTGCAAAGTCCTCTGTGCTATTCAGAAAGCCACGCTTCACGCTGATGGCAGACACGGGTACGGGTTACTACAGGTTGCCTTATGCTACAAATATCTGCTGATTTTAGTGCTGATTTAGTCTTTTTTAAAAACAAAACAAAACAAAACATTTTCTACAGTGGCTTGTACTCTGAGAATCTACACGATATAAAATACAACCGGTATCTCCTCTCAGTCCATTCTGTGTTTATTAGGAAGGAAGATAAAATATACAGTCTATAAATTCAAGTCAGCATTAGTATGCGCTTTGCTACTGTTCTCGTGATCTTTCACTGGACAGTGTTATTCCTGAATTAAATGCTATTTTTAAAAGGAACCTGTTGTTCTCTTTAAAATGTCATGCATTCTTTTAATGCCATATACCAACACTGAACAATGAAAACCATTTTATCCTTCTGGAACTCATACTTTGAAAACTTAGTTCTACAAAAAGAAATTATTTGAAAAAAACTTTTAATCAGAGGTTTTGAATTCTAATAGGTTTATAATGTTCATCTGCTCTATTTCTGGGCTACAGGTACTACAGGAACATGTTCCTATGTGCGGATATGTATTTTCTCTGGAAAGCTTGCCCATTAGAAAGAGATTATCTGATAAATAAAAAGGTTCCACAATTATACAGTAATTAAGTAAAAGCTTCAAAATTATTATAACTTGCCTGTATCAAGATGGTTTAATTTTATCAAAATAAAACACAGTTAAAAACATTCTTCCTCTTGAAGTTTTGAATTTTTAACTTTTCATACCAGTTAAAGGAAAAGAAGTGCTACAGAAAGCACATTGCAAATTTCTGGCAGCTGGAAAGCCAGCTCTGCTTTAAACCTGTCAAGTTACAGGCATCTCACTGAATCCTTTGATAGGACATTAGAACACGTATATCCTCGCTGAAAATTTGCTCCCTACCTCTCACATAAAGTTTTACAGCTTCTCGTCAATGAATTCATTATACTTGTTTTCAGACAAGTTCAAACTCAAGCTCTATCAGAGATCTTCTCTCCAACCACATGCAAAGATGCGATCTCAGCAGTGGGTTCAGTCTGTCACTAGCCAGACCAACCATGCAAACAAGGAGACGCCGTGGAGCATAGGCGTTAAATGGACACAGAGCAGAGTGTCCACATTGCCACCAACATTTCTGCTCTGTTCCTCTAACTCTCTAGCATTTACTTTCACAGTTAAGTTTCAAAAGCCTACCGCAATACTAGACTTGGTACACAGGGTACCCATCCCACTTTGCAGCTTCGGTAGTCGACCCATCCAAAGCGAGCAGCAAGCGGAGTCAGACAAGAACGGCCAAGTCCCCATACATTTCAGACGAAAAAGATGGCCTCACTTGGGTCAAAGCTACAGAGAAATGGACCCATCTGGGGATATCAGCTTTGGTGGCAAAATGGATCTGAACTGCGACCGTGTGAGTACCCACTTGCTTGCCTTTTACTTTAGAGATTCAACAGGAGGAAAATAAAATTTAGGCTGATTTTTTTAAAGAAATACTTCAAACTTTTCTCATCGAAGTTAAAAAGGAAAGCAACCCATAGTTTTACTGCGAGTCAAAGAAAATATTTAAATTTTCACTGAAATGGCTTTTTCCCAGGCATGTCTTCTAGCAGCACAGGAAAGGGCAGCAGCTGTGGTGGCAGCGAGGTGCTAAGCTGTTATGTTACAAGCAGTTATAAGTACATAAACAAGCATCCAGGCCAGGTCTGGATCCAGGGCAAGTGCCCTAACCACCGGCACGTTGGCACTCTTGCCCTTTATTGCTCGGACTCAACAAATATGTAAGTCTTTTATTTTAATGTTTTAAAGGAACAAGATCAAAAGGAGAGATAAGGAGTAATATACCCCCAAAATATCCTTTATTTTGCAGATCACATTACTCTCTTAAGAGATGATTGATGTGGCTTCAAGTCCTCTTGGCCTTGAACCCATTCTTCATTATCATCTGTGAGCACCCTCATCACAGGGTAATTGGTAAAAGCAGAACAATTACCACAGTAGCCTGAAACTTTTTTCCATCCGAACCTATTCAGCCAATCATCCCAAATTTCCAAATAGTTTCAGGATGACAGAAACCACTTTTTTTTTTTTTGGCAAACTACTTAAAAAAAAAATCAACTCTGTTCTTAATGGAAAGTTGGAATGGCTGGCTTCAACACCCGCTATAAACTGAAAAGTACATTTTTGATGGTTTACACGGATCCACAAAGAATGTTAAAGTCCATAAAACCCACTTTCAGGTTAAATGTAAGGTATTCTACTCCTTGCTAATGACCGAGGAATTGAACATATTTAAATTTTTTTAATATTTTTTTAGGGATTCCCTTCTGTCCTGGTTTGAGGACTTGAGACTGCACTTTTAGAAGACTCTAGTGTCTGAATTTGTGAAAATATTTACTTTCTAGCCAGCTATGGTATGTGGGTTTCAAGGTCTCTCACTGTTTTTGAGCTCTCCAGGTGCAGGGATGAGGAGGAGTGAGGCCCGGGCACTTGACCCAAGCTGGCCAACAGGATTATTTCATACCATCAACGTCACATTCACTATAAATTAGAAAGTTTGCTGTGAAGTTCTCTCTCTCCCTTGATGGCTGCCATCCTGAGAACTTCATGCCCCAGTGCTGGACTCATGAGCCCTCCCCTTCCTCCTGAAGCTGCAGCGCTCACAGTGTCCGACATTTGCTGTCCACTGTTGGGAGTGCACGGCTTCCTACGGATAGAATTGGCTGAGTATAAGCCTTGTATATTCTGTATTGGTATCGGGATTAATATGGGTTCTTTAGTGCTATTAATGTTAATTATCTAACTTACTCTATTAAATCTGTTTATACTTCAAATCCTGGGTTTTCTTGTTTTTCCTGATTCCCTTTCCTGGGTGGGGAGGGGTCATTGGGTGATAGAATGATTGTCTAAACGACAATAAATAGTTATGGGTGTCTCAAACCATAACACCTTCCTAGGCAGAATTAAGGGCTCAAGCACATGGTTCATTACACGAAATAACAAGTTACGGTGTGTCAGCTGATGTGCGGTAACTTCTTCACACGTACGCTTAGACCTAGATAAATGCAAAGTAGTATGACTTAAATTATCCTACTTTCACTGCAATCTAGACTGAATTGAATTACTTAGTATTTGGCATGGGCGAGGAACATGTGCACACACTATTACAAACAGCTTCTTTACTAAAGTACAGTAAACTACTAAGCAGCAGTAATATGGTTATGCAACTGACACCCAATCTATCCAACAGAATGCTCCCAAACTCATAATTTCATTAAGTTTTAATTGCTTTTCTGGACTGTAAATGCAATATTTAAAAGCTATAATGCTCGTAATTCATATCTCTTCCCCCACCACATTACTGATATATACTCCAAAATTTCACTGGAGTTTAACAAAATTTGTCTTTTGCTATTAAGGAAGAGTGCTTAATGTTACAAAACACACAATTACAAAGTCCCCAGGAAAATTTTCAGTTAGCGAGATGACTATAAATATGGAAATCTCATTACAATGAGCTGTTTAAAACTTGTAACAACCAGATAATGCCAAAAACTGCTAAATGCTAATTTGATTCATACTCTTTTTTTTTGTTAGTCTTCCAAAAGATAACAGTTACTCTAATTTCAGTCTTGCGAATGCCTCTATGTGGGGGAAGAAAACACTAAGGAGGGTTTACATTTTGCTTCTGAGCGGGTAATGCTATTGGAAAAGATGGAAGGAAAAAGAAAAGCGAACATGTTGAAATTATTAGAGCAAAATGGTCATATGGAATTGCCAGAAAAACAAACAATATAAATTGAAAGGTGGTTTTAAAGACTGGATTCTTTACCCCATTACAAGATTGAGTGTTTTCTTTTCTGATGGATAAGAACATTTATAAGAAATGGCCCTCCCATACACTGAAGCATGGCAGTCAAAAGCAGAACAGGTCTTGAGGAACAGAAGAAGAACCCTTCTCCTTTGAAGACTCTCAGAAAAGACTGGATAAAGCACACATGGATATTACTTCCTTTGTTCATTTGTGAATACACGTACACAAACATAAATACTTCACAAAGTTTGCCAGTTCTAATGACTCCATCAGCTTCTCAAGAGTCCAAGCTGTACAGCAACGCTGTCCTCTCTGGCAGGCGTTGCAGATTTCTTATTTCACGTTCTACATGAAACGTTATCAGCAGAGTTATTACTCACATGAAATCTTTCTGCAAAGGCAATCATCCCGCCAACATTCATAATTTTATCACTACTCAGGCAATAGTTGGTGTTTTAGTCTTAATTGGTTGTAGTCTTAATAGCTGGAGTAATGTGAGTATTCCATTATGGAAAAAGTTCTATGTCAGCTAATCTAGAGAAAATATGAAAAAAAAATGTTATCGATTCCATATCAAAAGTAAAATAAATGCTTTCCTTCCTTGCTTTTAGAATACACTTTTAAAAGTCTAATACACAGCTGTGAAGTACACAAGGCTGCTAAAAATTAAGGCCAAGCACTTACACACTTTGAGACACGAGCTTCTTATTGGTTACAGAGGTTACTTGTGCAAGAGACATAGCTTTTGCTCCACCACAGGACAACGTTCATGGTCAGAAGGCTCTGGCTATGCTTCCTTCTTTGAAAGCCCTACAGGCTGACGGGGCTGTGTATGGGTCCATAGAGGGGAACACTTGGCAGGAAACAGCTCCTCACACATTGTCTGATTCAGGATGCATTACTGCTCCTTGGAGTTAAATCTCAGAGCTTGGGTCCATAAAATAAACTTAAATGCAAGATGTTAACAAAAAGTTAGATTTTTACATTAACAGGATCCACATAATACATTTGCTATGAAAATAAATCTCTTTGAGTGAACCAAAAAATGCCCTTATTTCTAATAATAGGAGAGAAAATTACAGTTGGCAAACTTGAGAGACAATTAAGCCAGTGTTTCAGAGAACTCCAGATCACTGCCAAAACAAATATTCAGATAAAAGAACACAGCTTCCACTCCCTGCTTCCTTATTAATTGTGTTTTCTTCCCTAGCCATTACAAATAGGTTTGTAAAATAAACTCCAAAAATATATGGGTCTCTGTTTTTTGATTTGCACTTGATTGTTGTTTCTGAGGATGCTACCAACTGCTGCAGAAGAAAGCATTACACTAATATTCACTCTATAAATAATGTAATAAAAAAAAGAAAAGCCACTGCACAGCAAGGTTAAATGAGGACAACGTGGGAAATTCAGTGTAAGGGACTGCGAGGCCTCTCACTCGGCTTTCCAAGTGCAGGATATTCATTGCATTTTATTAGCTGATTAACGAGGTGTGAGGCAATTCATCTGGAGCAACTAAGGTCCTTTGATCCACCCTCCTTGCAAGAGCTCCCCCTAACAGACAAAAGAAGTTCTTTGTGGCTAAAATCCCACCGCGTCCAGCAGGAGGATGCTGCTGGGGGCCAGGCTGGAGACTGGCGGCACAGCTCCCCCTTGCCAAGGGCAGAGGTCCAACCGCCTCGTCCACCCCACACAACCGACCACTCGCCCTCCCGGGGAAGCCCGAGGGACCGCCCCCCACCTGCCGGGACCGATTCAGGGCACACCGGCTCCACCAACGCACACACACAAGCTGGCGGTGTGCCTTCTGCACATGTTTCTGCAAGGCTCTGAGGAGTCTCACCACTCCATGTCATGGATGGAACAGGCAGCTGCTGTGTGGGGTATTCCTGAACGTACGTGCTCACCTTGGGGAAGCCCTCAACCTGCAAAAGCCCTCTTTACCCTTGCACGCACAGGTATCGATAACTTCAATAGAAGCAACTCAACGCTTCTTTTTCCCAGAGAAAGCATGGCCTTAGACCTACATATGATTTGTACTGTTCAGGCCTAAAGATCTCAAATTCTAAAACTCTTCAGTTTGCTCTTGGGTGCTGAAAAGAACCTCTACACCCTGTGCCATACGGTAGACGTGCAGAGCCCGCTGGACCAACCATCTGTTATGATTACCAGCAGAGGTGGGAAGCTGGACCTGATGATCTAAGGGTCCTTCTAATCTATAGGCCGCAAAGGCAAAGGTTAAGCTTCCTATGGTAGGGTAGGGTACACCACTCTGGTTGTGTGCAGGTGAGAGTGGGTATCTTCGTGTTTCGTTTGCAGCTTTAGAATGATACTAAATAGTACAATCTAAAGCAGACAATTGTGAAAGCAGGGAATGTCACAAAAGAGGCAATTTTTCCTAAGTGTTCCCTCTTTTGCCATCTTCACTTTAGACCTAAACCCTAGAAGCTGCCCTTATCTTGTGGCTTTGGAAGCCAGCTCCAAGCGACAGGGAACAGATGATGATGTGAATCCAGGAAAAGCAGGGCAGGAAAGAGGCAGGAAAAACGGCTTGGTAAGGAGTAAGAGAAAGCAGCTTTCGTCTTGATCAAGAGGAGAGTACAGTGTCTCTGAAGAGCAGTTGAGATCTCCATCTGTACCAAAAGAATGGAGACACGATAGCTTCACAATGGTCTCTGAGACAGGGTGAGGCAGTCCTCTGTGCCAGCTGAGCATCAGAGCAACTGATGATGAGCTTTACAGTCAAATACCATCCAGAACTGAATTCTGTTTTCTTGTGTAGTGAGTGTGATTCTGATTTTGTAATCAAGAACCTAAATTTTCTAGAATATTCCTATCTTATTTCAGCCTTCTTCCTCCCTAGCAACATGGTGATCTCAGAGGAATCAGAGGCACTGAAACACTCGGCTCATCTGGGAGCTTGCATACATTCTGGGATGGACCCAGGGGCCTAAGCATAACCATCTAGTGCCACTTCACATGTGTTTTTGGATATCTGAGATTTCCCAGGGAGCTAGCAGAGTGACACGGGCCCTACAGATGGGAGCGCCGAGGTCAACTCAACTGGCACCAAACACCTATGCTCCCCAACTGTCCCTCTCAGTACCAGGATCTCCCAAGAAATTAATTTGAATTCTCAGAAGATGAATATGCATTTTTCTCTACCAAACTGGAAAGGGCATTTTAAGAACAAAAATCTACCTATGGCAGGTCTAAACCTGCACCCTTTTAGCAAACAGCAGCTGGCGGAGAAATACCTTACGAGTTAAAGTTTACCTACTAGCATCATGATGAAGCTGTTCGGTACGATGGAGGCAAAAAAAAGGGGAACTCGAGTGGCATCCTGAAGGACAGGGCTCTTCCGAGAAGCAAGGACAGCTACTGCTCCTAGCTCATCTGGAAGGTGACACTCAGGACAGCTTGTTCTACCTGTGAGATTTTGAGCCCATTAACTGGAAGATGATGCTGCTGTTAATGGTTAAACTGAAAGCTAAGGTTTACAGATACCTAGCTCTAATGGAGTTTCCGACTCCCAACACCACCGTGCGTGGCACTCACCAGCCTGTCACAGTTACCACATGAATCATTTTAAGTACGAGCTACGCACAGGTGTCAACGATGCACAGTGCAATGGTAGCTTTCTGTTAAATCAAAGGTATAGAGTAAAACAATAAAGGGGCTGCAGTGTTAAAGATTTACATATAATATTGAAAAAAAAGCAAAGGCATTAGTTGAATTTTCTAAGAAGTGCATCTCATGCTGTGCTTTCTAATAGTAAGGAACAGGGAATAAAATGAAGCTGACAGGAAACAGCGCTAACAGCCATTTTCAAACAGAAATTTCATTTACGCAGTCCTGGCCTGTGTCAGATTAAATTCTTTTCTTAAATAACATCCAAAATGACCTTTTCCAGACCGATTAAGACAGTAAAGGAAGCGATCTGAGGAACAGGAAAAAAATACCAAATAAATGAAATGGGCAGAGGTAGATGAAATGGAGCAGTTCCTCCACGCTGACGTTTCCAGAGAGCAGCAGTGATCGGCCCCGCTGCTGTTGGCTTTCTCTGATTTTATGCCTTCCCTGGGTGGTGAATGGTGGGGAGAGGGGCAGTGCCTCCAGGGAGAGGCGGATGCTGCTCACTTTTTCAATTTGTAGAGTATTTCCCACAATTCCCACCATCATTTCGTTGAGACACAATATGACATTTCCCTTAAGAAACCTCCTTTGCATCAAGCAGATGCATCTTCTGCTGAAGTCAGTTAATTGATATTCCCTTGACAAGATACAGAGCAGCATGAGGCAACACCAATTAATCTGTTCTCCAGAAGGCAAAAACTATCCTAATTCTGGTCTGGGTTTATTTGAGAAGACCCATGCTGCCCATCAAAGTCACAGGTAGCAGAAGACTTACTCTCCATGGGATGATGTCCTTGCAGGAGGTTCGAAGCAGCTCTGTGCTGTCACGAGCAACTGTCACCCTTTTTTCACCAAGATCTCTGCACCAGGAGCACTGGGTACATCTTCAGAAGAGAGTTAACACTTGACCATCTTGTTCTTCGGCTGCTGATGTGGGACTCAGGACCCTTTTAGATTCAGGCTACCTACCTACGCCTGCCACCCTGGGGCTTTCTCCACAATCAACACCCCCTAAGGCAGCAGCTACTCACCTGGGGGTCTGCGAGGCTGGACTTCCGTACCAGTGGGGACCGGCTTGGGTACAACAAGGTGAAAGTGCTCCCTCAAGACTCTCCAGTGCGTGTCACGCATGCACAAATGTAGTTGCGGCATCAAAAATGTTTTGCCTGGCTGTTTTCGTACTGCCGAAATGCTTGTGTCAATGCACAAGCAGTTCCAAAACAGCTGATGTGTTCCAAAATCTTCAAAACGAAATGGTGTGCTTCCTCAGCTCAGTGCTTTAGTTTCAAAATGTTCTTTGCATAAAGGGCAAAAATACTTTAAAGGCAAAAACCCCACAAAACCCTGGAAATGAATCTTCTCATTCAGCCTGAAATAAATGTATTTGTTAATTATCATCCAGGATTCCCTGAAATAATTTTGAGGACTTGACCCCAAAGGAATTTTATATGAGTTCCTGGACATGATGACAAACCAGTAACATCCCAGGCTCACAGTCACCGCTATTGGTTTCTATTGCTGCCGGTGTGAGCAGGAGATGGTAGGATGTTAAAAACAGCGCAGCTACATTTACAAGCGTTCCCAATGGTGCTTACAAAAAAGCACCACCAGAAACAATTGGAGTTACTAAATATATTCAGTAAAACTCGCAAAGCATGCAAAAGCCAGCCTCGCAATGGCAAACGCCTGCTTAGTAACTGGATCCACTCTCAAGATTGTCCTGGATGTCACTTCGTTTACAGGAAAGTGACATCGCTTAATGAGGACCATCAGTGCTAAAAGCAGCGCCTGCCTGGTGGGAACCTCCTGCGCATCTCCGGATGGGCTGAGCCCCTCGCATCCCTCATGCCTCGTGCTGCCGGCAGGCACACCAGGCCTGGGGATGCTTCCAGACAGGGTGTACTTGGGCTGTCTCTCTTGGTAGGTGCCATGCTGCCGAACTGAAGTACTCCAAAAGGTGGCTTTGGACCTCAAAACCTTGACATGAAGCAAAGAGGTCCATGAGGAATCGCAGGGTCGCTGGCAGCTGCCTGCTGAGGTGCACCAGGAGCAGAGGGAGACCTGCCCAGCTGTGTGGCTGCACTCATCCATTCACCTCTTCCACCCAGAGGCTGATTTCTACAAAACCATCGGGAACTTCTCCCTCTCTGCCAAGTCTGGCGAACTTGCACAAAATCAGAAGTTATTCAAGGGGAACGGCATAATTGTATGAGACACGCTCACAGAGCAAAACAAGCTAAAAATAAATACCTTTGGGTAATTTCTAATTGTCCTTAGCTTTCAAGATACTTTCTGCAAGCCCCAACACTATTTTTTCATTTTAGATGACAGCTGCAATCCTCACATACATACATCGCCCAGTGAGTGTAAGCTTAAGACAAGCAAGAAACAGGGCCAGAGTCACAGAACCATGGAATCATAGAATGGCTGGAGTTGGAAGGGACCTTAAAGACCATCTAGTTCCAACCCCCCTGCCATGGGCAGGGACACCTCCCACTAGACCAGGTTGCCCAAGGCCCCATCCAGCCTGGCCTTGAACACCTCCAGGGATGGGGCATCCACAACTTCCCTGGGCAACCTGTTCCAGTGTCTCACCACGCTCAAAGTCCCTGTAACTTTACGACAGGCGGCAATCCGGGTGGAGGAGAGGGGCCAGCGTGGCATCCTGGCAAGGCCTTTTCCAGCAGCAGAGGTCCTGGCAGGGAGCGAACATGCTGGCAAGGCCACAGGAGCAGCAGGGGAAGCGCCACCAGTACCGCCAACACCAGGTTGATGTGGCCGGCCAAAGTGACACCTGCACTGCGAAGCTTCAGATCTGAATGTGTAGGAACGACTGGGGTATACGAACCTCTTCACCTGAAAAAAACCTCACAGAAGCACCTACGTGGAATTTAAGAAGCATCAGTCCCCCAAAAGGGGAAAAAAATAAGTGAAGAAATAGTTGAAAACACAAGGGGGAAAAAAAACCTGAAGCTGAATCCAACATACTGCAAGATGAATGCATTTGCAGTCAAAGCCAGATTCTCACCTCCTCAGTGAAAATCAGGAGAGTTTATAGTATTTTCAGGAGAATTAGTCCACCAGGTTGGGCTAAGGGCATCCGGCCCAAAGTTTTGCCATTCTTTATCTGCTGTTCGTAAATGACTTGTGATTTATTTCTCCAGCAAGGAGAAGACAGGCCAATCTAAAAATAAGTTCTGTGAACAAAACCACAGAATTACATTTGGATCTTCGGCACTTGACAATTTTTAGGCTGCGGTTCCAAACCATCTCTTTTTCCTTCAGCACAAAGAGGCAGCAAAATATTTTGCTGAAGTGAGGTCACGTAATACATATGTTTGATAGATGTACTTAAATACATCCATTTGTCCCTACCACTGGATATGTTTAAAACACTATGTTTAGAATAACATCGGGATGCCTCATTTTCAAGCAAGAAAATCCTCAATGATTAACGTGGCAAAACACACTACTCGTGACCCAAGCTTTCTCTTCCACCTCTGCCCCCTCCCTAAATCAAGCAAATATGGTTACTTTTAGTTTCCTTCAGAGGCTGTGCCAAGAAATGAAAAGGGAAATGGGGAAAAAAAGTCTTTCTCTCTAGATTTTCATCCAAATGGTATACTTTCAAGCACACTTTTAAAGATTTCAAAAAAGAAAGCATCCGGGTTATTCTGTAATAAAACTTCTCACAAAACCCAGGTCTTTGTGCAGCAGTGACACGGATTGTCTTAGTCAGTGTGCACCACTAGGTCTTTCCTCCTAAAGAAACTCTATTTAAATTGCTGGGATGCCTATTTTAAATGTTTTAATTGGGCACAAAAAAATTCTAAACTCCCACACCACCAACTATAGGTTTGCTTTTAAAACCATCCTACAGAAAACCAACCTTGTCTGATATTCACACACCCCTTGTCATCATCACTAACATCATCAATGTGACAACAAACCCCAAATGCTTCTACACTTTTCACCCATGCAGAGCTTTCAGCCCTGAAGCGTTTACAGCTTTAATGGAGGCAGGCTCCACACAAAAGACTGGAAAAAGAGGGTTTGATGCAGCTTTTTCCATTTTCAGGACAGTTTTCTGAGGAAACAAGGCTAATGTCCTTTTACCTGTCCGTCTGTCAGTCCTCCCGCAGAATCAGCCACATCCCACAGGAGACGAGAGGTCTGAGAGAGGAGACATTGGGTTCCCACAGACTCTGTAACACGCCTGGCTGGTGAGCAGAAGCCCAAAGAGAAGTGTCAGAGAGGGAAAACCCACAAAGCGAGTGCAGCACAGGTCCATTTGACCCGCTGGGCTGCCCGTCACCATACACGTGCCAGCCGGGCGATCGAAGGGGGACCTACGGGGTACACTGCCGCTGCAGCCCCAAGGCGAGGATGATGCTGGCAGTACGGTACCCACACAGGGGAGGAGGAGTGCTACAAGAAATGTCGGGGGATCAGGTCAAGCAGCTGAGGAGGAGGAGAGCAAGACTTAGGAAGGAACAGATTTCACGAGTTCTTTTCCTCGTAGGACAGCCTCTCCTTTTATTATAGATAAATAATATATATAATATATAAAATAGAGAAAAGCCCTGCTCTTTTAGTCTTCGTCCCCACAGCTCTGCACGCTGTGAACAGCCAATTAACAAGCAAAATCATGGCTATTAAAAGCATGTGGGTGTGGGCATATGTATGCCCCCCTAAGGAGCACGGTGCTGGCACCAGCCATGTCCAGTCTCACCAGACGCGTGGCGGTAGAAGACTGTGGCCGCGTGTGCCTGTGAGGCGGAGAGACAGATGGACTCCCAGGGGCGCTGGGCTGGCTTTGCTCACTAAAAGGGAACCATTTGCTGACTCTTCCACACCTGCAGTGCCACAAGCTCCCCACCCAAGCTGCCAAACCCCATCTCCCATCTCCTGTCCCCTCTGCTATTTCAGTTTATAAAGCACCGATCTAGAAATCGTTATTTTTCCTACAAAGTGACACCCTCCCAGGTAGCTGCTTCGCAGGGCTGCGCTCGCCCCGCAGCAGCTTTCCTCTGCCACATGCGGTAGCCAAAACTACCTGACAACCCATAACCTCTCTCCCTCTTCACGGTGTTTTAATTGTAGCCGTGCCCCAGCCCAAAGAGGCACCCCACGGCAGTGATGGCTGGCAGGAGCCCCCGGCGTTATTTCCACGTCGATGGGAAGTCAGTCTCTCTCCGGAGGGTTTACAAATGAGCTCCTATGCTCGCAGCAGCCAAATGTTTCATTTTAGGCATTTTATCTATGTAAACCAAACAGATAACAAGGAGAGCAAAGACCTTCGAAATATTTATGAATAAATTAAAGTCCTAAAGCTTTCTACGGCACAGCGATAAGGAGTAAATTCTCACAGAAGATGCCAAGGCATGCAGAGCAACTGATTTTATCCGAGTTCAAAAGGAGTAGGTTTGCATACAAAGAAAGTAAGCCAGAATGAGCTACATACTGATTTAAAGACAGCTACTACATACCATGAAAGCAACATGCAATAAATTGTGACAGAACATAAAGACTAAAACAATATGAAAGCTTTATCGGCCAAACCTAGAAACTATAGACAGATGTACTGATTGAATACTTTCTGATGGATGTACTACTGTCTCAACTATTTATGACAGCAGTCAAAAATTGTATATAAATACAAAATAGGATGTTCTTGTGCAATGTGGATGAAAATTACTCTCTTTTTTCTCAGTGGCAAAGGTGCTTATTTTTCTCATAAACAGCATGTTTGGGGAAACCAGAATGTGAAAATAAATGGCTTCATTTTGTTGCTTCGGTGTACTTAGTTTAACAAAAATGAAGCACGACTTAGTGTCAAGGTCACTGTTCAGTGTGCACAACGGCAGAAAAACGAACAGAGTCCTGGGACACAACAACAGAAATGGGGACTTGAAATAGGTTGGAAAAATAACCCAGTGCAAGTAGGATCACAACACCACCGACATACCATGGAGGTCTGGATGGTGTCGTCTCTCCGAATTTGTCACCCTCTGAAGACAAGGAAGGAGGAAGGGGCAGACAGAGGCAATGCCACGGTTCAGTCAAGTCAACCACCTTTTCCCTGAATCAAGCCACATTTTCCTAACTTGCCTCCTTCACACTGGTTTTTAAAACTGAAAATTAGAAAAGCTGAAATTAAAGCAACTTCAGCTGATGAAAAAGCAACTGAATAAAGGCCCCAGAAAATACATTGCCCATCTCCACACACCGTAACTGCCGGGGGAGGTGCCGCTGGCACACGCATCCGTCTCGCCAGGTTACTCTGGTGCATCTGTCCCTGTGGAATGCGGGCAACATTAAGTCTGTCAGCCAAATTCACAAGGGTGTTGCAGGCACTTTGCACAGTCCACAGACATAACCTAGCCCTAAACTTAACTCTTTCACTTAGTAGGGAAGAAACTAAAATGTCATATTCCTTATATGATGCAGTCTTTGAACACTGTTAGAGAAACAGGGGGAAAAGAGGAATAGCAAAATAAAGCAATAATACCTTCTGTTCTTAGCTATCTTTTCACCTACATTTTGCTAATCCACATGTAGAAACAAAAAAAAAAATCAAACTCAAAAAACCCCACCTTCCCCATTGCTAGAAACTGCTTGGGCAAAATGTTTTCCTCTTGGAACATGACAGTTCTTTGAGCATGAAGCATTTCACCAGAAATTGTCAAACCCATTCCCTTTCGGAAGAAATCAGCCTGTTTTCCCAGGCTCCGCTTTCCTCCTTGATAGCTCCGAGGCTGGCAGGCCGGCTGTGCAAATGGGAGACCGAAAACCAGGCTCCCACATCTCCTGACAGCCTAAGGAGCCCCACTGATTTCTATTTAAAACTTGATATATGCCACTGCTGTAATTATTTAAAATTCGTCCTGTGGGAGCACTGCCTCCAAAATTTGAAACGCCCTTTAGAAAATATTTTTCTGCGTCTTTCTTCCAGTGTAAATTATTGCCATTTAGAGTGTCATTACAACACAGCACATCTGGAGACAGAGCATCACGAAGCGAGGGCGTCTGCACTCAGCTACACCCCCTGATTTCAAGGCAGTCAGTTCTTACAGAAGAACAATACTAATCCGGGCTGGTAATACTACATCACTTTTCATCACATGGGACTGCCTTGCAAACCACGGGGACATGTGCAGCGCATGTGTGTCGGGGCGAGAAAGCCATCCTACGGGCCGTGCAGCAGAGCGGAGGCAGCCCCAAAGCCTGCAAAGATTTAGCAGAGAAGCTTCAGGTTTTTGACTTGCCACTGGCTTCAGTGGAATATCTTGGCTCAAGATATTAGTCAGCGTGCAAGACCAGTCATGCACGCTTTTCTACCTGGGAAGCTAAGCAAATTTTGGAAGCCTACGCCATACATTACTGCCCCGACAGCCGCAGATCCTGACCCTGCCTGTGCTGGTTCTTCTTTGGAAGAAGAACTGAGAGAGGCACACGAAGAGGAGCAAGCGTCCTCCAAGCTGTGCTCTTCCTGGGGAACAGACAATTCTGCTTAGGTCAAGAAAAGCTCACCTTCTCAGATGGCGATTTATAAACCATCACGGCTTGTAGGACCAGCTCGCACGGCCTCTAGCTGAATGATTTACAATTTATGCAAAGAGCAACTTCAAAGGTTTAAATACTTCACTGCAAAAGGTGCAAGAGTGGAGATTTTTTTATTGTTTTGCTCTAAAGTAGGTCATAAATGTCCCACTGGAGGGGAAGCCCTTGGACGACTGTGAAGGACCTGCTGGTGCTAAGTGTAGGCTGGAGAGACCTGGGGGTCATGTTTTACATACGGATGGGGACCCTGCACCCGCATTAACATCTCCTGGCCACGGCACCNGCCTGTTACAACCACAGAAACAGCACAGTGAGAAACGAACCCATGCGCCATTAGCGGCTGAACTGGATGCCTGCGGAGGCGGAAAGGGCTACTCCATCGGCAGCGGTGTCTCGCAGAGCTGCTTCTGGTGTCACCCTCTCACCAGCCCTTCTCCTCCACCACCCGACCCCGCCAGGGCAGAAGGATCAGGCTGCTTGGCACTCTCCTCCGTATTTTCTCTCTGGGTGGTTTTACTTACTCATCTCATTATTATTCACAGTCTCACTGAAATCCGTTTCCATCCTGGACACAGTGATGGTGGAAACAGATGAGACAGAAAGGAAGTTGCTTTTGTACGGAGAAAGACAGACAACAGTCTCTGTAAACAGAGCATGATATTAACAGGCTGATGCCTGACACTAAGCAAAAATAGCATCATCTCCAAGAAACACTTAATTTGCTGTAAAGATTGCCAGATATGTGAGGAACTTTGATCTTCCCAATTATTCACCCGTGAAGCCTCCTGAACTACACGGCCAACACATTTCCTTTCGGGACAGCAATGGGAGCTTCTCTTTGAAAAGGGATAATCATGCGTCAAAAATGTTTAAGGGCAAGAACTGACATTAAGAAGAGAAATAGGCACAGAAATAGCGCACAATCAGTTGCAAAGTAGAAAATTAACATGTAAATTAATAAAAGCAGGAGTTTAGGAATATGGAAGTAATGAATGCCAAGCAGTCTCTGAAATGCTCCTTTTTCACCAGCATGCTGGCTCCTCAAGAGACACACAGCTGGTGGTTTTGTTTCTTAACTAGCTTCCTTTGTACGTATGGAAGACGCGAGCTCACCTGCTTTATACCATCCTAGTGATAGTAAACCGAATGCAACGGAGACGAGCATCATCCAAAATAGGCAACCGATCTCAAAAAATCTTGCCGCAAACACTGTAAAGCTGGGATTGGAAACACAGCTGTAAGCAGCCCACGACACAGGCTGCCCCGATGTGCGCCTTGGCCAGCAGGACAGGGAGCGAGAGGGGCTCGCAGCCCCTTCATACACACCTCACCGCCCTCCGCCGGCATCACCAGGGGGAGAAATCACTTCAGCTCTGCCTTGCCCGAAGCACCACAGAGGCCGTAACAGAAGGGCATTAGCTCCACAAAAAGAGGCAAACAAGCGCAACTGGCAGCAGGTGCTTCCTAGGAAATACGACAAAGAAGCAGAAGCAGCACTGGAGTGAAGATTCACCTTTAATTAATCCTATCTGGAAGACACATACCCACCTCAGACCTGGAGTGGGACACACCAGATCAGTTCGTGGGAGCTCAGTATAGCGATGCACGGAGACAAACGCCCAACCGAGCATCATAAACCTTCGCTTCTGCCAACCACAAGCAGCACTGGCCCGGGCGCAAGCAGCTGGGATGGAAATGGCAGTGGCACGCCGCAGCACCCCGGNCGAGGTGAGCCAAAAAGTAAACCTCCAGCTGAGAAGCAGCTGGCATCGCCTTGCCCCAAGGTTTCTGTCGTGAACTCCTCATTTCAGAGAGCAGAGCAGCTCCTGAAATATGGTTCAGTCCCCGCTCTCCGCAGGGCCACCGATGACTTTTTAGAGGGGGAACAATTAGCCATGCTTCAGGAGCGGCCGAGGCAAACATACATTTGCCCTCGTACAAACTGATTTTGGCTGCCGTATCTCTGAAAAGCCCTAGCAAGTATGAGAAAAGAATAAAGGTGAAAATCTGGATTTTCGTACTGCACATGATTTGCTGTTTTTAAAATACTGACTGAGCATTTTTAATACAGAGCAGCTTTTAATAATAACATGTAACCTGCAAAGGCAGGAGGTTCATTTCTTCATAGCCCGTCAGAAATGCTGAAGCATTAAAATGAATACGGTTCAGAGGCTCTGAATTTTACCATTTGGATTTAACTTAATTCCTACCACGTGGATTAAAGATTTTGTTTTAAAACTTGTTTTTATTTCCTTTTTAAAAAACCCTAAGAAGGGAAATTTAAGGTTGCAAAACCAAGCACTCAACGATACAGAAATGGTAAAGTGAGGACTGTATTCCCTTTCTCACTTGCATTAGGAGTCTGCAGCTGGATTTTCAACGATCCCATACTGTTTCTCAAGTAAGGAAATATCAAAATAACCCTGCTTTTAGGCTACCTCAGTAGTCAGCAGCATTAATGTCAATAGGATTTCCAATATTTTTCAAAGTTAAGTATGTGTGT
>RSEF01000001.1:148503552-148514670 GCA_003993805.1 Himantopus leucocephalus | reverse complement strand
TGATCTGTGTGTTCCTGAATCCAGATCTGGAATCCAGTTCCCAGTCTGTCGCCGAATGCAGTCTGGGACTTTCCCAGTGCCTGCCGGTGGTATAACTGTCATCCTAGGAGCTCGATACTGGTTTTGTGTATATTGTATATACTTCATTATTTCCTTTTTATTTTATTATTAATATTTCATTGAAGTAGTTTAGTTTTCTCCTAAACTTGTATATCTCTTTCTCTCTCTCCCTCCTCTCCTTGGAAAGAGCGGTGGGGGACAGCATCTGTTGTTCTGCCTGAGTGGCTGGCCAGTCCGGCCCAAACCATGACACAAGTCTGCTCCCAAACACTGCCAGTCCCTGCAAAAATGCACATTTAGCAAGCACAGCGTAATAAAACCACTGCCTAAGATGAGCCCAAGCAAATGCTGAACTCCAAGTATTTCCGTGCTGCTGTAGCACAGCCTGCACAGAGAGAAAAAAATATCTTCAAGTTAACTTGACTGGCATAACTAGTCCTCCTGTCATCATAGAGCGATGACGGATGCCGCTTAGTTGCTACTGTATGCTCTAGCACGTAGGATTCCCTGTATGTACTGTGGCCTCATTAAAGGAGCAGATACAGGACAGAAAAAAAACCAACCGAAACAACAACGCATCCCCTCTGCAATCTCACAACCCACTGACGTGGAGCGCTGGGGCTGCATCGAGTCCCAGAGACGCAGCGCCTCCCGAGCCCGTATGAAATGCCGCAGACAGCTGCTGGCTGGTTTTTCTGATGTTAACTATGCCCACAGCAACCCACAGCCTTTCTTTGTGACTTCAGCATGCCTCACGCAGTGCGTCTGTAGCCAGAAGCACGTGTGCAAGCAGGTGAACGACTACCTGGAAAGACGAGGTAACGCGGTTTTGCCTGTGATGCGAAACCTCCTGGCTTCCATGACCATCTTGATAAGGCCGGCCCCACTCAGCCCGGCAGGTGCACACCTTTTGAAAAACAACGTAGAGAAACATATCTCAGGAATCAAATCACATGTCTGAAAAGGTCTGAGACACAGCTTTGTGAGCAGCTTTTATTTTTTTCCTTCAGTCACAAGCCTTACCACGGGTATGGCTTTGGGAATGGGATTGTTGTCATGAGAATTAGGAGTGCATTCAGATTTGCTACTGGGAAAAAGAAACCAGCAGCAGACTGTGCTAACGGAGCATTGTAATTAAGCCAGGCAAAAACTAAAACCAGATCGAAACGCTCCCACATTTGAAACCTTTGAAATCCCAAACTATGTCTAATTTTTGTAGCATAAGCAGATAGCCCTGTTAGATGCCTTAGCTATCTGCCTCAAGCTGAGGTCATCCTCCAGCCAGGGGCTGATCTCATGACAGGTATCACATCACATCACACGTTCCTTCCCTGTTCTCCCCAGGGCTAATAATACATGAACAAACCCATAACCACACTGAAGATTTCTTTCAAAAAAATACCATAGATAGATCAGTTTTTAAAAACTAGTTGCGGTGCTGTCAAATACAAAATGCTTTTTCTTAAAAGCTAACGTACTGCTCCTTATTTGTGGGAAAGTCACCTTTACAGCATTGTACTGAATGAGATTAAGTCCAAGCCATTCTTTTAAGAAATGAAGCATTCTTTTAAAACCAATTAAGTTACTTGGTCTGTTTCAACCTGCGGGGGAGCAAAGCGAATTAGAGACTTACTTGATCTAGAGCCCCCTGAGTTCAGAGGGAGTTTTGCTGATTTTTTGATTATCTTCTCCTACAAAAAGTGACTTAAGTCATGGTAATGGATACAGGAGCTGTGCTATGGGATCACCTCGCAGCACAAATTTGATGATATCAGATGTGAACACCTCTGCAGTACGCTGAATCGGAGTGCAAAACATGTTATGTGTGTTGGTTTTATGCCAGCCGCAGGAGGACAAACAATACCTCAGCCAAAAGAAGGTGTTATAATACTTGATATAACACCTTAAATATACCTTACATAATAACAACAATTCAGACAGACTATGCAAGTCCCTAGGACAAGACATACCTCCTACCTACATTTTTTGAACCAGTATGAACCAGCAGAGTGAGTTTGTCTAGCACTTTGCAATCCATGCCTGTTAGATATGGTACCAGACGCCCTAAATCATCTTGTCAAACCACAGCCTAAGCACCTAATAAACCAAGCTATTTCATACAAAGTTTCAATCTTACAAGCCCAGTCATGCAGCTGAAGTCCCATCTGAAAACACACGCATCGTCAGGGGAACTCCTCGTGTGCTCAGAATTAAGTAATTAGCTGAGAAGTTGCACAAAAGGGGCATTAATCCATGACTTCCACATTTCAGTTTGGTCATAAATCTGGCAATGTTTAGCTTATACCCGAGAAGCCATTCCAGGCTGGGAGGATATCTTTCTGTCCTCAGCTGGAACTATTAAACAAGATGAAGTTTTCTGCGTGGTGGGATCCAAACACTGGTGCTATAACATGTTTGCACAATCCCTGCAACAGGGTTTCTCAAGAGGTTCATGTACCAAGAGGTCCAGAGGTTCTCAGCAGTACCAGAGGTGCATTCTTACCTGAAAATATGAAAAGGGTACATCCTAGAAGAGTGTTTTCCTGTCATTAAAATATGAAGCGCTGCTCATATTGGCTCTGTAATAGAAGATGCCAAATATCAGGAAGAATGTTTGCATATGCCTCCAAAAAAACCAAGGCCACCTTTGCAAATCATTTGCACCAGAAATCATCTATTTGAAAAATGCCATCCTATTTATAATAACATCAACGGCAAAGAGACAATCGGAGTTCCTGGGAATATTACAGCATGCTTAAATGACACTTGAAGCAACACAGAACCATGTTGCACTGAGGCCGAATAGTTTGGAAACTATATTTTTGGTTGTATTCAGCCCTGTTAATTACGAGAACTAATCAGTGTGTTACAGCAAGTTTTATTATCTTCCCAAACTCATTTGAGATCACCACAAAAGGAAATAGATGGCAGTGATTTAACCAGATCAAGTCTTGCAAAAAAGCAGGTATTTAAATTTGCTTCAATAGACGAGGCATCCTGAAGAAGAGAGAATTATTTTCATAATAGGGTGGAAAATGTAATCATCTGTCTCCAGAGAGGCTGTAAACTGTTGGCAGTAAATATTTAACAAATAAAACGTAAGCTGGTAATCAGTTTAGTGCTGTGCCTTTGCCATGAAATCATCTGTATGAACCCAACTTAGGGCAGAACATCACTTAACTCACGGCACCCAAGCTATGGCAAGGCAATGCCAAGCTGGAGCGAAGACATTTTCATACACGTTGCTGCATCCATGTTAACAGTACAGAGAGCTTTCCTGTAATGAGGAAATCTAACTACTGTACAAGAAAAAAAACCCAACAAAACAGTGCTGCAAAGAAGTCCTGGAAAAGTCCGGTAAAGCTGTGGTTACCCGTCAGGTCCTGTTTCCCTGCGTGAGGAGGGGGCTCGGTGGTGGCCTCTTGCCAGGAACGCTGGGCAGAGCCGCAGTGCCCACGGTCAGCAACAGCATCCTCAGCAGGGTGCCGAGACCAAAGTACCCTCAGCTTGCCTGTGAGGAGATGAATGGGCTTCAGCACCTCCTTGGAAGTAAACTATACCAAATCATAGTCTCTTTTAAACTGTAAATAGGCTGTATATTCTTTTTTTCCTTGCCTGCACTTAGATTTCACTTCAATGTATCGTTAAAATGTAGGAGATGACCATAAAACAATCAGATGAAGCATCTTTCCTTACCTCCGACTGTGTTTAGCATTGGAATGACATGTTATGTTACTGTGGAGTAAGGACTGCATTTGTTTATTCACTGAAATATAGTCAGAGTCTAATAGTATTTGTGCTCATTTCTCAGCCTTTAAATAACCATGTCTTTTCCCATCTGTTAGTTTTACTGGAACTCAATCAGTAAAATGTCTTTCAGTCTTCATTTTCAAGTTCACGCTCTATATATAGACCATATGTTTCTTACATATTATTATCAGTCTGTATTATGCTCTATAGGTGTAAGTCAGTTTTCTCATCTCTTCTTTTGAAAAGGTACTTTAAAAATTTCTCAGGAACCTTCTAGTCCTTGGTACTCTCAGATATGTACGAGATATAAATCTATGCCACTTTCAGTAGCCAAGGCTATTCTGCTTAACAGCTTAGTATACATGATCCGAAGAAGTTTGGACATTGCATGAGTAGTCTGATATAAACAATTGACTTCAATAAATAAATTAAGTAGAAATATAAAAACAACAGTGTCATGTAAAGTGATTTAGTTTACACAGGAATGTAAGTGCAAAATGTCATCCTTTGGATGCCAAATACCGTATTAATATGGGATGGGAACGAGCCACTTACTCCAATGAGCATCTCTATAATTCCAACATCCTGTCTTTCCAAAGTCAGTACTGGAAAGAGCAATCTTCTAGGCTGTTCGAAATTATCCACTTCACAGATTATTCAGCCTTTTTCAGCTCTCCTCCTATGTTACTCACAATTTGAGAAGACCCTCAAGACTCGCATCAGTCCCCACTGCCCACCAAGGAGATTCCATCCAACACCAGCTCTCCTGGATTTGCAGGTTTTGCCACAAACTGCCAAGGCAGCCCTTGTTTGACACTTGATGAAGAAGAATCCTGCAGCCCCCCTGGACCCCTGGGCACTGAGATGATGGGCATCGCAAAAGCAGACCTGCACCAGGGCTAAGGACCTCTACTCCTCTGGGCACACTGAAGGCCTCTGGTTTGCCGGTCACCTTTAGTCATTCTTGACTGACACATGCAAGGAAGATAAGCACAACACATCTTAGACACTTGATAGCAGGCTGCAAGATGTCTCATCTATTCCTTTTTTCCAGCAGGCTGTCAAGACCATCATCAAAGCAGATTTTCACATTTTCCCCAGACTTGGGTCCACTGTTTTTGACAACTTTCATCTTGGCCTTGGACTCCCCAAAGTGGCTAGTGACTGTTTCTCCTTCCCCCCCTTAATTAGCAAGGCATCTATTAAATATAGCTTTGTTGAAGGGGTAAACTCCTTGTGATTGACTTAATTAGGACATTAACTTGTCCTTTAATTCCTGGTGACTACTCTAATCAGTGAAACTGCATCTTACTTAAGCCCAGGGAAATCCAGACCATTTTACTCTGACGCTGTTCGGGCACAGGGTGTCCACTAGTACCTGAACTTACGGACAGGAGAAAGCAACCTATACAAGGCCATCGAACATGTCAGGGGGTACCTTGAATACCTTCAGTTCGGTTTTACAACCCCTGGTGCACTATGTATGGATCAAAGAAGGACTGATACGTATTTGCCAGAGCCAACAAACAAGCCCCTCCTATTTTCACTTTACCACAGAAAATCGTTTTTGGAATAAGAAATTAAGGAAACAAAAGCAGACCCAGCAACCTAACCAATAAAAAGACAGTGGTAATACCTGTGCCTGTATTTGCTTTCTTAAAATTGCTGCCCTGTGAGGCGTGTGATGAATTGGTGAGGGTGCCAGGACACAGCAGCACACTGGGGCAGGTGAGGGAGGTGTAGATTTGCACACCCATGCCTGGACTACACAGAAGTGTGAGGGACTTGAATCCCACAGGCAGGCTGAGCACAAGATGTAGCAGGCAACGCTAAACTTCCTCATGGCAAACCACACAAGATCTGGCAGAAAAAAAACCACCACCATCACCACCAAAACCCAAAACAGGGGAAAAACCCCCAAGATGACAAAATGAGCAAAAGACCTGTCAAGCTGTCTTCTGTGCCTGTCAGCACGGCTGTGTGTTCTGACCCCTGCGCGTCTTGAGACACCTATGGCTGAAAGCAGCAGAATACCAAGAGCCTCCCACATCACTGTCACTGCCCTGTCCCCTGCAGTCTGGACATCATCCTCATTTCTGTCCTCCTGCCCTGAAGAGCCCCAGAGGCTCCCTGGAGAAACTGTAATGTATTCAGGGATGACGTTCACCTCTTGAATATGGATGTGATAAAGCTGCCTTCAGTGTTGTCACACTGGTGGTCCCAGGGCTACCATCATTTTCTGCAGCTTTTGTTTTGGCCTCCTTTGCACGCCAGGTCCCTTTATTCCTACAGCAGCCATAGCGATGCGTGCTGTCAGTGGAAGATGCTGCTGCATCTGCTCGTTTGCAGGTGAGAAGTGCATCCCCTGGGGGCTGCTGCGATGAGCTCTGTCCCCAGGGCTTATGGAAAAGAACCAATGGAAAAGATCTTGCTTTTACTAAAGATGAATTAAGCATTCCATTGTTACCATCCCTGAGTTAGTAGCACAACTCCAGGCAGTCATTTCTTAAGTACTTTTGCTGTACCTTATCAGCTCACTTATTTTTCAAGCAGATGATGGCAACCTATTTTGCTGACTTGGGCATTTAGGTATCTGCACCATTTTGAAGTCAAATGCAAAAGCCATGCCTGCAGATAAAACCAGGATTTAAAGTGCTGTCGCCTCAGAACTTCATAGGTCTGACTGACTGAATGTCAGTTTTTCCTGGCCCATTCACTTGCCTGCAAGTACAAGGGGCTCCAGATCAATACAAGCTTAATGCGTGTAGCTCACTTTCCTCTGTCAAGATCTAATCGTTATTAAAAAGACAGGTAACAACAATAGGCTTTACAGCAAAATCATTCAGTGCTTTCTCTTTCTCCTTATTAGGCAAAAATCCATTTTTCCCCTCTGTATTTTGTTTTGTCCTGTAGCCAAGTTTTTTATTCTTTCCCATGGTTCAAGGAGGATCCCCTGCTGCCTTTAGTCTAACAAGCCCATTAAATGGACCCATATCAAAGTGTTCCTGTAAATCTAGATAAACCAGGTCATATGCATTTCCCATTTTCCAGCTTGTCCCTAAATTTCTCCAAATTACGCACAGATATAATGACAAGAAGGACAACTAAGAAGCTTTCTTTTTCTAAAAGAAGTTGTCTTAACCTGAAAGATTTAGGCACAGTTTAAGCCAGACACTGAAGCAGATACTAATATTTCAGCATGTGTTAATAGGAACTGAATTTGCTGAATAGGAACTGAATTTAGCTTGTGCTTAATTTCCAACAAAACAGGGAATTTCAAACATGGGCTAATTATGTGGTCTGCTGAATTTTCAGCCTCCAGCAAAACAACCAAAGAACGTAGGCGAGCCCACCATGTGGGAAGCTTTCCTGCTTTCTCTTTTCAGGGTGCCTCTGTTTAGTTGTATTTGCGAATAGTAAAATAAAAAAATTGCACTGTGCATTCTTTACCTGAACCATCCTTCCCTGGGAAAGGCTGGTTAGTCCAGAGCACGCCGACTAATACCAGAAGGCAGAAGAGACAAGAAAGAACAAAGACGTGCTCATTTAGCACAAAATAAATATGTTGAGAAAGGAATTACTCAAGGCTTGAAAGAATATGAAAATACATTTTTAATTCTCTATGTACCAGTGATAGCAGCCTGAGTAATACGCAAGAGGAAGTAATTGCTTTAATTTAGCACATACAACTCCCCGAATTTTACTAATAAAACATAGTGGGAACATTTATATTATTAGATTTTTAATAATAAAGCTTATATCTAAAACTGAATAAAAGAAATGAAAGCCAAAAAATCTCACTAACTGGGAAATTAATTTCAGCTGTACTGAAATTAATTTAAATATTAGGTTATTAGACAGGTTTGATTAGGGGAAAAAAATCACAGAGCTATCAGAGGAACAGAGTTGTTACTCCCAGTTCATTGAAGAGAACTCACTTAAGGTGGGGTAGACCAGGGGTATGGTATTTTCTCCACCTTAGAAATCTGAATCCACCTCGCCCCATATTTGAGGAACTGCTGTGGTCACCAGCTGCTAGACTAGGCTAGAAGGACAGGTTTTCCTCTTTACACTTTTCATTCTCTGTGAATAATTAAACACTGACTGGAGCAGGGGTAGATCCAGGTCCAACATCCTGGAGGAAGGACCCAGCCACCAGCCTGAGCAGTCATTCCTCATCACGTGGTCTTTTTTTCACAGTAGTACTTATACACAGTGAAACAATATTAAGAGAAGCTCATTGTGGAGTACTTTATGAACTGAACCTTGGGTGGTATTCTAAGAAATGGGAGAAAGTCTCTGGCAATGAGAGAGTGGGGAAAACAAAAGCTTTATTTTTCCACTCCCATTTTCAGATGGGTTTGCATAGCCTTCCTTATAACTTAATTAGGATGGACTGAGTGGGCAGAAGAGATGGGGAACATGCACACTATATTTCTGAACTGTTTTCCAAGTCTCTCAGAGCCTGGAAGCAAAGGAAGGACTGAGAGGGTGGGGTTTCACACTGCAGAGGCATAATTCACAGAGATCGATCCGACTCCACAAATTCTTTCCCACACCATTTGCTGCTCACCACCCTTAGTCCTTGACTCATAAGCCCACCTCTGACCCCTACCTCATGCCAAATATCCTTCATTTTATAATCATAGCCAGGGCTATTGTCTGTCCACAATAATTTGTCTCAGCTTGGGAAGAGAGGAAGAAAATGTGGGAAGACACATAACTGCTCCCAGAACTCCACTCCTTCCTACACTTATTTTTGCAAAAGCCATTAGTCAGATCCTCACTCTGAGGACAGCAAAGGCCATTCCCAGTTATTTCCCATGAAGCCAGGACTGTCACTCCAAACTAAAGGACTCCTTTACAAATACGCGTCATACAGGGCTTCACTGTTTCAGAGAGAATTTTCTTTCTGAACACTCTGAAAAATGACATTCTGTTCCAAAGTAACTACATGCCAAGTTTCAAGCGAAAGTTATTTTGAGGTTATCCAAGCAAGCAAGAAAGGAAAATACACAACCCCAAAATGTTTTAACTACAGAAATTTATGTTGAGGGTCTAAATAACTCAGAAGATGCCTAAAAGACTTTGTGAATGATAAAAAAAGTCACTTAAAAGCATATGGGTCAAATAAAGCATGAAAAATGTCAAACTACTGGACAAGTTATAAACATGTGAAGATGTGAATTTAAAACTTTAAAATCAGCCTTTACCTCCACCATTATTTCTTTAATGAAAAGAATAAAAGCAGATTAAGTTAAGAAAGAATTTCCTGAATATGGATTTTGCCATGTCAGTTCATTTAGAAATAATTCAGAAGTACTCTTGTCATGTCAGATGAAAAACTGTCAAGAATGCTCCACGGAAATATAGCTTCATTACAGAAGGCACTGTTATTTGTGTCTTCCAAAGGTTACCTAGGTAACTTTTGCACATTGATGTGCCACAAATTGCATCGTCCAGATCCTGTTGTACTAGAGACAGCTAACCCTTTCAAGAATGCTAAATCATATTTCAGTGACGCTTTGTACCTCGACTTCTGAAACTTTGCTTTGTCTGACTCGCTTAATGTACAGGTACAGAAGCAAAGGGAGGAACAGTAGGTGTTGACTGAGTGACCCTGCAGAATAAAAGACCATATTGTACCTTGTTATCTTAGGCATTTCTCTTTAAAGTCTCTCCCCTTCTTTATACTTTGGAATAAGATGACCATGAAAAACAGAGCTTAGCAAAAGAATGGGCACACGAAAAGAAAGACTTTTCTATATCAGCATATCAACTGAAGGTACGCAGTATGTTTGGCAGCATGAGGACATGCCTCTTTGCAAAAGGTAATTTCATCGTTCAAGAGGAGAAGGTGCAATTTGCTTACCCATACTTCACATCAACTTTTCTGACTCTTTGAACAAGTTCACAGGGTCAGATTTTTGTGTCAGCCACCATTTACTTTAACAAATTGCCAATTTATACTCTTGCAGCTGCATGAGGAAAAATCTTGACTGCGTGCATGTGCTCACCCTTCCTTTTCCGAGTCACGCAAAACCCCCTACATTCAAAGAACATGAATGGGAACCTGCAGCCAACCAAGGGAATGGGAGGTGTGGGGGAGCTGAAGGCAGCAAGGGGAGACCAGAAGCTGTGGTACGGGCAGGGTGGAAGTTGCTTACGTGGAGGGTTTTTTTGTTGGGACTCTTTCCTGAGCACTACTGGAAAACCTCAGGGAGGTGCTCTCAAGCTTCTTATTGGGAAAGCTGAATGGGAATGAAAAAGAGGCTTAGGTGAAAAAGCGGATGCAAATTTTCTTACTGATCTTCCATGCCAGGGAGAGATATCAGCCCATTTCTCTATAAAACAAAATGTCATTTCATCTCTCCCTACCCCAGAAAAATGGGAAAACCAAATAGTTGTGGGGGACAAAAAATGATACAATGGAAGAGGGCAAAAGCCAAAAATGTTAAAATAGGAAATGGGGGTTGGAGAAGAGCAGGACTACAGAGCTCATATTAAAGAGGAAAAAAAGAGCGTTGTGTGCATCCCGAGGTCCCCTCCAAAAGGCAAGGATTTCACCTCAGTCTCTGCAGCTGCTTAAACTCGAGGACTTTTCTGCAGACCACATCAAGGGACTGCCTCCCTGCGAGCACCAATACCCAGGGAGGGGCTCTGCAAAGAAGAAGAAACCAAGAAACCACTCTGCTGTGCTGCGGCCAGTGCAGCATGGAAAAGGCAGACTTCTAAGGCTGTGCTCTTCACTCCCTGGGCAACCCGCTCCGACAGCCGGGGGATGAGCGCCGCTGCGCATCACAGCCGTGCTCCACGTATCCAGAAAACGGCTGCTTCTGCCCCCAGTCTGGGGGCGTGGGGAGCCCTCTGCTCTGTCCAGCGCGGACTGCTTCTGCTCAGCCACACAACCATCATCCACCGAGCTCTCCTGCAGTGGTGGGAGCTGCTCCCTCCCCATCCAAATTGCACATGCCCTCTCACACCCTGCCTCGCTCAGCATTTCTCCGGACACCAAGGCAAGCCATAGGGTCTGTATTTTCTTTTTTCCTTTCCAAGCTCCTGACTTCGGGGCATCAGCTTACTGCATTATTTATGATGCCGCAGTGCGAAGGCCAGGAATAAGGGAGGTTTGCATTCCAAGAGAGCCATTTCTTTCCCAAGAAAAGTATGCACAATCCTAATGCCCAGAGTATGTTTTCTACTACAGACAATTCATTTCCACGATATGTGATATGTATAAATACCTTCTTTCTACTTCTTCCCCTGCAGTCTTTTGCCCTCCATAGCAACACAAAATAATGACAGACC
>RSEF01000001.1:148460053-148481009 GCA_003993805.1 Himantopus leucocephalus | reverse complement strand
CCATCTTCATTGCTCTTCTTTGGACACGCTCCAGGACCTCAATGTCTTTCTCATATATGTGCACAGATGTACTCATGCACTCTCACCCATGCACCCACACATTATGTCTGAAGATACCTTATATATTTGTAATAAAGTATGTTACATATACAGTGTAGTATTATTTTTATGATTACTTATCTTCTCATTTAGATATCCAGTCACACTTTGACCATCATTGCAGATAAAGAACGCTTCGGTGAATTTTTTGTAAGGTCCTTCCCACCCCCAAGTTTGGGGTTTTTTCATTTTAAAACTAGCAATATTGTCCATGATACTGTTTTGTTGACATATTCCATCTATCATCCTACTACCAGTTTACCTAGCTGTGTTAGGTCCCTTTGTTAGGTGTTTTTCACACTCTGTTGCACTTCAGGTGGGCTCCTCTGTCATTCGAAATGTATTTGACAGCATTCATACTGCAACTGCAGTTATCACTTGGCAGGCTTTTTGCCAGCATGGCATCTGGGTATTTACTTATATTCCTTGCTTTTTTATGGCTTGCCATTCTACACTCATACTTCTCTCACCTCGTGAGGAGTTATTTTCCTTAACAGCCCCCACTTCGGGAGTTTTGGCAAAAGTAGTTTTTAAAAGTCCAAATAAATTATCTCAGATTATTTTATTTTAGACATGAATACGCTAGCACGTACAATAATTTGTCAGTAGATTGAAAACACCACTTCCTTTTACAGCATCCGTGTTGATTTGTGAGTGTTATGTACCTTGATCTTCCTATTGCTTTCTAGTGACTTCCTTTAATTATTGTTTCATCATGTTACTCAATACTGATGCTAGACAAACTTGTTTATAATTTCCGCAGTTACCGCAGAGCCTTTGTTAGAGGAAGGACTGAAATTTGCTACCCTAAAGTCTGGTGTTAAAATAACATTGTGTATTTTGTTAACAACACAACCATTTTGTTCTTTTGTTTCCACAGAATACTTGGTGGAGCAGCAGCCAAGTTTTCTTTTAAATATGCTACTGCTTAATATAGCAGCATGTTCTAACATCTCTTCTTTTGACACCTCGATCTCATAAGGTTTCAGCTTTATTAGCTGGAAAACAGCTGTTTCCAATGTTTTCTGTAGTCAAAATGCATACGAGAAAATAATCCCATTTAAAGACTTCATCTACCTCCTTTATATCTTTAAAGGCACACGAATGAGAGAGAGGCAGCATGAGAAAGCATGATCCTAACCAAATACTCATAGGCATGTCTGGGAGAGAAGCTGACATTCAAATCCCCGATCTGTGCCCTTGATCCAAAGAACAAATGGTCACAAAGTACGCAAATCAAGCAGTGTCTCTGGATTTTGACAACACCACACAGTAAAATTAAGACATGTTAATTGAAGAACATTGTATGTAGACAAGCCCTTATTAATTTTCTTAATTTCTGTATACTTAAATGCTAATTAATTTCCTTGACAACAAAGAATATCCCCATCTTAGAGTAACCTTCAGGCTCTCATCAAGATGCTTTCTTGAGAGATGTAGGCTTGAGAGTCCTCAGAATTAAAAAAACAGCTTGGGAACAGGGCAGATAGAGAGGCAAAAGAGGGACAGAACACAGGTTTTCCTGCCCTGGGTAAGCATTTCTGTTCCTTCAGGCATGTTTTTATGTAACCAAATGCATTGGACGAGCACTGAAAATTGATTCTGAGTCTGGCAACAGAATTGGGTGCTCAGGGTATTTCTGTTAAAACTGAGACAGTCTTAGGCATGTTAAATAAGCAAATCTGGAACAGTCCCTGACCCAATACATAGACTCTGTTAAAGTTTTCTACTTATACTATGTAGCAGATAAACAGGAGTTTTTCAGGACTACAGCTGTGAATTTAGGTGCCTAAATTTCATCAAAATTCCCACTTCAGTTGAAACCTCCCTATCTGCAATTGTCCTGCATCTTGCTGGAAGCTGGGGTACCTGAAGAAGAAAACAAAGCCAAGGAAGAATTGTTGCCACCAGTACTTCTGAATGACCAATTTTTGTTCTCGGACATTTCCACAAAAGGATAACACCACCTGCTTGTTCTTTTGAGAAAGAGCTGTCCTGGCTTCTCTGGAAACTTACTCCAGGAGGGGACTCACAGGTATGAAGGCATCTCCAGTTAGCTCAAAATAACTTTGACTGGAGGGAAGCAGATCTAAAGCGCTGTGTGTCTCTATTGCTAGTTGCTACCTAGACAGCTCTTGTTTTGGCCTTTACGGGTTCTGTTCTTTGGTGTTAATTCTCCTCAAACATTGTAGGAAGAGTAGACATACCTCCTGAAGGAAACTCCTACTGGGTAGAAGAATACCTTGTAAATCCTCCTTGTGAGCACAGACTGAACTATTTGTTACTATTTAAGCATATAGACTACATCCAGCTATGTATGTTTAGCTCTCTCCCCTCCCTTCTGCAAAGTCCTGGCAAGATCCCACACTAAACCTGCCAATAATTTTCTTAAGGCAATACACCNCTTTACTGGGTTGTTTCTTTTGGCTTTTTTTCTCCCCCCACCCCCCCCCCCCCCCCCCCCCCCCCCCCCTTCCTTCACCTTACAGCATTAGCACTGTTGCTAACTTGGAAGAGTGTGTGCCTCATAAAGCAGTTTTGTAAACTTTCAGTGCAGCTGCTAACTGGAGAGCTGCTTCATGTCTGGGTGAGCTCCTCAGTGAGTGGCTGCAGCTGGTGAAGTATATAAGCATGAGGAGGAAGACTCAGCTTAAAGCACTGAGAAAGATTTCCCAGTCAGAGGAGGAGAGGAGGCTAATGCACTGGATGGACGAGGACCAGCAGGAGCTTCTCTAGAGGCAGTGGAAAAAAGAAGGAAACCCGCTGGGCCAGGACTAGCCTAGAAGGGAATAAGGGAAAGTTCTTTCTGGCTGGACTGCACCACTTGTTAAAAGATTAAAAATAGCAAGGATCCCTTAAACCCTGCAACCTCTTACTTAGCCCTTCTTCTGTGGTCCTGAGGGAAGCAGGACTCAAAAAGACTAGCAAATATAAGCCTCGATCCTGCCTTTCCATTGAACCCTCAGCTCCTGTTGACAGCTGTTTTGGTCTGTAGGGAAGGAGGATTTGGTCAGTTGTTCTTTCATGCCCTCTTTCTTGGAAACTTTAAACAAAAATGAGCAAAAACTCATTAAGAAAGTCAATTAATCAAAGCAAGGCAGAGAAAAAACTCCATCAAATTGTGCTAGACTGAGGGCAGGCATGTTTGCATGAATATTCATAGGAAACTCTTCTGCTACTGCCTGACAACCTCTGTTTATTCAAAAGTGAAGTTACAAGTCACTAGATAAACTAATCAAAGGACTTGCATTATAACTTTGTCATATATTGTTCATGAAGTTGGACATTTATTCTTTTCCCTTGAGTCATTTCATACTGAAATGGAGTTCTAGCCTAGCATTTCATTAGATTCATAAGCAATACAGGCTGAAATAAATGAATAAAGGCAGAAAGGTATTGAATTTTTTGCAGGCAACTTTCTGATTGGAATGTTTTTCATTTCTGTTGAGAATTCAAATGTTGCTTGTGTTTTACCAATACAAAATATGAATCTACACACATTTCCATCCATTTCATGGAGCAGTGATTTTAGAAATTTGCCTATATACATAAGATGACATAAGGCAATAAAGGGAAAGTGTCATAGTCACTCTTAATTTCACAGAGCAACTGCAGCAGCAGGAAATGCAGTTACCAGCAAATAACACAGTGGCCCGAAGGTGAACATATGGTATTTGTCATACTGTTCAGCTGTGAAACTTGCCAATATGGCCATAGGAGGGGAAAAAAACCAAAAGAAACTATTTCATTTCAATGGAGTGTATTACTGGTTTGATGTAAGTAAACCCTGTTATCAAGGGCTGGAAGTTAAATTAAAAGACAAGTGTAGAAAATTCTGAAACATTTAAAACGAAAAAATTATCTCACTGAATTGGAGGAGACCATGTGATCTCTCACTGTAATCAATTGAAATAACTGAAATTCAGAATGTTTAATTATACCCCAGTTCAGAAAATAATAATCTTTATCTCATTGTACTCATATGAAAGATGGTGTGGGCGAGCATATGGATCTTAAAGATGATTAAATTAGTGACTAATTTACTGCAAAAAGAGAAGAAAACAGACATATAAATAAAAGTTGGAAAAGAAAAATGTCTTTTCTTTTACAGATAGCGTATGACTAAAAATAGAGTCTACACAAAATTTAATATTTTAGATAAACAAAGTGAGGCTTGTATTTAAGATACAATATTCCCTGACATCTTAGCACAACTGATTCCTGATTAGATAAGGATGGTGGATCTTGGCTCTTCATCTAATGAGATCTATGGCTAGCAGACTGGTGCTTGTGCTTGGAATTAACGATTTCCACTTACTGTGAGACTTTTGATGGACCAGCTGCTCTCTTTGATCCTGGGGGGACAATACCACAGATAGTACAATGCACCTTTCTCGTAAGGAAGGAGTTTGCCTTTTCAGAACATATAGAAGTTGCTGTGGCCAAGACACTGAAGAAGATGTGCCAAAAATTAGAGTTCAAAAGCCTTATTTAGGTGGGTAAACAGAGGATCAAGTTTTCCAAAGTGCTCAGCTGGCAATAATGTCCCTTCAAGAGATGGCTGATGAGAGCTCAGCACTTTCAGAAAGAGGTTACTTACTTAAGCGTGCGTGTTGGAAAGTTTGCCTCAAGTGCACGGAATTGCAAAGATGAAACTTTCTTCTTTCCTTATACCAAAGTCAGAGTGAAAATAAAGCTGGCTGAAATGATGGTTAGCTGATTAATCTATATAATTTGCTGCCACCAGACCTTATTGAGGCTAAGGGCCGAGTACAAAATGCTGTATGTGCAAAGTTGTTTTGGTTTAAAAACACTTAGTGATTATCATAGGATGATGGGATAATTCAAGCTGAGAGGGATCTCAGGAGGCCTCCAGTCCCCCTCCTGGCCCAAAACAGGGCTAGCACTGAGGTCAGACCAGGCTGCTCAGGACTCACACCAGTTGGGGCTTGAAACCCTCCAAGGATGGAGATGGTACGGCCTCACAGGGTGACCTGCTCCACTGCCTCCCTCACGGGGCTGCAGTTTCTGCCTATATCCAGCCTGAAACTCTCTCATTTCAACTAATGTGCATTGCCTCTTGCCCTCCTGCCCTGCAATGCCATGAGGAGCTTGACTCCATCTTCTCCATGGTCTCCTTGTAGGTGCTGGGAGATGCCTGTCAGGTGCCCCCAAAGCCATCCTCAATTCTTAAAGTGGGTCCCGTGGTCGTAAAAGCCAAATCTGACACTGGCAAAAGCCGTGCAGCCAGATAAAGCCCCCTCCCTTCAGCGGCAGGATCCAGGAGAAAAGTCCTAGGACCTCCCTGGTCATGGCAGAGGTGCTTGTGTGGGGCAATGGTCCAAGGGCCTGCCCAAGCCCATGGCAGCAGGCCAGGTTGGGAAACAAGAGCCCATGTCCCTGCAGGAGGGGAGGTGTGTCTCTCTCTGCCACCCCCCACCGCCCCCTCCTGGTGCTGCCGTGGGTCTGGGGTGCCTCCCCGGGCACAGCTTTCTGCCCCTGCCTGCCATGGGACACCCACCCTCCTTGCAGGCCTGTGGGTGGAGGGACAGCCCTCTGCCATTGCCAGGAGTCAGAAGCCCCCAGCCATCCCTGCCATGGAAGCCCCCGTGTGCTCCACAGCCTCTGCCCGGGCCCTCCTCACTGACAGGGGCTCAGGGAGGTTCTCCTCAATGTCTTCTTCACCTCCCCCTGGGACCAGACTGCCTGCTCTTCTCCTCCTGCCATCCCTACCCAGCGGCAGGGGCAGCCATCGCCCATGCCATCTCTGCCCTTGGGGATGTGTCAGAGGCACTGGGCAGCGGGGCAAAGAGGGTCAGGCCATGGCCAGAGGTGTCTCCTCGCCCCCGGCATGGCCCTCCTCCCCGGCGGCCTCGCAGCACGACTCACTCAGCCGGTGCCGCCCTCGCAGCAAAGTTTTAAACTGGTTTGGCTAAACCCCACTAATTTTAGGTATGAACTCTAGTAAACTGGTTTAAATTCAGCTTGTGGTGACTCAGCTGGCATTCATAAACACTAGCGTAACAAAAAACTAATTTTAAATCTGTCGTCTTGTGTACAGTTGCATCAGTTTAACCGGGAGCGGCTTGCAGGCAGATTTAAGCTAAGCTGGCTGACGTGCTGATACGAGTAAGACCGTCGGTTGCAATTATAAAATACTTCAGCTTGGGCATCTTCCTGCTGCAGGGTAGAAACTAATCACCCGCCGCCGTGCCGAAGAAGCCTTTCTTCCTTCAGGTGCTCTCGGTGGAGAGAACGAACGCCTCCCTCCAAAACACCTGCTGTCGTCCGGGGCCTTGTAAAGGCATGTGAGCTGGACAGACCGCTACCCACTTCCATAAAATAATTAAAATTCTCAAGTAAAACACGGTGATGTTATCATCAAATTGGGACCGAATCCAAAGTAATAGAGAGCACGGAACAAGCGGTCCCCTTCCGCCGGATCAGATGCCTTTCTTGGCATTAATTGGGAGTGCGTCAGCAGGGGAGGTAACTCTGTTAGCTAAATGAATAACATTACTGAAGTTTCTCAGGTTGCCTGTGCCAAATCTGTGTTTAATCGGCCTGACTTGGAAAGGCTATAAAGGATCATTTTATTAATCTCTAAGGTCAGGATTTTAGCAAGGATTTTGAATTATTAAAGAAACTGGCTGATAATTGGGGCAGGAGGTAGAGTCATGCTCAGCTTTAAAATCATAGCATCAGCAAAACTTTCTTGAGACCTATAACTGGATTCAAAGGGGCTGAGACATGCATTTAGACATGAGAACTGCATTTTCTGTTGAATGATTTAAAATATAGCAGTAGAGTACATCTAGATCCAGTAGGTTTTAGGGTTTGCTGAACTAAATTGTCCATGCTACTTTCATTACTTAAGAGACACGAGTACACCACTGTAACCAGAGATTTAATGTTTCCTCACTTCCATTAAATGAAAATCATCAAACATGAAGCTGTACCAACTTGAACAGTTGTACTGAGCTATAAAACATGACTTGGAGAGTTTGGCCTGATAACACCTCAGGGATGCAGGCAGAGAAGCAAGAGAGTTCTCCTGTTGAGACTACCTCCCGGTGGCGTGAACAACCTCCTTTCTGCATTGCAACGAGCTTCCTTCTCTCCGTAAGGATGAGCCATCTATCCTGTACTTGGTTCTTCTGGGCAGGAAGCAAGCTGCAAGACTCCTTGACCTTTTTTCACTAGTTGCTAGCCTTGTCTCTTAGTGTCCCTTTTGTAGGCTGCATGATTAACAAAGAACTTACTCTAGGAAGTCTCCACCCTGAACAATGTAAGCACTATGAGTTTTCATTCCCTTTCCACTTCTCTAAGAAGCAGAAGTTGACTCTCCCACCCAACTCTGAACAGATGGGAAGATGTGGAACATACACCACAGATGCAAGAGAGAGATGAAAAGAAGCATTCAGACTGGTCGAGGTAAAATATATATGGTTTAAAGCAGATTTTAGTGCCACGTTATTGTTGTGAACTCATTCCTGCTGCATGGAGATATAAGTTGGCCTAGGTCAGTTTGTCAATGGGGAAAGAGATTCACTGAAGCCCTGCTGACTACATAACCCAGGCATTTAACTAAACCATTGTAACATCAATCACCTGTTGTCACTAAAATCCAGGATCATTTGAGGAGATGAAAGTGATAACGTCTGAAGTGTTGTAAGATTTCTTTCCTCCCCCTGTCTCTGCACCCCCTGTAGCGGAAATTGCATCCAATTGTATGGAAGGGAAAAAAATTATATTCCTATAGTGCTTGCTGACCTAAGGTCAGTGTTATCTTATTGGAAGTGAAAGCATGCATCCAGACATCGTATTCTTTTAATAAGAGTGAAACACTTGCTATGTACTTTCTTCTACTCAAGAATTATATTGCACAGAAGGGATATATATCCCCTAATAAACTCTTTTTCCATTTTTCCATTGCCTTCACTTTCTCAGCATCAGCCTTTGAAAACCACTTTAATAGTTCTCCGAATGAGAACGGTCTTTTTTTTCCATTGCTTTGAGCTCTTTCCTGTGTATAAACTGATATGTTTGGAAAGGCAATATGCTTTCAGATTATTAGAAAATAGTTATGTTATTGTTTTTGCAAGGACCGGGAGCCACAAGATGTTATTAAATGTATTTCTGAATATATTTAATATTCAATTACAAGGCAGAAGAGATGGCTCAAAACAAATCTCAGGGTGGGCAGACTCCTTTGGGAAATGCCATCTCCAAACTGAAGATTTTTAGCCGTGAGGGCAATAAGCCATTGGAATATGATCCCAAAGGACATTAGCAGCGTTCTATTGTCCAGAGACTCTAAATCTAAATTGGAAATAAAACCCTAGCCACTCACTTCGGCAGAGGTAGGATTTCACTCTGAATATTTTCGAAACACAGTATCTAACCAAGGTGCTTGAACTCGTGGTTTTCATGAAAAGACCGAATGATGTTTTCGGGACTGTTTTGTGCAGGTTGGAGTAGATGTTCCTAATGGAAGGAGTAGAAGATTTAAAACCTCTAAAGGACTCTATGAGTATTTAAGTTTAATCTTCTAAAATATCTGTATTTTCTGTCTGGGGAGTGCAGTGTGTTTTACAGCTATTGATGAACTAAGTTTTAGCAGTCCTGTGAGATCAGTAACCATTTGCTGACTACAGATGCAGAATCTGAGGCACACAACATTGAAGTAACTTTCCAAGAGCCACAGAAAGGAGTAAAAATATCATCGCCCTGTGATCCCACTGCACCACTTCCAGCCTGACCTGACACCTGACTCTCAGAAGTGGTGCCTAACTTTCATGCCACTGGTGAGCTACACCCCTGTGAGCTACACACAAGGAAGATTAAGCTATGGCAGGATGCGTGGAACGCGATACTGTGCTTCGGCTGACATGCAGTCTTCTGCCTACTGTTCTCCAAGCCATTATTAGGCCAGATGGTGGAGGAAAAAGGATAAAATCACATTAGAAGAAACAGTTCCTTTGAAAAGGAGAGGCTAAGTGAGAATAGGCTGGAAAGGACAATATTTGACAATAGTCTTTGAACAAGATTTCCCATTTCTAGCAAGGCAATAATACAGTAATGTAATTATGTGAGAGAGACTGACGTGGTGTCATTTTCCATCCCACAGAGTTGAGAGAAAAATAAAGATAGCAGGCACTTTGACAAGAAACCTGCGGAAATGATTTTGCTGATTTCTGGTCACTAATGTTTTAAAACAGCAACAACAAAATGACACATTTAGCTTTATACAGGTATAATTGGTCATAATTGCTTCTGATTTTTGTTCATCAGCACTTAAATTTCCAGTGAAAATAATTTCCTAGCAATACACTTGTCCTGAAGTTCAATGATAATAAACAGGGTTTACTCAGCTGCTGACCTGTATAATCTCCTTGCTAAGGAATTACAGGTTGGAGTGATATCCTGAGCTGTTGGCTTTTATTATGTCCCTGACCGTGGCTCTGAAAGGTTTTAAAAATTCATTTACAATTCAGGAATGAGTCACAGTAGTCCTTCATTATATATGGAGGAAAAAAGTCTAATGACTTCCACTGGGATGAGACTGTGTTCCAATAGAAGGACTGTAAAATCTATTTCTGCTTATGGCACTTCTTCTGGTTTTTTAACTCCTTCCTCTGACTTTCTTACCTTGAAGAACACAAAAAATTCCTGAGAGGCACTTAAGCATTTTTTGTATCCATAGCAGCCAAAGGAAACCCATTTTTCCAAAATACTTTCTCAGAAAATAATTTCTCAAGCTGTAGAGGAAAAAAACCACCTTAAATGCCCTAACAAAACCCCGGTTTATCTATGAAAACTAAAGAGCATCAAAAAACCATTTCTGCTAAATTCATCTAATAAACACCCATAAATTTTAAGCTAGTTGTTTGCAGGTGTACAGAGGTATGATAATATTAAACTGATCACGGCACATGTTTATACATTCAGCATTACTGTACTAGACTCACTAATGTTGCCTACTACTTATATAGCAATAGTTACTTGAACCCATTATAAGTGATGTTACTTACTGCTAGCTATATACTAGGTAAATAAAAATATATCAGAAGCTACCCATGGTAACTGTTGGCAACTATAAACTCCGTTATCTATATCTGACTCAGCATCCTGGTAGTTTTACTTACATGGTTTCATAAATGCTAACGTATTTTCAATGGTTCCATCATTTTCTTAGTTACTTTACCTACATACTTATGCCCTTCTAACACAAATAAATGGATGCTTTGAAAAAAGGAGAAAAGGAAGAAAAAAAAGAAGGTAAATATTTCTTGTTCAGGTTAACTGCTTTCATTTCAGCGTGTATTTAGTTATTATTTAATATGTATTTAGTTGTGCACCAAATCTGGCTTCACCTCTCGGACTTCCTCCATTAGTGTTTCTGTGCCACGGTTCTCTGTCCTGGTCTCAGGTATGTAAGTGGTAAGCGCTTCAGGGAGGGAAGTCTTTTAGGTCTAATGAAGTAATTGCTGGTGTTTTGATGACCTGTAAGGTATATGGCCTCATTTGGTAAAGAAACTGAAAATCTGGCATAACACTCTTGTAAGTTTGCCAATCCCTGCAGTAAGGAGGTTGGTCACTCACAACAACTTTTACATGAAAAGGACTATTTAAACTTGCCCATGTACGTATCTCAGTGCTAAAACTTATGCATGTATTTCCAGTTGTTCTCCATGTGACAGGAATAAAGGAAATTCCAATTCATTTTTAGGTGAGGAGGAACAATGCATTATCTGGAAAGAGTTTTTTATTAATGAATTAATTGCATAGGTGGCTACGTGCACAAAAGACTAAGAAAAGAGGCGGAGGAGACAATTCTGTTGTTTCAAATCTTGGCATTGAAAGAAAAGTACTGTATTTGAAAGAATGGATGAACAGATTGCTCACAAATTGGGAGCGTCCTTCCAGGGACTGGATTCACACATGTGCTTAAAACAACAGGGAATAAGGCCATTATCTCCACATGTAGCCATTTGTCCTGTGTGTAGGGCAGAGCAATAAAGACTCAGGCCAAGTGCATGTAACCTACTACTAATTGCCAAGGAAAAAAGTCTGATATTCAAGCAATCACAATCAGAGGGAATAGCTCGAGCTACTTAATAATAGTGGTTGTAGAATACATGGGTTTTTTCTACATTTAGCAAGGGGAGGAATAAATTAAACCAATTCGAGAAGGAATTAGACAGTATTTTGTATGAATAATTCAAGCAAACTCTGCCTAAGCCTTGTTAGGTGTTAATGTAGCTTTAAGTTTCTGGACATCTAAAACTAGGCAGGCAAAGCAGAAAAGCCAGCCAGAGAGAAAAAACCTTGTTTGAGCTATATACTTCTATAGGTGACACATAGCACTTCTAGAAACAAGGGAGGAGGATGAAATATGAGGGTGCTGGTGCAGGTGGAAACGGAATAATAAATGTGCCTGTTCCCCTAGAGAGCGATGATGGGAGGATGGGACTATTGTTACTGAGTCTGTGTCCTCGATGCTGCTGTCATACCTTCTAAAGCAAGGGGAAATCTATGGAACAATCTATGTTCATTTCACTGAAAGGATATGGCTAATTCTGAACCTCTGACAGCTATCTTAGAAGGGCCTTTGATTTATTCTGGGACAAACTAAGGAACATCACTTGGCAAATCCTTCTGGTTTCTATCCAATTTAGCTTCTGCTTATCCTTCAGTATTTATTACTCGTAAGTGGATCAAGCTCCAGTTGTGTCAAATAAGAAACTTCATCTACCCACTACCACAACAGCTACATTTACCTTGTACAGTGGTATAGACAAGAGTGGGGACAGAGCAATTTCAGCTGAAGGATTTGGTTATTTAACAACCTCACGGAACAGGCAAATTACTGAAATGCTGTAACACCTTGCCCTTTCAGGAAGCCTTTCTGTCACAGGCAACCCTCACAACTGCACATTTCTTTCACTTCCAGGTGGTTCCTTTCCTTCTCTCCCCTCTCTCCAAAACCAAAGAAAACCAAACAAACTGGGAAAAAAGCCTTTAAGCCTTGAAAAGGCTGCAAAACTGAGGTTGCTTGAAGGTTGTTGTATATATTGCTACTAATGGCATATGGAAGGTTCAAAGATACTATGAAGAGAACTGCTGGCCCTAAAATAGACTGCTTTAAAATATATCCTACCGTGATTATTACCTGCGGTGCAGCAAAAAGCTGCAATCTGTCTAGTTCAGGTAGGTCTCTTCATTTCCCTGTATATCAATCCAGCAAATTAAGCATCTACTCTCTCACTTCCTAGTCCAGCAGTCTAACCTCAGCACTCGGAGCCAGCAGTCTGGTGGTACCCAAAGCCACTCATTGTTTCAACATGTAGTGAGACGTTTATAACAAATAAGATGGACTGATCCACTAGGGCTTCAAATGCTCCCTCTGGGGCTTCTCTCCTACCATGGCTTTGTGCACACTCTTACCATAGCTAGCTAATATTTATTTTTTATTTTTAAAAAAAAAAACCCAAACAATCAAAGTCCAGTTAGCCAGGGTTCAGTTAGTCAGGGTTTCCCTGCCAGCCCCCCTCCTTCCCCTGTGCCATCCCAGGTGTCCCTCACGTGGCAAAATTGGGAAGGTGAAGGACTGAGCAGTGCTTGTTGTACAGAGAGGGACTTCTTGTGAAGACAGGCAGTTTGCCACTAGTGAGAGACATCTGAATAAGCTAGAGCGGGGAAGGGGAAGGCTGTGCTAGGGTGATTTAGTGGGAAAAACATAAGTGACCTATGCATCCCTCTGCAAGGTTCCAGCTGCCCTCCCCTAGCTCAGGGCAGTGATCCCTCCTGCAGAGCAAGGCACAGCCCCCTCCGCATGTTGCTCCTCTCGCCCCTTCCTCTCCCAACACGAATGGCTTTGCCACGGTGCAAAACAGCCTCCCTACACCATGGACAAGGACAGGGAAGGGGTTTTGCTTCTGTTGTTTGGGCATCAAAATTCATTTTGGTTCCGCTTCGGCTGTGCTTTGAGCTGGCTCAGAGTTAAGTCATGGCTTGATAGCATGCATTGCATTAATGTCGGGGGTGGAGGAGCAATCAGCAAAGGGAGAAAAGGCTCACCGCTCATTCTTAATGACATTTTACACAATCAACCAAGATTATGTCAGCCTAGTGATCAGAGCAAGGAAAATTGGAGCTGGGGTTCCTTAGTTTTGTGCCTTGCTTTTTTGCTAGTTTGTTGTTTGGGCATCGTCGTTACAGGCAGGTCTGATAACAATCGTCCCAATAAGCAGCCTTACATCATCCTTTACAAGAACATGCTTTCTTTTGTTAGAGCCTAGTTTCCATTTGCACTGGCCCACATGTGTCTTTCTAGGCATATGCGTGAAGGACATCTTCAAGGGTCTCCATGGCATGGTGTTGCCCTGTGTCATGAATACAGGCACTGGGATGGGAAGCAGGGAGCTTTGCCTATATTTGCCATATTTTGGCAACTACCAGCTTATCTCAGGGCACCATGTGCAAGGGAAGCAAGACACATTTGAGCCTGGAGGCCAGGGAGGGCTGTAAATATAATTAATAGTGAAGAGAATGAGGAGCCTGGGAGAAAGAGTGATAGAGATACCAAGATGAGAGGAGGGGAGGTTGGTACTAGGTCAGGAGCTGGGACAGCAGAATGGGAGAGGGCAAGGGACAAGGATAGCACCACAGTGGTGAGCGGATCACAGGTGTGACAGCCAACTGGGAGCAAAGGTGTGAGTGCACTGGGACCAGGGCGCTGGGGATGGGGTGGAATGCATTCTAGCTGGGTGAGGAGACTGGGACCGGACCAAAGAGCCAAGAGCTCTGTTTTGACCATATTCCCAGATCCTACTCAACTGTAGTCCGAGGGCTGAGCATATGATTTCCATTGCCTGTTGCTGTTTTCCATCACTCCACACCTAGGAAGGAGGCGACACGTCTGTCTGCAGGGTAGGGCAAGGGCTCGAAAAATCCCACCTCCCACTGCCTGCCTGCCACAGCTCTGTGCTGGAAAGAGCAGGTATCTCCTTTGTTTCGTCCTCACACTGCCCATGTCCTTATCCTGGATTGTACGAAGGAGGTGCCACAACAGTTAACAGACAAAGATCTTTGAGACTCATGGGTAGACGATGCTCAAAATATTTTATATTAAGGCATGTGCAAGTACTAGGTACAGTTTTCTTCAGGGAAAGAGCATCTTCTGAATATAGGACAAATACCAGGGTGGGGAAAACAAATATCAAATAAAACAGAGGATGTTTAAAAGCCTGTAATAGGCAGGAGATGGAACACTAGAAGAACATGTGGGTTTTTTTGACCAGTGCTCTTTTAGTGATAGGGATCCAAGCCAGATTCCCTTTCAATGCCAAATACATCCATTGAAGTCCGAGCAACAGACTTAATTGCAGCAGGAAATTGCTGTTTTAAAAAGCATATCTGTAAAGAATGGGAGAATGCATATGGCACATATGTGCCTCGACAGTTTTGCTAAATAAACCATGAATTTTGACAAGTGTATATCTGTAAGTTTGCCATGGAAATAGGATTGTATAACATCACAGCTGAAACAAAAGTTCAGCCTCTGAAAACTGTGGAGGCGTGCTGCTAAAATGTTTGCTTCGAATGTTAGCTGACTAGTTTCATAACTCCCATGCATCTAGTTAATGCTCTTTTAGACAATACATGGAAAGGGCTGATGCCAGGACTGTACAATAAAAGCATTAAAATTGTTATATCTAATGGTCAGAGCCAAATTTCAGTGTTTCAGAAAATGACAGAAGTTTCTTGCATTACAAAATTTAAGAGATGAGACTTCCCAGCTTGTTTATACAAGATTCTATCAAGTGGGGGTGTGGAAAAATATTTGGTTCTCTGTTTAATGAGGAAATTACACTGTAGGGGTATGAATATCATTTGGGGGAACTGGCTAGTTCAGCAAACCAATAAGGAATGGGCAAGAAAGGTTTTCTCTTTCAAATTGTTAATACAGAGCCATTCCCCTGATGCCGAGAGCCGGAATTACAGTGAAGAAGAATTGTTACTATTAGTGACCTCGTGATTCAGTTCAGGAGTCTCATCCAGAATCCGGCAAACATGTTGTCACTCTGTAAACCACTGGCATGTTTGGCAAAGTGTCAGCTGTCCCATCAACCAAGACCAAGAACTAAGTAGGCGAAAAAGCATATCCCCACAAGACTCCTCAAAGTGGTAATTCTGGCACAGGTTTGGTATGCTAATCGCTTCATGGGGGAAACAAACTACCATCCATGATAAGGTAAGCACGGACATCTTTATCCAAAAGATAAACAGCAAGACAAGGGTTCAGAGCAGCTTTTGTTGTACTGAGCACTTGAAGTCACCCTGCACTGGTTTTGCAGGTCAGTCATTCCCAGTCAGCTCATCTTAGCCTGTGTTCAGGGGATGCAAAACCTAAAGTAATAAAACCAAGATTTTCAAATTTGACCTGAATTTCAAAATCATTGGGGTCATTCTCAGTCTTCATGGAAGGTCTGTTTTGTAATTCACGCAAACTGGCTCATCCTGGTTCCTCAAGGTATTAGTATGACCACAGCATCTTTTCCAGGTGGCTTTGGCTGCCCTTTGTTGTAGAGGGCTTTCTTACCCTCTTCTGGGTCAGCACATGCCAAAAGCAAAGGCATCCTGCCCCTGGCATATGCACCAGGAACGACCACTCCACCATACCCCAGTTTTGCTCTGTCCCAAAAGGAGAGCTGACTGGGGTAGAGGGAAGGGTGATGGGGTATGTGTGCACACACCTGTGCATGCAGGTATGTCCATGCACGCAATTTTGTATGTACACAAGTGTTGGGAGACAGGTTCTTTAAGCTGCAGCCCTGGAGGAAACATGTTGCTAAAGGAGCCAAAGTGTCCATTTCTCCTGTTCAGTAGCCACAAATGTCCCAGGCGCTGTACAGGGCCGCCTCACTGAATGTTTCTCAGCTTGGCAGGATTGCCCCAGGGAAAATGGTCCAGCTATTGCTGTAACATCTTTCATTGTTTATAAGCAAATTGTTTATTAGGACTCTATAAATGCTAGTGTCCCCTATAATAAAAAGCAGGAAACATGTAAGACATAGGTCTACATCTCAATTCAGTCTCTCTAGACACTGCCCCTCCCAAAATGGTATGCTGGAATTGCTTGGTTTATACAGGGCTCACGACCTGGTTCTGCTTTTATTTTGTGCCCAACAGATTTTGTCTGGCATACACATGGGTCACAAGACCAAACTAATACACTACACATGAATTCAGGCACATTAATGATCAAGGTATGCACAAGAGCATTTTTGCACAGAGACACAGATGACTGTCATGGCTTTTACAGGTGTCCTCTCCCTCCACCACAAAACATCTGTTGGGCCACATGCAGTGTATAGCTGCCAGGAAAGGGCATGCCATGGAGGGGTGAAACATGGGATTAACGTACCTCCTTTTGCTCTCTGCTCCCATGGATTGGTTTGAGATGAAACTAAATTGGAGTCTCGTTAGCACAAAGCTTTGAAAAAAAACCTTGAAGTTTGGCGTTGACTACACCCTTTACATGACTGTACTCTATAGTAGCGTAATGTCGTTTGCAATACCAGAACAGCAGAGGCACACAGCAAATATGGAGCATCTTGGTAGGAAATTTGAAACTCACCAAATGGCAAAGATCCTGTTACAATAGTTTGTCTCCCCCATGGCCAAGATACTTGATCTATTTAATCACAGAAATCACAACCTCTGCAGTTCCAGTGCACTGGGAGGATTGTATTAAACTCAGTCAGCAATTATCAGTAATACAGGATAAAAATCTTTACTCTGAAAGTAAGCTTTAAAAGGTCATAATGTAATCGCTGTCACTGATGGTCTCCGCAGTGGCTGTTAGTCTGATTGCGAAGCAACAGAGAAGAAATGCAGATGCATAAGTTGAATGCAAACCCTAAACTGCTATTTCTGTCACAGTGTTATTGGCAAAATTATAGACACAGCACACATCAGATTTCTCCATGCTTGCTAGCTTTAATAAATTTACCTTTATTCTTCACCAAATTTCCTCTTTATTGTTGTTCTGTGAATGCTCATTACGAGCGAGCACAGAAATGCCAAATGAGACAGGGAAAGTGGGAAGCGTGCCAAGGAGTCAGTGGGAGATTCAGACAAGTTTTCCAGGCCCTTTGCATTACTCACGGAATATGTAATACACGAGTTAAAGCTGCACTGCCAGATTAGATCCAGAGCTGGACATGGTGGCACCTTCCACTGCAATGAGATGTGGAACAGAGATGTTTGGTGCCTGATTTGGGTGTTGGGGATTTGCACCCTGACAGGTGTTATGAACTGCCAGCTTGCACCAGTGCTGGCAGTCCCCAGCTCCCTCACACCCACAAGTTCAGGAGCGGAGGCATTTCTTGGTGCCATTTTTTCATCTGGAGGGCGCTCCCCGCTCAGTCACATCTGGAGTTTCATTCCCAAGAGGGCCCTGAATCCCCTGCACCGCAGCATGTCCCTAAGGCTACTGGCAGAATAGATTTCAGGGGTCCCTTGGCTGCTTCCAGAATCCCGCTCACATACCACAGCCCAGGTATGCACAGCAGTCAGCAAAGTTAATCACAATCCATTTCTAAGGTCGTGCGAGTAAACTTCATTAAATTCTCTTGCAGATGCTCTCATCTAGAATTAAAAAAGTCTTAGAGTGATTTAGTGCTTGGACTACAAGTTTTGAGGTAACATGTTATTGCGTGCCAGCTCCTACATAAGCGTCGGTGCAGGCTCCCTTCCCTAGCACCACTCTAGCTTGAATGACTTCACATTTGCTATATATTAAGAATCATCGACAATTACTGCAGATCCCTCATACATAATAATTCGCAATCTAATAGCTTGCTGCCTCTACTACACCACTTAGTTTATATCACTTTGAAAATAATTTCTGCTTAATTGAGTTAAGGTCAACTCCTATTGAGAGTGCTGGCACAGTGACTAAATGCAGTTCAGCTTATTTACTCTTAACTCATATTTTAACATTCCTGAGTGTTAATGTACAAGAAACAGATTTTTCATACAGGAAACAAATAATTAGGAACATCCTGAGCAGTACAGCTGTTTAGCTTCACTGTACGTTGTGATGCTACACCTCTGAATAAGCCGAATGTTACTGAAACTAAAATGGTCTCCTTTCCCTGGCAAATCGACGTCTTATTGTAAAATTGTTCAGTAAGTTACTTCTAACAGTGGCTTTACAAATGTCTCATGTGCTGCCTGAATGGCTCTAATTTGCTTAATAAAAGGACAATTTTTAGTTAATCAAAGGCTTCTCAGTGGATTCTGAATTAACAGTTGGCTTGCTGACAGGTAAAATTAATTAGAATTTTTTTCTCTCCTGCTAAAAGAGTAAAATAATCTCTTGCTCAAACACATTTGTGATAGAAGCTACCAGGAGGCATCTCAGGCATTTATTTTCTGAAAAACTCATAATATCAAACTTAGTAAAAAATAAGAAGTCATGAATACCGGGGCTTGTGTACAGCTACCTTTGCTATTAAACTGATTTTAAACAAGAGAAGTTTGCAGCCTTAAAACTGCTCCTCCTTCTCTGTTTCATCTTAGTCCTAAACACCATAGCAACCTACCTGGCCCTAGGACAGGCTGGCAGGTCCTGTTTCTGCCATCTTCCCACAGGACCCTGCCTGCCTCACACAGACTCACGAGCGCTCTCTTCTTCATTAAAAAAAGAAGATACTGCCGCATGGGACTGAAGCGGGCATCAGCACACTGACTGTGGTACCAGAACCCAAATGCCACGAGTTTCTGAGTAACCGTCATTCCTGCGGCTTCCAAACCAGGCTCAATATCTCTGCGGCACAAGGTGGGGCTCGCAGCAAAATGTAGCCTCTCAGACAAAACCCCAGCTGGTTAATGTAACCACCAATGCTCTACGGAAAGATGAGACAATTCCTGTATTGACCCAAATCTAAAGCAAGCCTGAATCTAAGGTGACCTTCAGCTTTAGAAGAGCAGAAGTTGCAGAGTGACATACTGCGCATCAAAACATCAAACACTCGTTGCGGCCTCTCAGCCTTCTCCCCCACCGACTCCCAGGCACAGCTGAGCTAAAATTTCTCTCTTTCCTCTGTGAGCCCTTGCCTGAGCCCCAGACACCCTTACTGCCACCGCAGAAACAGCCCCACAGCCCCCTGGGGGGGCACAAGCCACCTCGCCACAAGCCTCCCTCTCTCCCACATTTTTTTCCCGACCTTCTGTTGCCCATCATCCCTGGGCACCTGCCCCCTAAATCAAGGGCCTTACGCAATGACACAAGTCACACTGCTTCAAGCCAGCTGTGAAGTAGCTAATTACTGCTGATAGGTGAGGGACCATTACTGGAGGAGTTCAGGAATGCACGTTGTACCTCCCCAAATAAAACGGTGCTCATCCTGCAGCTGCAACCACAAGTCCCATCCATATTATGACAGAACATCCCAAAGTGAAGCCTTTTTTACTTTAGGCATTTCATAGCATCTGCCCCGAAGTGAGATAGGGAATGGTTAAATGAGCCTTAAAAGATTCTTATTGCCAAGTGCAAGTCTGCATACCATTTAAAATACAGCTGGGTCCATTACAGTTCTGAGGTGTTTAATCAAGGCAGGGTTTGTTGTTGATTTTTCTTCCGCAAATTAACTTATAATAGCTATTAGATCACCTGCCTCAGTTCTGGAGAAAATCATAGCCAGATCCAGACCCCTGGCCAGAGCCTGAAAGGTGCAGAGTAAAACTGAGTTCATGTGGATTTTAATACAAGTTGAAGGTACTTAGGGCTTGGCCTGGATACATCATACTCCTCCTCTTCAAAGACCAAGTACCAACATAAAATGCCGAAAGTAATCTGTTTTAGAGATACCTGTACGTATCTACTATGGTTTCCTAACAAGGCTTATCTAGCAGCTTATCTAGCATTGCTGTCTATATGTCCCCCTGTCATTCCTAATAGCTTGTGAAGCTGCTGGCCGATTTCGAAGAGATTTGACAAAGTAGCAGGAGAATAAAGTGTGTTTGGTTTGAACANGTGTTTGGTTTGAACATGATTCATGGAAAGAGGAAGCGAGGCGGAGAAACGACAGCCACCCAAGCCGAACCAGTGTCCGCATGGTGGCTCAACCTCAAGACACAAATCTTCAGAGAATCAAAGCATAAGACTGGCTCCACTGCTCACTGAACCACTTCTCCCCCACCCTGAAATCCATCAAAAACATCTGCTGGAAGCTTCACTGCAAGCGGAGCAGGAATCTCAGTGAGTCAAAGGTTTCACGGCCAGTTAACAAATCACATATACCTCCTAATATGAAGGTTAATCAGCTCCTGTGTTCCTATTCACATACAAAATGAATAATACTTACCCTAGAACTGAAAGAGAAAAAACAAGCCATGTCACTGCCAGAGTTCATCCTACCAGCAGTGACCTCAATGAGTGTTAGATCAATTCATTTAAAAATACTAATTTTCAACTTAAAAACAAACAAAACCCCAAACAAAAGTGGAACATTAAAGTCACTTCAGCATCTTTATCCTGGAAGGTGTAGGCACTGTAGAACAGAAGTCAAAAGCAGGTCTGTTTGATGGCATTTTAGTGTGTGATGTAAACGTTCATGAAAAGAGCTATGAAAAGAGTTGGTAAAGCCTACTGTATCAGGCTTGAGAGGTGGGCTGGTACAAACCTCATGAAGTTCAACAAGAGCAAGTGCAAGGTCCTGCACGTGGGCCAGGGCAAACCCAAGCACAAGTACAGGCTGTGTGGAGAATGGACTGAGAGCAGCTCTGAGGAGCTGGGGTGTTGGTTGATGAGAAGTTCAACATGAGTTAGCAATGTGCGCTC